>OX596207.1:15927355-16330852 GCA_951394215.1 Glyphodes perspectalis | reverse complement strand
CCTAAATCATTGAAAGCATTATCGTCACTTTTTATACATGTAAGGAAACTATATTCAAAATATGCCGTCGGTAAAACAGTACCTATGGGCTACTGCTTTACCGATCCCTATACTATAATCAAGTGACATTACAATACTGTCAAAAAAGTCAAATTAATAAAATACGTTGTTGGAAAATAATTTATTATAACGGATTGATTTATAAACTTTGAATGTCGTTTCTTTGGCTTTCAGAGCAACGCAAGCAAGTTATTTCAATCCAACAATTCCTTATATAATAAATAATAATAATAAATCTTTATTTGCCAATATACACATTACAGTTCATACATTAGTTGGCGACTACTGCACTAAGCAAACTGCTCGATTCGCAGGAGTCAGGAGACAGTTATCAAGGACATTTATAACATTGTGATCGGATAACGCTATGGGCGCTAGTTGCTTAACTTAATTTATGTATAACAATATAATAAAATATATAAAAGAAATAGTCTATATAAATACAATGCAAATCTTAAAATAACCTAAAACCAAAATCAACTATTGTCTATACCCACGGAACGCGAATCGCTAATAATACTCACGCATAGTAAGGCGAGTGCTGGTGTATGACCACGCTGGCGGGCACCTCCTCCTCCTGTATGGAGACCAGGTTACCGCCCGTCGTCGTGCCCACCACGTACTTCTCTGTAAACGAACAGACCGCGTTCACACTACTTAAAGTGACAAACAAATATACGGCTAGTCTAGTAGTAAGCGGCAACGGAGGTAGGTATATAGATAAAGCAAAATAAAAATCTTAATATCTTACTAGTTACTAATATTATAAAGCATTTTTTATATTATTTGCGCCGCTTAAGGACCAAGGGGTCCCGGGTTCAAATCCCGGGTCGGGCCAAAAATTTGTGGCTGGGTATTTCAATATCGAAATTACTCAGTAACAGCCCGGAGTCAGGAAGTTGACGGTTTAATCACCCCCGTGCCTCGGAAAGCACGTTAAGCCGTTGGTCTTGCGCCTGACCTCTCTCCGGTGTTCTCAAATTGCCGTCTCACCGGACTATGAGAATGAAGGGACAGAGAGTGCACCTGTGTTTGCGCACACACTTGTGCACTAATGTTAAGATTGGCCGCCGTGACCGATATCGGTTAGGAGGACATTATTATAATATTATAAACGCGAAAGTTTGGATGAATGGATGTGTGGATGTTTGTTGCTCTTTCACGCAAAAAGTACTGCATGGATTCTAATGAAACTTTACAATAGTATAGCTTATACATTAGAATAACACATAAACTATGTCTCATCGATGTACCACGCGGGCAGAAGCATATATTTATATACAAATTTAACTGAATAGCGTAATAGTTACCTATCTACAATCCAATTATTTTTTATTATTAACTACAAGACAGTATAAGCAATGTTCCACCAAACATGTAACAAATCCCCAATTTATTAACATGGGAATCATGGAACCTCAAACTAAGTGGTATAACAATAATGCCGGGAATGTCCGCATTCAATACGACGTCAAACTATTACTTCGTGATATATAGAATCCCTTAAGATACTTAATGATGGTTACCTTCCCGCTCACCGCCGGCGCCGTTGGTGACGACGGTGATCTGGTGGCCGGCCATCACCAGCCCGCTGCCGCTCGGCGTGTACGACAGTCCGTGACCTGCGCACGACCACGACAATTTCTTGTTTATAACAAAGGCTTATTCTCCAATAGTCAAATGCAATGTCTATTTTGCAGTAGATAATACTACAGACTAAGTTCTAAATACGCTCTTGTGTCTTGAAAGATTAATCCAGATTAGGGTTGCTAATAAATGAAAATATCGACATGAATATCGATATTTATATTAAAAGCCTATAAAAATCGTTAGTCGATAACATTGAGTCTATATTTTCTATATATATTTTTTTTTAAGAATGTCGAATAATAAGCAAATATAAATAAATAATCAGTGAAAAATTAGTTAAGCAATAATTACGATTATTATATTCTATGATTAACACTGTTGCTGATCAATAATAACAAATTTGCAACACGAAGCGCTAAATTCCCAACAAATAGTCTACAAAGAATTAAACCAATGTTATATCTTAATAAAAATTAAAAATATAGGCGGATCTTCGATATCGATACATACAGATACTTTTAGATGCTGATATATCGTTGCACCCCTAATCCAAACAGATTATGGCCACTGAAGAGAGATGACGCAATAAAATGATGCATCGCATCGTTACCTGGCGAGCCGGGCGCGCTCTGGCTGACGTGCGGGAACAGGTACTGCGACTGTCCGCCGCTGTTGTTCAGCCGCTGCTGGCTCGACTGGAACAAGCAACGCGCGTTAGTGTGTGTGTGTAGTAATAAAATATACAGAACATACTAACTAACTAACTAACTAAACTTCACGCCACTTCCCTAGCGGGGTAGGCAGAGAGAACCGAACGCCATATGGCACGATCCTTACACACCTCACTCGCCTCTTCAACATTCATAATCCTTTTCATACAAGCTCTACGATTTTTATGACTCCTAACATCACCTTCTTTTAATACACGACCAATCTGGTCGTGGTAGGTGAGCCTGGGCCTTCCGCGGCTCCTACATCCTTCCACATTCGCATTGTATATCTGTTTAGTCAATCTTTCGTCATCCATTCTTTCCACATGTCCGAACCACCGGAGCATGCCTCTTCTTACCTTGACTCCGACGCTGTCCTTCAGACCAACTCTCTTTCTTACATCATCATTCCGAACGCAGTCTGTGAGCGATACACCGCAGATTTTCCGCAGCGCACGCATCTCGACCGCGTTTATTCTACTTTCATGCTCTTTCTGCCATACCCAACTCTCGCTTCCATATGTTAGCGTAGGAATCAGCACCGCATTGTGTATGGCGAGCTGGGCCTTCTGGCTTAAGATTTTGCTGCCTAAAAGTTTTCCTAACGCTCCATTCACCCTATTCCCTGCATTCACTCTTCTTTCTATATCAGCGGAGTACCTTCCATCTCTACTAAATGCAGATCCTAGATATACAATTTCATTCACCTGTTCCAGCACTACATCGTCAACCGTTATCCTTGTATCCGTTCTGGTTTCATCTCTTTCAAACACCATAATCTTTGTTTTCTTCGCATTCAAATGTAAGCCTCTCTCCTTGCAATCATCTTTCAATGTTGTGACTAGTTGCTGCAGATCCGATGCCGACTCTGCTAGAAGTACGGCATCGTCCGCGTAAAGCAGGCAGTTCACAACCAGGTCACCCATACGCACTCCAACATTCATAGATCTAATCCTCTGGAGACAATGGTCGAGATATAGGATAAACAGCAGAGCAGACAGCACGCATCCTTGTCTGACACCAATATTGACGTCAAACCAGGGTGACAGGCTGCCCTCCACTTGCACGCATGCCGTACATCCCACATAGGTGGACTGCGCAGCACGAAGCAATGCTCCATCAATCCCATATCTCGGCAATATGTCCCAAAGGTCCTTTCGTACAACCCTGTCAAAGGCCTTCTCCATATCCACAAAACCGCAAAAAACCCTCTGACTTTTGGCCAGATGCTTCTCCACGATGTTGCGAAGAGAGAAAACTTGATCCGTGCATCCTCTACCATTCCGGAAACCTCCCTGTGCCTCCCACAACATTCCATCAGATTTCACCCTCATTCTCCTCTCAATAATCTTGCCATACACCTTTGCTGCTAAGCTGATCAAACTGATGGCTCTATGGCTGGCACAGTCCATACGTGACCCAGCACCCTTGTACAGAGGCACGATAACTGCCCGTCTCCAGTCCATTAGTCCAGTCCATATACAGAACATAATAAGATTTATAGACGCTTCCTAACTAATCTACAGTAATTCACAATCAAGCAATGAGGGTTTTCAAAAAATAAAATCCACCAGATGGGGCGAGGGAGTCTCGCGGTCTTATCATTGTCATTATTGGCTCTTTGTTAACAGCACCCTTCATAATGTGACACGTTTGTCAGCTTATTCTGACAACTAACCAATAAAATAAACGTGCCACTAAATCAAGAACTAAGGGGGATCCTAACGTCATGTAAGATACGGCGCGCTAAACTCAAGGCATGGCACGACGCACGCCGCACGGCGCATGCCGCACGGTACCTGGTGGTCGTGGTCGTCGCTGGACAGCAGGTCGGGCGTGGGCTCGCGGCTGAGCTCCTCGGGCGTCACCAGCCCCGACACGCCCACCTGCGACGGCGACGTCGGCGCGCTCCTGCCGGGGGGGAAACATTACTCTCAATACCGCTTGCCTTACAAACCTCTCCTACCGGAAATATAGTTCCGGTTGGAGATACTGAAAAACTATTGAACTGCCCCCAACTTTATGTCAATGTATTTTAAATAAGCAACAAAATGTCCTCTACTGCGTCGTCGTGTCAGCAATCTGATAACCAGTGATTCCCCTGTCGAAGGAATAATAACAAACACTTCAATGTAAAAACCCACGTAACTAAGAATTATGTTGCAAGAAGCCATTGTTGTTTATAGAACGAGACAAACATGAGATGGTGGGGTTATATTTATTTAACTGAGACCTCTTCAAGGACATTGATCATACCCGCACCACACGATGAAAAACACCGAAGAAATTAGAGGGGCTTTTTTTTTATGTAAGAGGGGTGTAAACGCGCAAGCCGTTCACCTTAAAGTAAGTGATCACCGCCGCCCACGGACTTCAGCAACCCAGAGGAGCTACAGGTGCGTTGCCGGATAACTAGCTGCTTATCAAACGAGACACGCGCAATATACTTACATAAACTAAACTAACTTCACGCCAATTCTATAACAGAGTAGGCAGAGTATAAGAGGCACTGAGGCACGCGATCCGTGCATTGGCCACGTGGACGTTCCTGCCTCGTGTAATGAGCCCCGGTACCATAGCTACCAGTACGTTAACCACGAAGACCCTGAGCTCGACCCGGTTCTATCACGAGCAGGGCCGAACCGTGAGTTAAGGGGGCTCCGGGCTAACACTACTTAGGGGCCCACGTAATTACTCAAAGTATAAGACGTAGACTTGAATTAGGTAAATGAATTGAATAAGTTTGATTAATCGCAGGATTCACAGGGCTGCAAACCGTACGATCTGGGAAATTTAATAAAATTATGGATTTTTTCGCATTATCGTCTGTTTTTGACTTTGACTTGACTTAGCCCTTTAATCCACAGGGTGCTGGGCTGAAGCCCAAAAAGCCATATGGTAGAGCCGGCCCTGATGACGAGCAGTCCGAGCACAGCACGCCAAGCCCCGCAGCGTTGCGCGTGTTACCTGGAGGAGAGGCCGAAGGGCGCGCGGAACTGCACGCCGCGCGGGCGGCGCGGGCGGAAGGCCAGCTCGATGAGCTTGCCCTCGCTCTGCGGGTCGATGCGCCAGAAGCTGCCCTTGCCCGGCTCCTCCTGGCTGCGCGGCACTTTGATGAAGTATCTGCAACCGACATTGATACTGTTGCATTCACTGGGAACCGGAGGACCTCGTCGATATTATATCATACAAAATTATGTATCTAATGTTGTCTGGTATAATGTCAACGGGGTTACGATCCCGTTAAAATATCATATTATAAATTATGGGGCATTTCACGTGGAACGGGCAGCGAAAAAAATGTCAGGTTTCAAATTTTGTTTATAATTGGGTTAATTGGTCTTATTTTATTTTATTGTATAGTAGCAAATCCTCATACTATTTTTTTACTTATAATGAGTAAGGGCTACGACTTTTTGTCTTGCCTGTTGGTCGAGTGGTCAGAGACGCCGGCCATGAAACCAAGGGTCGCGGGTTCGAATCCCGCTAGGGGCAAACGTTTCGTGTGATGAACGTCGTCCAGAAGGTAATTAGGATTTTAGGACGTTTGAGTGCAGCCTCCATCGAAGGTGGGCTGCCTATTAGCCGTGCCCTTGTGTCGCTCACGCTGCTGCAGTGTAATAGTACGCGAGTTGATGTGTCTTCCGCCATCATGCAGCCTCTGCATAGAGGCTGTCAGTGGCTCCTATCTTGTGTAGATATCTGTTTAGATTGCAGTATCCTGTTATTATGCTGACAGCGTGGCGTAGATTTGTCCTACTTAAGCTCTCTTAATGTTCATTACCCAATACCCCATAGGTGGCAACTTAGTGGCAACATTAGACACGTCACCTGTTGAGCGAGAGGTTGTGACGTATGGAGTTCTGCCAGCCCTTGTCCGCGGTCCGGTAGTAGGGGTAGTGCTTGGTGATGTAGCTGTAGATGCCGCTGAGCGTGAGCTGCTTGTCGGGCGCGGAGGCGACGGCCTGCACGATCAGCTGCGCGTAGCTGTACGGCGGCTTGGCGTCGTCGCGCCCCTCGCGGTGCTCGCGCGAGTCGCGCACGTCCCGGCTGCTGCTGTAGCCCAAGTCGGACGTCGTCGACGACACCTGCAATCAGATTCGATAGCCATGAGTATAAACATGATTAGATAATTAACGGATGTGATCTTTGTCTCGTGTTGCAAGCTATAACCACCCAGGTTATAGCTTGCTTCTCCTTGGACTCTGTCTAACCTTACGGAGATATTGGGTGGGTGGGTGATGCGAGGATGTTCTATATCGATATTTCAAAAGTATAGAGCCTTGTCGCTATTACAAATCCCTTGATCCAGGGATTTGTAATCAAATAAATAATAAATGTATCTGTTTCTTTTTTTTTAAAGTTACAAAGGCAACGTAGTAAGTAGGTTCGCGAAATTTAGAATCATAATCCAGGTGGGCTCGCAACAAAAATCAAGTCATAATGTAAGAATAATGACGATCCATTAAACATATTGGTGATTAAACCAAAATATACGATTTTACCTTAAATAAACTCGTTCTGAAATCTACTCAGCATCGAAGTTTCGCTCACGATTACTATTCCGACAGGCAATAAGTTATCTCTCACGCAGGTGAGCTAGAGCAATGAACAGTGTTCTCGTGTCGGGCATCACTCACCGCAGTGCCGTTGCTGTTGGGCCGCTGGTGCTGCGCCAGCTCGGCGTACTGCGCCACCAGCCCCAGGTCGGCGTGCCGCCGGCCCGACGAGCCCGCGCCGCGCGGCGACGTCGGACAGCTGTTCGCCGCGCTTATTGTGCCTGCAACGTGACGAACCGTGCATGAGGAACATGTGTTAAGATGCTGAGACCAAAACGCGGTAAGTTTGTCGTCAGATCAAACGATCAATCGGCACTAAAGGATGATCGACTAATCGATGGATTTATGAAAAGTAGAAATGAAATAATTTTCTTCTCGATTAATTGGATCGAAACTTTTGACTGAGTCAAAATCATTGCTTCGTATTAATAATAATACTGCTCAGAGTAATACACCAATTCCCTGGCCCTAAACTAAGCAAATATACTTTTGAATGTAACTAATAATAATACTTAAATAGAGTTAAAATTATCCATGGCTCCAATACAAATATCTCTGTTCATCACAAGAAACAATTCCCCTAGCGGAATTCGAACCAGCTCCCTTCAGTTACCTGATATACATAACTGACCCTTGAAAAAATAAAAGTATTATTAGTGCCTATAATAGACACCAGATTATCACTAAGGATTAAGAATTTTTTTACACGCCATAATGTCTGTAAAACATGTAAGTACCTAATATAAACTATAAACAATTTATATTACACCAGTTTATGTAAATAAATCCTGTACGTAAGACAGACCAAAGTACTGGACAACCTGTCACAATGCGACAGTGCGTGCGTGGCGCGAGTCCGAGCGAGGTGCACACATGCAGAAGATCCTTTATTAACATCCATCAATATATTACCTCCAAAACAATTAATCAATTAGATTTTTCAGTATTTGATTTGAATTACACCTATCTTCTGCGATTAGATACAAAATCCAGCTAAAAACTGAAACTCAAAACTCAAAATATCTTTATTTACGTAGGCCACAAAAAAGTACTTGTAAATCGTTAAGTAAAAGGTACAAAATAGAACAATTTGAATCTACCACCGGTTCGGAATGTCGCATCTACCGAGAACAAACCGGCAAGAAACTCGGTAGTTACTCTTTTCAATGCCAGATTGAATATAAAAATTAAAATTTACAGATTAAATTAATATTTATACCAAGTCATACAGTTAATGTTCGTTAAAGATTCAGCCGAGTATTATTACAATATAATAATAAATAATAATAATAATAAATTCTCCAGACTGACACACCAATTCCCTAGTCCCAAGCTAAGCTTATGCTTGTGCTATGGATACTAGGTGAACGGATAGACATACTTAAATACGTTTATAAACATCCATGACTCAAGATTTGTCTATGTTCATCACACGAAACATTTGCCCCTAGCGGGATTCGAACCCGCGACCTTTGGTTTCGTGGCCAGGGTTTCTAACCACTCGACCAACGGGCCAGTCAATGGTGAGTGTGTGCATTGGTTTTATTTATTGTATGGTAGACTAATATTAGTTTACTATGAATAGTCAGAAATGTTGTCTAGCGGTCCCTCATGACAAAAAGGTTAAGAATCACTGCTACGCCTCATACTGACCGGTGGGCGACGGCGCCGGGCTGCGCGCGTCATTCTCCATGGGGATGGCGATGCGCAGGGGCACCAGCGGCGCGCCGGAGCTGCCGCCCGCGCCGCTCTCGCCCACCAGCGACTGGAACTCCAGCCGGATGTTTGTGGAAGGGAACCGGAGGGTGCATCTGGAATAGAGATACAATATCGATTAGAACAGTCAGATTTAAAACGTTTTTGCTTAAATAAAAAAACATCCTCATTTTTGTAGTGTTGGTTAGACGATCTTGAACAAACCATCTAAAACATCGAAGACCGATTGGCATAGTTAGGTTTGATGGGTGAGGAAGCTAATGAAAAGATGTTCTACATTCATCTTAAAATATAATGAATTGGAGTTTTTAAATCCATAGCGTCTAACCCCGTGTTTAAATTAGAATATGTTATAAAAAAAAACCTTTAGTAAGAGTAGGTATATACTGCCAAATACAAATGGACACCAATTCCATTATTATGTGGTCCAGGTCGTTCCCAAAACGACCCTGATCCAAATATTGTCTGGTTCCCCTATCTTAAGGTTACGAAGGTCAGATTGGCAGTCGCTTCAATGTTATTACCAGACTAGCTAAATCCTGGATCATGGTTTAAGCGGACTCCATCTAAGCATGGGACATAACGCTAGGAAGATGATGACAGGTCGTTACCAACAAAATAACTCAGGTGATGTATTAGTTCCACCAACGATCCCTATCTATACTAACTAATATTATAAAGAGGAACTATTTGTATTTTTGTGTGTGTGTATGTTTGTAATGAATAAATTCAAAAACTACTGTGCCGATTTCAAAAATTCTTTCACCATTGGAAAGCTACATTATCCGGAAGTAACATAGGGTATATTTTATTCCAATATTCCTACAGGAACTGGAACTATGCGGGTGAAACCGCGGAGCACTGCTAGTTATACATAAAGGAAAAGAGCTAGATAAGTAGCCTTGTAAAAGCGTGACATAATGTACATAGCGTAATGACGTCACAATTAATAGCTAAAGTGGACAGTCCATTGTAACGACCGAAAGACCGATGACCGGCTAGCCGTCCTTACTGAAAGACCTTCAACTCGACTCATAGACCGACTGATCAAATTCAATTAACGAGTGTACATAGTAACGCTGTTTCTGTTATATTCTTAACAGTTACCAGCCGCTACGTCCACGTCAAATACGTGTAAACCATACGTCTGTCTGGTCGATCGCTCGTCATAAATATACTGATCAATGTTGTGTATAAAGCTTATCTATACCAATATTATAAAGCTGAAGAGTTTGTTTGTTAGCTTGAACGCGCTAATCTCAGGAACTACTGGTCCGATTTGAAAAATTCTTGTTAAGTGTTAGATAGCCCATTTATCTAGGAAGGCTATATGCTATATAACTTAACCATAAACGCGGTTGAAACAACGAGCACAGCTAGTATTCAATAAAATGCCTGAGAACATTCTTAGAAACACCAATTACAGGCAAGGTCTTACCCGAGTATTTTTTTTGTTTATTTCTATGAATCAACCTCGTGTATTTGTTTAAATGATATTGTACTTCTAGTTATTCGAAGCTCGGGCATGTGTCTTCCATAAATAAAATATTTAATTTGAATGTTTTTTCGTAAGAGGCGAATGATACTTTTATTGTTCAAGTTAAACATAATTCAAAAAAGACAGAATGGTTGATAAATTAGTTTAAAAGTATGTTTTCATATATGTAAGACAAATGGGATCTCTTTTGCCTTAGCCTATGCGGTTATTTGACAGCTTTAGAAAAACATTGTACTAATTCAAATGGTGACAATTACATAGTATGTGAAATTAATATTTTATTGTAATTACCTATTTTTATATTATTACGAGGAATCGACAATCATGGCAAAAACTTTAAATGTCGTTTCTCTGATATTTCAGGTAAATGTTTTGTTCGTCATAAGGTTTTAATTTTATTTCTAAAATGTAAATATGTGTCTTAAATAAAACTCTGATATTTCAGTGCAACACAAGAAGTGTTTTTTTGCCGATTCCCTAAATCCGACTAATTGTCTTATATATATATATATACTTCTGCATAAATCGGCATCCTTACTTGTGTATAATTTCTATTTTAGGTTCCAAAATACAATTTACACACGAAAAGACGAACAATCAGTAATACATGTTTTTTTTTACGATTCGAATGTGGATATATCTATCACAGACAAAACGACAACCTTTTCAATAACAAATATCATATTAATATTATACAATACTTTGACGCCCAACGTGGGGCAACGTGTATCACCGACATCGTATGTAGCATCGATAGGGCTATGGCCGACCAACCAACCATAGCCCCATCGATCGGGTCTAATGTTCATTTCCAAGTACATAGTTGTCGAGCAGTTCAAACAATTTCCCGGAACCGTATCTGTTCATCGTAGGACTGCAGTGCAGTAAACCCGATATTCCACGGCCGGTACACCATGAATGCCCAGGTCAGTGGTTACCAAACTGCAGACTGTAATCGGAGTAAAACTCGAGTAGGTATATTTCCGATATCAAAGACATGAAATATAACAAGTCAATTACATACATACAATACCTATGAAATGATTTTAGCAAACAAGTCTCGTGGTATATAATTTATAAAATATCATTCTCAGTCTTCTGACACTGTTTCATCAAACTTTTACATTAATCGCTAATAATATTCATCATCTTCCTAGCGTTATGTCCCGTGCTTAGACGGGGTCCGCTTAGACCATGATCCAGGATTTAGCGAGTCTGGTAATTACATTGAAGCGACTGCCGATCTGACCTTCGTAACCCTAAGATAGGGGAACCAGACAATTTTTGGATCATGGTTACAAATTCAAAGTTGTTTGAATTTGCAGGTTTCATCACGATGTTTTCCCTCACCGTCGAGCTAGTGGTATAAATATGTACATAGATTTTTTAAAATCTAGAGGTACATGCCCGGGTTTGAACCCGCACTCCTCGGTTAAGAGGCGCGTGTCCTTACCATTGAGCTACCACCGCAAATAATATTATAAAAGTCAAAATAATTATGTCTGTCTGTTAGTGCTAGTGTCTACGCCAGGCTGTCTTCAAGCTAATTGTTATAAAATATACGCCAATAACTTAAATATAAAAATAGAACAAACTACTTTTGATCTCAGTAAAATAAAGATATTGCGATGCATTATAGTCTCTGTGAAACATTGAATCCCATGAGGACAGAGAGCCAGAAAAAACTAGAGAATTTCTCTAGGAAATATAATATAATAATATTAATGTTAGCATTACAAAAACTATTGAGATGAGAATTCTTTGTAACAATTAAATTTGCAATACCTTAACGGTAATTAAGTTGCAGGATCATTTTATGTTAACGCAAATTATTTACCTAGTAAGCAAATAAATTTTTGATTTGACAGTTTGATAACCACTGGCGTAGACACTCGGAGCTCTCCTCGGAGGAGCGGTTGCGTAGCGACGCTCCGGTTGCATCCTCATTATCAAAGTAGACGCCGCGCCGCCAGAGGGACGCGCGGCTCAATGAGCCCCGTCTCTCGCAGATTACAGAGTTCGCTGCTCCGCTGCATCTGAGGCGCGTAGTTATGCCTTATCTGGTTAATACTGCGTATGATTTGTGACAAAATTCTGGACTTGTAGGTATTTTAAACTGCTGCAGATTTTACCACATACAAGACATAAATTTTGTACAATATTTTTTTATTGGCTATACAAATTAATATTGGCACCCAACGTGTTGCCGAAAATATCAATTCCATATGAATTGATTAAACTTACCAACCTGATTAAAACTATAAAAGCGTCATAATTTTACCTGTGATCATCATAAGAACTGTGCCAGAAACTAAATAATAATAATAAAGTCTTAAATAAGAGCCTCAATATTTTTCATATTAAACATAATATTACCCGACAAATTACTGTACCAAATATTTAAAAGAGTTTCAGTGAACCAAGAACCACAGCCGATCCCGGAACACGATCGCGTGCGCACCGAATGCGCACCAGAGCCGGCGGCGCCGACGCGCAGCCCGGCGACCCGTCGCGTGCCGCCCCGAATGCATCCTCATTAGCGGGCAGACGCGCGCGCGCATAATGGCGAACAAGACACTGGTGTGGTCAATAATTTGTTGATTGGACCGTTTTTACTGTGTATTCTACGATGATTTATGTGTCCCATTTTGGTCTGGGACTAGAATGTGCCCCTTAGTTTGTGCCTAACGTCTAGTAAAAGGAGGCTAATAGTATATCTTAGTAGTTTAAACATTTTTATCATTTAGAATAGGGGCTGGCTGCCCCTTTAACTCTTTCTACCCCTTCGGGAACTACGGGCGAGGTCATGTTTTTTTATGTATGTAGGTATCATTTAGAACATGTTTAATTTTGTAGTACCTCTATATAAGTGCACCAATTTTAATTTCCAACAATCCGTAACGTGAAATATTCGAGGCCCTTAGGCATCCGAATTTAAAAGCCATAATTATATCTTGTCAAAGTAAAAGAGGACTAACAGATTATCTAAATCGTCGAATTTCCATTTTGGCCACGCAACACAGTTCCGGCCATCTGAATAATAATAGACTGTAAAAAATCACTGACAAGCTCCTCGACCTCTTGAATCGATATTGTTACTATCTGTACATAATTATCAGGCTAATTACCATTGACCATATCAATATCATGATATATAGAACTCAGAATGACTACCACACCACTAACACTAACAAAAAAAAATCCGCTGATCTTCCCAACTAGCAGTAAAGTCGAAACGATATTGAAACGCAAAATGGATCAGCAACAATAACTTATAAGATCTCGTTCATTATGCAAACGAGACTCCAGTGGAGTCGAACATTCGCCGTCGATTCGCTTTGTCGATAAAAGATTTCGACGTCGCCCCGTAACTTTTCTATATCGTCGAATCAAATGTTGGCTGTCAACAGCCACTCCGGCCTCTGAAACTTTAATCTGATGTCGTGCTTAGGGCTGCTGGATTGGATTTAAAACATGTATAAAAAGATCTACCTCGTTTTTTCACAACTTTCAACACAAAATTAAACACTATTTATAATGCTTCATGAATTATTGAAAACACATTGTGATACTAGCAAAGGTTTTTATTTTATTTAAACACTACGAACAATTTTAATCAAAACCCTTCAAGGACTGAATCGATATCGTAACAAAATCGAGTAGTTTTACAATAATTATAAATTATTAATAATGAATTATTCCTATAAAATGATATAAACAATTTCTGTAGAATTTAATATAACAATTTCTTCTTAGCTAAACATTCTAGTTTAAAATCTTAGCAAAATAAAACACCCAGTTAACATTTTATTTACTCTACGTTCCAATTGAAACGAGACCATTTTTATTTCCCACGCAAGAGGTAGCCCTACCCCGCAGAGATGTTTTGTTGTAAAATTTCAAAGAGAGATATTAGTTCGCGTATTTTCTAGTCGTTTTTCCGCGACTTTTCGCTACGCTTTCGTTTTGAATGAAAGGAAAATATTAAACCTTACTTAATTTGACGGCGAATTCAATTTGTGAACGCTACAAATTGGTATGAAAGAAGGTTTTATGAAAGACTAATTTCAATAAACTTGCCTGACCATTCAAATTAAATCATTTCTCTAACAATTTCATCGCAAACGTATGAAAACCTACTAATATAATAAATATGAAAGAATGTGATATTAATATCTCATTAGCCGTGGAGGAGAATCGTAACACGACTCCATTGATCTCGAATCTGAATATTAGATAGTAGTATTATCTCAAAACAACAAGTTGCCGAAGGAGTTTCAAAACCAAAACTGTGTGAGTCCAGTCGAAGAAAAAAACTATTCAAACGAAACAATAGAGGATATGGAAACATTGTAAGTTTTTTATAACGTTGGCGCCCAACGTGTTGTAGTAGATTTTATTTAGTCTTTTTAGAATGGAGAACGACGACGCCAAAAAATATTTGGCGAACATAAATGTCTAAGAAACTTCCGCTGTCACAGACAGGCTCGACCTGCTACATACATATTTTAGTTACAAATAACATGTTTTTCTAGGTAAAGGGCATCCAAGGTCCTAAACTTTTGGCTTAGTGAAATATTTTAATCGTTAATATTATCGATAATCTCGTTTTGAAATGAAGAGAAGGAATTAAGAAAAAATATATACTTTATTTACCTTCAACAGTACTGAATTACTTCATAATTAATTTTGCTGTACGTTGTATAATACAATTTTAGTTTCGATTTTTATAATTTAATTTTTATTTTGAAAATATGATTATAATGATGCATCAAAGAGTTTAGGCTACAGCTTAACTACACACCAAAAAGTAAATTCAATTTGCCGGTGCTAAAACGCAAGTATGCAATTTAGCTGAGCGCTCAAAACCTCTTTACCCAAATGACACACAGATGGGGTGGATACCTACTACATTTGGGTATTAAAGATTGAGCTTTAGCGAAATTGGCAGCCGTGAGCGAGGCGGCGGCCAACCGGGTGTACTCTACACGCTCCCTTATGGCTGACATGTGGGGTAAATTAAAAGGACCCCCGGCAACCGCAGACATTCCACTACGACGTTAAAAGACAATATCAATTAAGGGTACATTGCGCAGGAGGCATATTTTATATTGAATTTTTGTGTATCTTCCTATCCGGAAATTGGCAACCTTGGATAAGCGCATTTATACTAACGGAGGTTTATGATTCCCGTGTAGTGGTAACCATTAGTACAGGATCGATTTTTGTGACTTCTTCAGGGGAGGCCTACTTCTAGCAATGGAAGCCCTCCCATCAAAATGATGAAATAATGATGATGGTGGCGACAATGATTGAAACAGAATGACATTCATTACTAAAAAAAATCATTATCTGTTGTCATGGTAAATAAAAAAAAACATACTTAAACTAAAAAAATATTTAAACAATACAAATGAATACACATTTACAGCGTGAAACAAAATCCAAAATAAAGGTAATGCAGCGCTTAAGATTGCGTATTTATGTGTTGCATTGGATATTGGTAATATTGGACGTTGTACAAGCAAATTTATTTCAATATTTTCACAACACAATCTACAAGACTTGAGATTCCCTGTGGAATTCTATTATTACATAAATCACATCAATGTATGTCAGTTCATATCAATATTAGTTTGTTTCAATCTCGGTTGGAGAAACTAAGTAGTATCTATAAAACATGTTTTCAAAAGTTGGAATGAAATTATTTCCCACACAGACCGAGACGGTTTAAAATATGAATCCGTTTAAAATTACATAGTCCCGTTCGTCAACAGTTGTTTACCGGATTCCAGCAAATGGCGTAGTATCGATTCGTATGTTATTCGTAGTAATAGCGAGTAGGCAGTAGGACTGGTGTTGCCATATACGGATCACTTTGAAACTTAAGGTAGACTAGTAAAAATACAAACTAGTTTTGAATTACCAACAATTAAATAAATAATAAATATTACGCTACATCACAAACATTGATCTGACTCCGAGGTAAGTCAGTGGTATTACAAATATATACTTAAATATTCAATATTAACACCCAGACACAGAACAAACATAAGTATTCATTATACGAATGTTTGTCCTGGGTGGGGATCGAACCCACAACTCTTGGCACATGGGGCAGGCTCACTACCGAATGAGCCATCGAGCCAGTCGTCAAGTCAACAATTTCAAATATGCATGTCATTATTGCTTTATTTGAATCAACCGTGACGCCATTTTAAATTTCACCTTCTTTTGGGACTGGCTATAAAACATGTTTTATGCCAAGCTTTATTGAAGTATATCTGATAATATGATTATGTAGGCGACGAGCTAGCCACTTGTCACAATTGTCCATCTAACCCAGCCCTGATTTATTTACGACTGAAAGTGATTCAAAGGCTAACTGCCCCTTGACTCTGACTCTTCGGGGATTACAGGCGTGACGATATGTATGTATTTGATAATGCTTTTGACTGACCTGACGCACGTTTCCCATTTAAGGATAACTCAGGGGAGCACCCTTCTAAAATTGAATACCAAACCTTCAAAACGAAACGCAATCGCCATTGACATAAACCGTGCCACGAAATTACGTCGGATACGACACAAACGGTCGGACACCCTTAGTCGCGGGCCCGATGACAATCAATCGGGTTCACTATACGTACATTGTCAGGTGGTGGAATGAGGATTGGATCCGAAACACTTTCCTAGCAGGATTACCTGCTAACTTTGTATTACTCGAGGCACAGCGTCTGAACTCTCGACATTTCGCGAAGTGAACAAAAGTTTAAAACTTGACTTAAAAGCTTTGCTTCTTCCCGTTGAGCGAAATTAACAATAAATAATTTTAGTCTCGTCCCAAAATGAAACTTTAAAATATGTAGTACCTTTTAACAGATATTATCTTGGTTTTGATCAAAAGCATCGTATGTCTGGAATATTAAAAAAGTTGTCATTAAAATTAAAAAGGGAAAAAAGACAGACTCGTTACTGCAATGATTTTGCTACTGACTTTAAGATCAATAAGTATATGCAATTTTTTTATAATTTTTTATTGAGAGAAAGCAAAGGGATCATCTAACAATTATTTCAATGTACACATTTGGAGATAATGTATAGCCAGTAACTAACTAACTAAACTTCACGCCACGTCCCTAGCGGGGTAGGCAGAGAGAACCGAACGCCATATGGCACGATCCTTACACAGTACTTACATAGCCAGTACGTAAATACATCATTAAAAAATCGTTCATAAAAGGATTTCCAGAAAAAGGAGTTATCACGCCAGTTCTCCATGAACACTTAAAATGGTACACACTGGCAACACTATAGGGGGTAGTGCACACCGCGTAGGCGCCGCCGATGGGGTGTAACGCCCCAGCTTCTGAGAAATGCCTGTTTGCCCCCGCGTGTCTATTAAAAACCCAGGCTTATTGGCTCCGCAGCCCTGCCCAGGGGTTGGTCTAGACATTAGGAAGGGTCGTGGGAAATACCTGGCGCCTTTTGAATGCAACTTCTACTATTTTTCATATGAGTCATTAAATACTATTTTAATTTTTATCATTTTACTAAATAACTCTAATAAAGTACAGATAACCTAAATCTAATCGTTTCTAAAGCCCCGTAGGTTACGAGGCTTACATACCGTTACGAGGGACTTACCAAATTTATTTTTAGAACAGATCCTTAATTAAGACGGATTCTAAAGGTGGATCCAGCCAGTAGAAATGAACACGTCAATCCGCCACATCAACTAACCAGATTTTGGTGTTATTTTGGTTCTGAAATATGTTTTTCAGCTTACAATTACAATCAACAAAACATAACGGTTCCACTGAATCCAATCAGTGATTTGACTTGTTTACCGACAACGTTTAATCGAATACAAATATTCGATCCACGTGTGGTTCCCTCGCTTCGTTTAACATCCGAGTTAAGTTTCCAACCGCTACAAATAATATAACGGCGGAAAAAAGTATCTGAAAATATTAGGGGCACGCCAAATAAACACTATTGAATATTGAACGCTAAGCCAGTATCCTATTTGCATTTTAACTGACGACATTGTTGTAAAAATGCAGAATGCAACCGCTAAGTTATCTGTGTGAGAGATCTTAGCCACCCCGATGTTGGCTGTTACGTCACAACCAACTGGATAACAGTGTGGCATTTTCACCGTAAACTTTGTTATAGATAATTATGATTCGTTTACTCGATTACCTGTGCCTGTTTTATTAAGAACCCTAAAAATTTTATTAGTCCATGCAACATTTAATATAGGCAATAATTTTGATAAGTTTTGTTTAGTTTACAAATACGTTGCTAATTTGAATTCTAACTAACTAACTAACTAAACTTCACGCCACGTCCCTAGCGGGGTAGGCAGAGAGAACCGAACGCCATATGGCACGATCCTTACACACCTCACTCGCCTCTTCAACATTCATAATCCTTTTCATACAAGCTCTACGATGGAATTCTATTACATATAATATAATATAATGTATATAATATATTATATATGTATAGCGCTTTTGTTAAATGTCAATAATCATCCCTGGTTCATAGGATGATGTTACTTTAATGTACCAATTCTGCCCGTGTGTATCACTTGATGATCCTCAAGGAATACAGCATCATTTATACATTCATACATACATTTCATCACGCCCATAATCCCTGATGGGGTAAGCAGAGTCGAAAGGGGCAACTAGCCCCCTTAGTCACATTCAGCCAAAAAAACTGGGCATCAATAACGCTATTGTTCATTTGATATCTTAGATGACATAATGAATATCAACTCAACTGAATATGTCAGTACCTTGCCGATTGTCTTTGCTACACTGCACCAATGTCGTGTGCAATTGTCTAATTTGCACTGCACATAATACAGTCATTTCGACCCCGCTGGCCCCGTTACCGCGGGGTGAGCGGAGTCAAATGGTAATTAGTCAATTGCAATTGAGTAAATATTATTTAATATGACTTCTTTTTTAATGTAAACGTCTCAAGAAAACCTGCGCCATGTGAGATTTTCCACATATCTAGTGACGCACTTTTAAACAACAAGAATAATTCAATTACACTGACATCACTTTCTATTAACGGCAATAAAAACCGATGACTTTTGGTTTTTACTTCGTTTATATGATCTTGACTTTTCTGATTACTTTATCATGGGGAATAACAGTGTTACAATAATATAAATGTGATAACAAAGCTGATATTTGCCACATTACTAGTTGACCTAGATCTTATAAAATTCGATCTTTTTCCCGCTAAATATATTAAGATTTTTGATAATTCCGAAGTCTACGCATACTGGGGTATGACAAGCTTGAAAACATACTTCGTAATTGTCCGATAATTCCACAAAACTCACTTAAGCCCAACCAACTAGTATCCGATAACTGTTGGGCAAAGGCTATCGATGCATTAGAAGCGGAGGCTCGGAGGCCCGGAGGCCCGAGGCCCGGGGGCCGGACGTCCGCGCCGGACGGGCGGCCCGCGCGCTAATGAGCCTCCCGCGAGGCCTTTGCTACAGGAGGAGCCGAGTGCGGAACATGTAACTGACGTGAGCAATTGAAATTCTGGTCCCACGTTAGTCTGAGACTTACAAAGGAATTGACGTATTTGTAGATCGTTGTCGATACCAACAAACCCGTTAATTTCATATCAAAATATTTAAGTCCTTTGTTAATAACAAACATGGAAATTATAATTGAACGATGCTCAATACAGGGACCAAACACTGAGACTAAGTTATTTGTTTGTGTGTAGGGGAACAAGCAGCTACTTAACATGAATTGTAGAAACGTTCAGCTCGTGAAACATTCACAAGACAGAATACAAGATGATACTTTTCGAAGACAAAGAAAAAATATCGTATCGCATTCAGTATAATTTTGCAAAGCAACAAACGTTTTGAACGTCCTATGAGATGGGATATGTCTATTTCAGAAACCATCAAGAACTTTGGATCAATCTTCAAGTTTCATTCAACTTTTGTACCCTTTTTACCCCCTTAGAGGAAGCATTTCCATAAATATTTTTAAGGATTTCGCACTCAAAAAGGGACCGTTATAGTTTCGCCATGTTTGTCTGTCAATCTAATAGTAAGTAAAGCTGCAACTTTATGAATAAGTTCAGTCTATTCTTAGTGCTAACCTAATTAGACAGATTTATAATTAGAGCTTAAATTCCTAAGCTTAAATTTGCAAAACCCATCCAAACCTCGCCAAAGCGAGCGTTGCTTGCCCTTAACCATCCAGCTTTAAATGCGTGCGACTATTGCCACTAGGCCATTGATGTGAATCGATGTCACGACACAATGCGCTCAGAGCGGCGCCGAGTTGAACTGCTCACCCCAAACTGATGAATCAATTGAGAACGACCGATGCGCCGAGAATGCGCTCCCATAGTGCAGACATTAACATATTTGACAAGTAAAAATGTAGGGCAGGGTCCTGGGTAAAAAAAAAATAATCATATTAAATCGCTAAGACCATGATCTAGGGAGTAAATAAAAAAATCTATACACATTACAACAAGTCACGAGAATTTACGAAAATACAGCGCATCTAAGTTCTGTAGTAGTGGGCTGCATCTTTGTCTTAGTCATCATTTTTCTTTTAGACGAACGAACAAATAACATTTGTTTTTAGTGTAATTGAAGCACTAATAAACTGTTATGGTCAACTACATACACACATAACATCACGCCCATAATCCCCGAAGGGGTAAGCAGAGTCAAAGAGCCAGCCGGCCTCTTTAACCACATTCAGCCAAAAATGAAACTGGTCTGGATTAGATAGAAAGTTGTGAAAAAGTAGTAATAGCTTGTCGATGTACACAATCACATACGTGGTCAACAAGCATTCAATAAAAAAGAGAGTCAGTAGAGGTTTAAGACGCTCGTCTCGATTGATTGATTGATTGAACGTCATCGTCATACCGTTGCATGACACTTTTATGTCATCACATACTTAAATATTACACCCAACCCAGCCCACTGTTCAATGTTGGTCTGGGACTTAAAAAGAATATGCCAACTGTGGTTCTTGCCTAGCATGTCGTAAAAGGCGACTAATGGCATATCGGGTTTTGAGTGTGTGATTGTGTAGGCGACAGGTTAGCTGTTGTCGCTGATTTTTCACAATTTTCCATCTAACCCAGCCCGGCTTTATTTTTAGCTAAATGTGGTTGAATGGGCTTGCTGCCCATTCGACTCTGCCTACCCCTTCGGGGATTATGGGCATGATGTTATGTATGTATGTATGTATATATTCAAGCGGAACCTTTTCAAACCTTCCAATCTCCCTACCCGTTTCGTATTTGTAAAGTATCTACAGTCGACGCATAGAGTCAAAACAGATTTAACTTTGAAGACCTCTCAATCGACAGCCTCAATAGTATCTTCGGAACTCTAAACTTAGCGGCGCACCGACCGAGAAGAAAGAAAGAGTGTATACAAGTGTGTATAAACCGCAAAAAGGTCCCTTCATCCCTCCATACAAGATTACGCGGGTGCGTCAAAGATGGCGGCATCTATTACGGTCAGGGTCAAGTAGGGGAAGCGAAATTCCCTAAATTGGTCCCGAGTATTAAGGGAGACCTTCCATTGCCATTGTCTGGTACTTATGAGCGGTACTCTCTTTTATACTATACACTTTAGTAGGTACAGTAAAAAATAAAATGTCGTCCTTTGCTAGGCGCACATCTTGCTTGAAACCTCGAGACCGAGGACAATTTTTTTACGGATCTGTAATAGTACCTGTAAGAATTTTATAAAAAAAAAATAATCAGCCTGAAGATAAAGATGAGAACTCGATAATTTTGAGTTTCCTATCAAACCTTTTTTTTTTGACATTTCTCCTTCTGTATTTTACTGCTTTACGAACGCTCAAACTTCAGCATATGACAGACATACTCTACAAGCTTGTACAATCGATATAACACAGTTGACAATACCAGCCTTAGCTAACTTACGTTACTAAATTACGTTATAACGGAGGTCGTGAATCGTCATGTAAATAAGGCCACTAAACCCCAAACCAATCTAGACTTTACACCAAAAGCGACAAGGACTGAAATTGCTTGTGAGAGGCATAGAGCTGAAACTGTAGCACTGAACACAAATCTAGACCTTACGTTCAAGGTGCAAGGGTGAGATTTGTTCGTGGAAGCTTGATAGCTGAAACTGTTTCAGTGTAACAAAGTTGCGGGGCGTCAAAAGTTCCGAACTGTTTGTGTGTCAGAATGTGCCGGGACAGACAAACAAACAACGCACACAGGTACGTGACACAAACATGACGGGTGTCAAAATAATTATGACAAGTTTATTTGAGACCTGTTCCGGCGAGCTTGCGACATAAATGTCAACGTGCATGCGAAAATATTTTTAACTAAAATTTATCCTAATTAACTGAGATGACAAATGAAACAACTGTATTATTAACCAAACTGTAAATTTCATAAGAATAATATCTAGTATCATACCCATACAAACTACTGACACAAATTTGTCCAAAAAAGGAGAGGAAATATTCATAGCATTGACTGTTTTAAGAAAATAAATTCATTTCATTATTTAGTATCCATTCATTCCATATCATCGTCATATACGCAGTGTATTAACGCATTTTCCGATCAAAGCCACAAACTGTCTGCAACATTAACGGCACTGAAAATCGAAACCTAAAGACGACCTAACTTAAAACATCGCATGATCCTAGAAAAAATCCAGTTTCAGCTGTATTCCTAGGCTCACGACCAACAGGTCAGCAGACCAGACGCGTTCAAACAAATAAAAATCTACCGTATCTGCACGCGAATAAGACTGCAAATTCCGCAAACACACGCCTGTGAAGGCGCTATCGAGGTATACTTAAACGTATAGTAACATCGCGCCAATCTGAAACCGACTTTGTCCTAGGTCAATACGGCTGAAAATAGCATGAACAAGAGCGTTAAAGTTGCTGTTGCGAATATGTATCTTACACGTGTAGGAATAAGGGGAATATTCGTGTGAATTCCGATGGCTGAGTATCGATCGCCGTCCGAAACAACGCGTCCTTCACCCCGTGGCCTTTGTCGGGTCGTTACACAAAACATTACAGGAACCGGAGTTTCAGCAGATAGGTCTTACCTCGGGCCGTTTCGACCGGGTTTATTGCCGGATAAGATGTAATAACCAAATAACAGGTGAACGCACACAGTTGCTAAGAGAACAGTATTAAGCTAGCAAAGAATTTTAATATGCAGTGGATTCGAGATTCCTGAACTGGCTCTATATACCATTCATTACCAAATTATACAAGTAATTGATTTGATCCAATAAATCGATTGTTATGTACATGATTTTCCGTCAATAATCATAAGAAACTAGAATTTCCATAGTTCCATAGTAAGTAGCCTTCAAATTAGAATCAAAGGAAATCAAGACATTGCCGGCACAAACAAGTTGTTACATCAAGTAATATTTCTCTCCTTATGCTGTCGACGCGAATTCTGAACTATTGCAACAGCTAGGTTTTCAAAGGCTTCATGTCCTATATGTTAGCTTTAGAAAAATGTGATTAAATTTGGAAAATAACCATAAGCGACGTAAACAAACATCCCTATTAGTCATACGACATTTATCAGACATACTGTATGCAATACCTACGTAATATGAGGAAATGTACACATTTAAGACAAATATTTGTAATTGCTATTATACATATTTACTTTTTTTAGATTTGTATTGCATAGTAGCTTAAGAATATGATAATTGTTATTAATACTTATAGTAAATTTGGCGATGAAAAGAGTAACTATCGAGTTTCTTGCCGGTTCTTCTCCGTAGAAACTACTTTCCGAATCCGGTGGTGGCTGACGATTTATAAGTGCTTATTTGAGCCTACGTAAATAAAGATCATTTCATTTCATTTCATTTCAAAAAACGAATTACTCACAGTTCTTATGTCTACGCAAACCTACGTCTTAGCACGTACATACATACATACATACATGCATACATATCATCACGCTTGAATTCCCCGAAAGGGTATGCGGAATCCAAAGGGCAGTAACAGTAAGCTCCTAAAACGGACCAAGAATAAAATTGAGCTGGGTCATCACTTCGAAAAAGTGGTGACAAGTGGTTTACAAAATAGCAAACCTAACACTCAATACACTATTAGTCAATACGACATGCTTGAATGTGCCATCTGTGTTCCTTGTCTACAAGGAACACAGATGGCACATTCTATTTAAGCCCTAGACCATGGGACTAGCTGTAAGCAGTGAATAGAAATAGTCGCCGATATTGACAATTGTGCGGCTGGCTACTTGATACCCGCAAATTAATCTTGTGGTAAAATAGTTACACTGTCTACCGCTAGAGGCGCCGCCATCGTTTTGTTTATGCGATGCGTCACGCGATAATGTCGGGTTTCTCACTTTGGAAGCAAATAATGTGTTGTGTGTCTAAGAAAGTGCTATGAAATGTCATGCAAAATTGCGCAATTATTATGCAAGACGCATTAATTATATCGCATATGGTACATATGTTGCAACAAATTAGTTGATACCTATAGCTTAAAGTTAACCGTATCGTGAAATAACAAATCGTCGTGAATAACAACATAAGAATAGATTGATTTAACATATAATTGAATTTGATATTCAAATAAATAATTGTCTCCTGTCGGAATCTCAAGATTAACTTTAAAAAACCATCAAGTTATAGAAATATTTACTGTAATTCACAGTCAAGATCCGCTTGTTATAATATGTGTTTGACTATAATTACGTAAATGAATGCATCATAAAAAGTCTTCTATATCAATTATGTTTAATATGCAATTCTACAATAGGCATACGATATAAACAACATAATTATACATATATACATACATAACATCACGCCCATAATCCCCGAAGGGTTAGGCAGAGTCAAAGTGGCAGCAGGCCCCTTTAACCACATTCAGCCAAAAATATAACTGGGCTGGGTTAGATGGAGAATTGTGAAAATCAACATAATTCAAAACGAAGTAGTGTGAATCTCTTCCTATTTTGTGCAAGTCATATTCTGTCACAAGAGTCTGATTATACGACGACGACATATTATTATATGAAGGGCCTTCACGCTTCGAGGCGTAGAAAGCGTGGCGCTTCAAGAATTCAGCGCTGGCATCAGTTTAGTACGTATACGCTTTACAAGTAACATCTTTTCAGACGCGCTGTCCCGTTCCCCACAGAAAATGCGACATGCGACGCTCGACACGGCGCGCGGCTGGCACGTTATTTGAACGGGGTTATGTTACACTCACTTCAGACGCAAGTATGTCGCTAGGGATTGCAATCCAGCTGCATTTTTGCCTGGCTTGATGGCGTATTCGGTAGTGACCCTGTCCCATGCTCCCATGATCCCACGACCGAAGTCGTGGGTTCGATCCCCACCCAGGACAAACATTCGTACGATGTTTGTTCTGTGTCTGGGTGTCAATATCCAATATTTAAGTATATATTTGTAACACCACTGATTCTGATATCCGTAACACAAGTGCTTAAGCTACTTACCTCGGAGTCAGATCAATGTATGTGATGTGATGTGATGTGATGTGATATGATATTTATCGTCAAATCGTAATGGACTCAACTGGATTGCTTGATTCAGCATCCCAATCTCTTGTAGGGATTGAAATCCAGCGGCATTGGACCAGCACTTTTAAAATTATGCTAAGCCCATCTGTATTGCTGGATCTAGCATTGCAATACCTAGACGTCACTATTCAGATATTATATAACACCTACGTTTGTATGACTCTGCTTTCGAAGAAAAAAAATACGGAGTTTCTTGCCAGTTTATTCTCGGTAGAATCGCCATTCCGAACTGGTGACAGATTCGTAATGTTTTTTTGTGTAATATCGGACATTTAAATTTTTAGTCAAATACAGAATCTAATAACACATTGTTATTTGTTAAAATTTCTGTATAGTGAATATAGCATGTATAAATTGCTAGGTATATGAGTTTCCAGAAATGCACTTCAACAAAATAGGTGATTCCAAAGTAACGGCGCAATCTAGTTGAAATGAGAACCAAAGAAAATAAAAGTTAAGTTACAATATTATTATAAAACAGCCCAATTAGCTTATCTTGCATCTATTAATAACAATAAGTTTCACAACCGCAGCTAATGGTCCGACATCGCGTGCCTGCCATGAAACTTCAATGGAGAGTATAGTCAGGCAATAGAGAATATTCACAATAAAGAAGGCCAAATGAGTCCCATTTGGCATGTCTGAATGTACGTCATCATCAGATGAAAAGATTTGAGCCGGTACATTTCATCATTGCTCTTTTTCAACATCCCCATTCGCGACAAATATCATTACACAGACAC
The DNA here is from genome assembly GCA_951394215.1 of Glyphodes perspectalis. NCBI lineage: Eukaryota > Metazoa > Arthropoda > Insecta > Lepidoptera > Crambidae > Glyphodes > Glyphodes perspectalis. The sequence continues at coordinate 16,304,343 of OX596207.1, read as the reverse complement.
AGAAGCGGCCCACGCGGACACGTTTGAAAAACATTATATTTTAGCTGGGCGCGACCACTCCAGACACGGGGCCGTCGCCGCCCGTTATCACTTGGTAATTTCTCCTCCCACAATTGGTCTATTTGTAGCAACCGCCTAATGACAACGAGGGGTTCAAATCCCGGGTCGGCCAAACATTTTGTTGCTGGTTGTCATCATCTTCCTAGCGTTATGTCCCGTGTTTAGTCGGGGTCCGCTTTGACCATGACCCAGGATTTAGTGAGTCTGGTTGAATTGAATTGAAATTGGTTACATTGAAGCGACTGCCGATCTGACCTTCGTAACCCTAAGATAGGGGATCCAGACAATTTTTGGATCATGGTTACAAATCCAAAATTGTTTGAATTTGCAGGTTTCATCACGATGTTTTCCCTCACCGCCGAGCTAGTGGTATAGATTTGAAAAATCCAGAGGTACGCGTGCCGGGTTTTAACCCGCACCCCTAGGTTAAGAGGCGCGTGTCCTTACCATTGAGCTACCACCGGTTTGGTTGTATCTCCTGAAATTACTTAGTATAAACTAGAAGTTGAAAAGTCGATGGTTTTCCAATTAAAAAAGCAAATCAAAATTAGGCGTAGCTGATCATGCGCCTAGCCTCTTTCCAGTCATTTGGTTTGCCGATTCATCATCGAACTATAAGGCGTCATGTCAAATGCTGACTGGCAACAATTTTGGCTGCATATAATAACGTTTAACTAAGTTTAAATGTCTATTAACCGACTTCAAAAAAGCAGGAGGTTTTCAATTCGACTGTTTTTTTTTTATCAATGCTATTTTAGATAAATTATTACACACCTATTGAATATATTTTCTTTCGTTCGTTTAATTAGTTACTCATGCGTCTGCATGCGCTAATAAGGCATGTAAGTAACTGTTCAAAGATCAGTTATTGAATGCCACAATAACCGACACACGCCACGTCATCATCCGTCGGCGCATCGCACCGTCGCGTCGGCGCGTCGTTGCGTTTTGTCCGACGCGCTGCCATCGCAATCGGTATCACATTTTAATTTCGTACGCTGAGCCGCAATGCAAATTGAAATGGGGTTGTATTGTGTTTTTTTGTAACACTAAGCGATGCTTGTACATCAATTCGGTGCTCTTGTGCCGCTGGCGGCAATTTTAACGCTGCGTCGTTGGGCCGTCAGCGGCAATATTTATACTACAAAATTTTAATATCATTTCAATAGTGAGTGCACCAGTTTGGAGTAATCATCCGATGTTTCTAAAATTTCCTTTGCGAGCCAGTTTACTTGTAAAATTTACTCAAGTAACTCAACCACTTAAAGTACTCTCAAACTTAAGATAATATTGTTAAAGGATGGACTAATAACGCTATTACTAGGTAATGTCAGTAATAATTCAGTAATCTACTCCTGTGAGGTTATTAATGGTTTACAAATGACCCCGTATACTCTCAGATACAAAATGTTTTCATATCACAGTATTTCAGGTGGGCGAAGCCTATTACAACCAATTATACTAAAAGTAATGAGAAACTTTCCGAGCTGAAAATAAGTTAGTAATTATTATATCAATTCCCATAATAGCAGTTTTAAGAATAGGCGAAATGGGTCAAGCGTAGGGTTGCCAGCTCTGAAAAATTAAATAACTGACAATAGACTACTTTGATATTCTTACACTGATTTTAGGAGCTGGTATTAACACATATTACGCCACTTAATCCTAAAGAATATGTCCATTCGAGGTAAGGCCAAGTTTCGTACGTACAATGTGAAATAACGACATTTTCACATTGTGGGAATCCATCTTTCTAAATCTTAACCAGCTCCATGACAACGCAATTTTTTTTAAGGGGCTAAGTGGAATTACTGTTTTTTTTTTTCGATAATCAGGACCCTTTTATTTGAACTTCAACTTCAAAAAACCTTAACAATTAAAAACGTCAGTTAGCCATATAACGAACGACATTCGTATCAGACATCATCAGGATATAAGATTAATACAATAATACGCGTCACATCGATCAATCACCGAAAATCAGAAACGAGTCTGTCCCGCACAAAACGTTTAACGCTAATTGGATTCCCCGACAAATTGACGTCTACCAGCCCTGGCCGTTACGTCACACCGGCTGATCCACACAACGTTTGTGTCCGCGTCCAGCGCCTCCGGGCCCGAAATACCGCATTTATAGTTGGAGTGGCCGTGCCCTCAGCGAATTCGGTCTAGACGTAGTTTAGGGATGTTTCATTAGAACCTAGGCATTAGAGAGGTAATATTTATCTTCCCTGCCGGAATATTTACTACGAACTAAGTCCGGCAGTTGAGAGTTACATTACTTTGTTCAACATTTATTATAAACTTCTATACTTTACTGTTGATGTCCTCTTTGACTATAATTCTAGACCCAGTGAGACTAATTGTAAAATGGATGTGCCCTTCAGACCCTCGCAAACTGTAAATATACTAGATGGGATTAGAGTTAGACATCCCTAACTACTGCTTTAAATCCAAAGGAATGGCTTAAAATAGAACAATTTGTGAGTAGATTAGCAATACTAAACTTATAACATATTCCCAAATGTTTTTTTTTTATTACGAGGGCTATACAATCTGTAGGCGGCCTTTGCTATTTACCGGGATAGCGGGGGAGCGGGGAGCTCTCACCCCTAGTTCCCAAATGTATCCTTAATACACAAGCTCAATGGCGCATTCGGTAGTCTCTGCCCCATGCGCCAAGAGATGTTGTGAGTTCGATCCTCACCCAGGACAAACATTCGTGTGATGAATACTTGTGTTTGTTTTGTATCTGGGTGTTATATTGAATATTTAAGTATATATTTGTAATACCACTCATCATCATCTTCCTAGCGTTATGTCCCGTGCTTAGACGGGGTCCGCTTAGACCATGATCCAGGATTTAGCGAGTCTGGTAATTACATTGAAGCGACTGCCGATCTGACCTTCGTAACCCTAAGATAGGGGAACCAGACAATTTTTGGATCATGGTTACAAATTCAAAGTTGTTTGAATTTGTAGGTTTCATCACGATGTTTTCCCTCACCGTCGAGCTAGTGGTATAAATATGTACATAGATTTTTTAAAATCTAGAGGTACATGCCGGGGTTTGAACCCGCACTCCTCGGTTAAGAGGCGCGTGTCCTTACCATTGAGCTACCACCGCTCTATATTTGTAATACCACTGTTGATTCTAATATCCGTAACACAAGTTAAGCTACTTACCTCGGAGTCAGATTAATATTTATCATTTATTTAATATTTAATATGATACACGGTGCCCGATACGCTGCAGCCACTAAAATTTTCTTCTTGTATAAAAATAAAATCGACGGATGTTATGTAGAATACTAGAATCGGCCCGCGGTTTTAGCCGCGTACTTACCGTTCCCGTGGTAATACGGGGATATTATACAGCCTATATTACTCGCTGATAAAGTAGCTTTCCATTTGTGAAATATTTTTTCAAATCAGTCCATTAGTTTCGAAGCCTATTCAAAACAAATATACAAAAAAACTTTCCTTGTTATATATTAGTATGATATAAATGCAAAACAATGTCAATCAAAACCGTGCAATTACTTACGTCCCAAATGTAATTTCCTGTTAGCCCTTATTAACTAAATTGTAGACTTGATCAACAACGGTCGTTTACCTGAAACCAAAGGAAGGGTTGCGTCAGTTTTTTGTCTGCAATAATATGTTGACATGCAAATTAAGACTATTATTACGATTATAGGGCGATAAGTTAACGAATATATAACATATAAAGTGGTGATTGAGCGGTGGTAGCTCAATGGTAAGAACACGTGCCTCTTAACCAAGAAGGGTGGGTTCAAACCATGTACCTCTGGATTTTTCAAATCAATGTACGTATTTATACCACTAGCTCGACGGTGAGGGAAAACATCGTGATAAAACCTGCAAATTCAAACCACTTTGGATTTGTAACCATGATTCAAAAATTGTATGGTTCCCCTATCTTAGGGTTACAAAGGTCAGATCGGCAGTCGCTTCAATGATACATAATTACCAGACTCGCTAAATCCTAGATCATGGTCTAAGCGGACCCCGTCTAAGCACGGGACATACGCTAGGAAGATGATGAACGTGGCGAATACACCGTAACAAAGTGAATAGCTTCCTAAATAAATTTTAACAAAAATAAAAACCGACTTCAAAAAACCCCGCAAAAAATGTTTATAAAACAACACAAGTAAAAACTGCCTTAATAGCTATTTAAATGTCTAAACACTAAAAAGTATAAAATAAATTCTATCGACTGCTTCGATGAAAGTATTAATCTTTAACACGTATTTAAATATTTACAATAATCAGTTAGTTTTGGAGTCGGTGCCAGCGCGCGTAATTATATTATCATTTCGGAATTTGCAATTATTTGGTTCCTTGGTGAAGGGTAGTAAAATAGGTTTTGAATATACAAAATCAATAGTAAGTTAATACTCATATTTTAACTAATTTGTTTCATATTGTTATTAGTAAGGTAATTTGTTATTAAGTGTCTACTTTTTTTTTAGTTTGGCTGGCACCGACTCCAAAACTAACTGATTATTGTAAATATTTAAATACGTGTTAAAGATTAATACTTTCATCGAAGCAGTCGATAGAATTTATTTTATACTTTTTAGTGTTTAGACATTTAAATAGCTATTAAGGCAGTTTTTACTTGTGTTGTTTTATAAACATTTTTTGCGGGGTTTTTTGAAGTCGGTTTTTATTTTTGTTAAAATTTAACTTATTTGTTACTTTTTAGTGAAATTTATTAATAGGTAGGTAGACCAAATCAAAACGAGCTGCTTTAATGAGACAGTGCCGGTCTTATGAGACTAAAGACGAAAAGGTATAACGAGCCTTTAATATTTAAAGAATTACTTAAAACTACTAATCTTCAAAGAGTTATACCTTTCATCATCAGCTAAGCAACATAAAATGATGAGTACGAGATGCAAATACTGGAATCGTTTTAGAAACAATAAATAAAACACTTAACATGTCGTTAAAATTTCAGAGTGGCCCTCGTTTTCATGGAACCCCATCACTAGACCAAGACTTGGTGAAATTGAGACTATCTCGAGAATAACATTCAATATGGCCCTGTAATATTGAAAGAATTATCCACGAACTCCTAATCGTTAAGGAGTTGCACCTTCCATCATCAGCTCAGCAACATGAGATTATGAATACCAGACGTAAATACTTGAATTGTTTTAGAAAATAACTAAAATAGATTGTACGCGCCTATAATACTTGAGGGTTTCCCTCGATTTGCCTAAGATTCCTTCATCAGATCCAGATGTGGTACCAATAGGACCAACTCCAGGATATACCCTTTTGAATAAAAAAAAGAACTCTAAAAATTGTCTTACAATTCTCGAAGATATCAATATTTAAAGAATCATAAACTAATTCCTAATCGTTAAGGATTTGTACCTTCCATCATCAGCTCACCATCATAAGATGATAAGTACAGACAGACACAGATATCAGAATCAACAGTGGTATTACAAATATATACTTAAATATTGGATATTAACACCCAGTCACAGAACAAACACAAGCATTCATCACACGAATGTTTGTCCTGGGTGCGGATCGGACCCACAACTCTTGGCGCATGGGGCAGGGTCACTACGGAATGCGCCATCGAGCCAGTCAGATGCACAAAATATATTCAGCTACTTCTGTTGCTCTTACATTCATGGTTTATACAAAAAGTTAAATATATATACACTCACGCACCCTTTAATGTAAATGGGCATTCAGTTAGGCAATGCTAAATATATTTTTACTATTAGGCAGGTAGTCGGGGGTAATAACGGGCTTGGTCGTTAAACAAACATTCCAGTGTTTGAATGCTGTTTTTCCAGCGCCCTCGCCGAAACACGGCGGTCCCTAAATAATCCAACATTTCCGAAGCGAGCGTAAACGTTTCGCTGAGTAGGGTGGCCATTTGAACGAACGAGTGTCCTCGGGATTTTGGAAAAAAAAAAAATTATAGAAATCCGAAGAAATTAAACACACGTCTTCATTTATTGACGCATTGCTATAGTTTTTAGAGTTCTCGTTGTAGCCATAACACGTCAAACGGAGCAGGACATTCAGTATTCAACAATTGAAAAAGAGATTATAAATAAAGTTGAACACTTCTACAGAAATAAAAATAAAATACTTGTTAAGTAATCCATCAAATTTGTCACATATAACCTACAACTAATACTAAATAATTATGTTACAGGACAAAATCAAAATAAAAAATATACTTATTTAAATATGCTCTAAATCGTCAGCAAGATAAACAATATATATATATATAATAATCTACCGCCAGGTTTGGAAGGTTGATTCTATAGTAAAAAAAACCGTCAAGAAACTCGCTAATTACTCCTTAAAACGGAACATAGCCCTCAAAGTAACGGACAGAGCCTTCCCTCCTCTACATAATGGTATCCCTACAGGTCCCAGGGCGGCTGGCTAGCAACAGCCGCGGTGACGTCAACGGGTCGACGCCCTACAAGGTCGCGCCACCAGTAATACCAACTGGCGGGCTTTTTACCCCCAACTCGTTACAAAACCCCCCTAAAAGTAGTTTTGGTCTGATTTAAACCAGTTAGGTAAGATATAACAAACGATTGTAAATATGCGATAAATTATGGAAAACAGGCGATCATATGATCGCATTTACGAATACATATTATATGTATAAATAAAATATTGAAAGACATACAAAAACTGGGAACTTAATTTTATAGGTCAGTCATTTTGCATCAAACATTTAAAAAAGAGGCAGACTTAAAGTCTCGTGCGTAAACTTCTAAAAGAAGCGTCGCGGCTCTAACACTTAAGAAAACAAAATGGAGGTTTGGGCGCAGAACGCCATATTCGCAAAATGTCATCGCGAAAAATTTCGTCACTTTCGCAAAAATTTTATTTACATAACATGGAAAAATTTAACTTGCGAAAATATTCATTCAATATCAAGATCCAAAAAACATACTCCTTTAAAATTTTAAATCCCATCTTACCCCCTAAACTTAGGCAACATACCCTAAATTGGCAATTCGGCTTAACCGCGTGCCACCCCGGTACCGACCCGCCTAATGATACGCGCAGACCCGGCGGGTACGTTTGTACGGCCACGCAGGAATAAACGAGGAAAAACGAAAAATATATGCGAAAAACAATATCAATGAGTCCATTATGGAGTGGCTGCCTGTCGACCGGAGCGGAGCGAGGTAGCGGGGCGAGGTAGCGGAGCGGGGTAGCGGAGCGGGGTAGCGGAGCGGGGTAGCGGAGCGGGGTAGAGGAGCGGGGTAGAGGAGCGGGGTAGAGGAGCGGGGTAGAGGAGCGGGGTAGAGGAGCGGGGTAGCGGAGCGGGGTAGCGGAGCTCCGCTCCGGTGGACGGGCAGCCTTAGTGAGGCCCATTGCTCGTATCCGTATGACAAACAAGTCACATGTGCTATTCCGTCGTATGGACAGGGTGCTTCATTATTCATTAGACGCTCAAGTTGCAGAAGTCATGTTAGGCAATAATGAACCTTATTATAAAGTTTATGCTTTTAAACTGATGCCAAAACACAATAGAATGACTAAAGCAAATTGTGACGTTTAAATGTTACATAGATAGATACCATCAAGCTCATTCTTTCCGAAGGCGTAGGCAGAGTCCAAGGAGCAACAAAACTCCTTAGAAGACATTTTGACAGGCTGTGTCGAGTGGTCACAGACTGGCCACGAAACCAAGGGTGGCGGATTCGAATCCCGCTAGGGGCAAATATTTCGCGTGATAAACATGGACATTTGTAATCGAGTCATTGTTGTTTATAAACGTATTTAAGTATGTCTATGCGTTCACCTAGTATTCATAGCACAAGCTTATATGCTTAGTTTGGAACAAGGGAATTGGTGTGAAAGTCTGCCGAATTTAAATTGCCCCACAAAATCTTGACTTTTTCCGGACAAATAACTACACATTAATTTAATTCCACAAAACATAATAATATGCAGGAGAAACCTCCAGCAGGTACTAGTCGAGCACAAATAAGAATCAACGCAACAATATCGTTACGGATAAAAACGGCGACCGAAAAAATCAGAATCGATCAAATCATAAAAATACTTCAATCCCCCGCCTGTACTTCAAGACGTCGGCGACATAAAAAAAAATGTAACAAGTGTATTTCAATTCCGTTTATATTCGAATAGAAGGTGAGCTCGTTGCCAAAATGCGTACCAAATCATGATTTACTCAGACCGAGGACAAGATACGGGACGCGTAAGTATTTTAAATTGGCGCGGCACAGCCCTCCCGAGCCCTGAAATAGATAAGGGAGGCAGAAGGAGGGTCAAGGACGGCCTAAATTAGTACGTATTGTTGGCTACGCCGGGTTTCGGTGAGTTGAGTTTTTAATAACACGCCCTGTAATTAAGTCGTCTTGTCGAATGATCCACTGTCGGGGATAAATAAAATAATAAATATAAATATCCGACAACATCACATACTCCGAGGTAAGTAGCTTAAGCACTTGTGTTAAGGATATCAGAATCAACAATGGTATTACAAATACATACTTAAATATTAGATATGAACACCCAGACACAGATCAAACACAAGTATTCATTACACGAATGTTTGTCCTAGGTGGGGATCGAACCCACAACTCTTGGCGCATAGGACGGGGTTACTACCAAATGCGCTATCGAGTCAGTCGTAGCGTAGTCGTATGAGAGCTTTGTATCGCAAATCAGTATTTGAGTCGACATTAAAATAAATATTACACAACATCGCATACATTGATCTGGTTCCAAAGTAGTTATTTGAATGGGTGTTGGTGGAATCGGACATTTATATCAGTTGGTATATCTATACGTATATATTATAAAGATGAAAGATTTGATTGTTTGAAATGAAATGAAATGAAATTGTCTTTATTTACGTAGGCTTAAAAAAAGCACTTATAAATAGTCAGAATAAGATCAATATCTACCAATATAGTTTGTTTGTATCAAAAAGGCTCCGACATTACTGGACCGATTTGAATAATTCTTTCACCAGTGAAAAGCTACTATCACTGAGTAACATAGGCTATTATATTTTATCTCTGTATTCCAGTTATTTATCAAAAACTCATTATCATATTTATGTCTCATATTCAAAGTAAAGCAGTCTAAAATATGAGACGGTGTCTTGATGGTGGCGGGATTTCGACTTAACAAAAACGCGATATCAATTCACTAGTGACATCGGGGAAAAGGTTCGTTTACATAAAAACAAAATCAAATAAAAGTTGTAAAGAATTTTATCCTCTATAATATTTACAATAAAAGCAAATACGATTAAAGATAAGTTTCTCACAAAAAAAAATTGAGTTCTTTCTTTAATTTTGAATATCTTAAGACGCGGACGCGATCAATTTGACATTGAAACTAACTAACTAAACTTCACGCCACTTCCCTAGCGGGGTAGGCAGAGAGAACCGAACGCCATATGGCACGATCCTTACACACCTCACTCGCCTCTTCAACATTTCACTTTAGAGACAACTTTTAGAATGGAAAAATAACGTCTATACGAGTTTCCAGTTATTTACCTCATTCCGGAGTTCAACCCCTTATATTTGACTATAATGAGAAGCATGTCTCAAGTCAAACAAGTACTGTTTGTTAATAACGAGATACTTTTTTATAATGAGTTCAGTAAACAATCTGCAGGCCGGCTTGACGTCGAGTCGCGAGCGCCAATCAAAGTGTTGTGCCAGTTACAATGTTACTACATTGATGCGTCGCCTTTAACGAAGTAAACAATGTATTATGCTGCAAGACACACAAGTTAAACTAGATCTCACAAACTGCGTAAACCACTTGCATTTATACTTACCTACTTATAATGTGGAGTTTGTTTGGTTGAACGCGCTAATCTCAGGTACTAACTACAGGGCTGAATTGATATTTTTTTTCGTGTTCAATAGTCTATTTATCCCAGGACACCGCTATTAAATGGAAAATGTGTATTTGAAAAAAATTCATACTAAAGCAATCATTCAATAATTTTATTATAAACATCGCTGTTATAGACCAAAAAGGATGCCCAGCAATACTTTTTAGAATTTATATTATTAAGTATATTGAACTTTGGATTTGTAACCATGATCCAAAAATTGTCTGGTCCCCCTATCTTAGGGTTACGAAGGTCAGATCGGCAGTCGATTCAATGTAATTACCAGACTCGCTAAATCCTGGATCATGGTCTAGGCGGACCCCGTCTAAGCACGGGACATAACGCTAGGAAGATGATGATGAAGTATATTGAATAAAACGCCGGTGGAACATAAACGTATTTTTACTACAATAAAAACAGCAGAATTAAACACTTTCAAAATCAAAAGAAAAACTATATATAATTAAAATCACAAACAAGGAGGTCCCATTCCGGGACAATCACATTAACTTATTCTTGTCAAAAACCAAGGTCAAGGTTAGTTCCTCAGCTAATGAGCTCGTAATGGTGTTCAGTACTTTTCCGCTCTATTGAAGTATCCAAGTTAAAATAATACGGTTTTATTATAAGTGTTTATAATATAACCTTATTATTTTATTTACCACGGCTCCGCTCGCGTGAAATTCGGTCCGTTGGAAAAACTATTGCGTGTCCTGTGGGATCCATTAATTTTCCGTAATAAAAAGTAGTATGTGTCCTTTCTTAGGGTTCAAACTTTTTAGTTAAAGTAACACCTTCGTAGAGTTACTAACTAACTAAACTCCACGCCACTTCCTTAGCGGGGTAGGCAGAGTTACTTTCCCATTTATAACACTAGTAAGGCTAAATAACAAATCGCTAATGCCACTAAGTAGCGTATCCTGCTTAACATAAACGGATCCTTGCCACCGCTTCATCAGGCCTGCAAAAACGTGGTGACGCCGAAGCAGGCGCCATTATCATTCCCATATTGAAATGGCGCTTGAATAAATAAAACTCGAAGCGTCCCTTGTAAGATATCCCTCCCCCCCACCCCCCACCCCGGACGCAAACAAACAGGTTACGTAACGCGAAGCAAACAGCCAGACGTGTAAACATTCCCCGATAGGGTTGCCAGGACGCGGCCGGAGAGGTCAACGGCCAAAACACGCCCCGCTATTAATAACAGCCGGGGAGCACTTGGTCTGACCCACCTAGGTGGAACCGAAGCCGGCCAAGTTACAGCTGTTGTCGGCGAAGTTGGAATCGCGAGATTTTTTTATAACTTTATAACTGTTTAGAATTTCGAAAAGCGAGAGTGTAACTAAGCTTGCGACATTCAATTCCGTATTTGTATTTAAAATAGAAGTTGCTATTGTTTTAAAAAGTCTTAATTCAATAAGCACACTACCAGTCAATTACGACACTAACTAAATCTATTTTGCTTGGAATAAAAAAGGATTAATTTCGCTTTAGGTGAGCAAGAGACATCATAACGCAACCCGCAAATTGGTTCATGGCGTTTATTCGAAGGATTTCATATGTATTGCATTCGCTGCGTTCTGGCACACTAGACTTTACAGTATACATATTTTTTAAGTGTTCAGAACTCTGACGAATTTATAATTTAGCACCACATTACCCTATTCATAAGTCAGTCTTACTAAGCTAGAACCTATGGAGCATCCAGCAGGATCTGGCAGCCCTAACATTAGTTGGCGCTAGACGCAAACAGAATTCAGCTATGCGGACTTGGCCAGAGTTTAGTGCTTGTACGATAATGCATAGCTGTACAGAATAACAGCTAATAGTGCAAGCCCAGGAGACACCCCTGAATAAACTGCGACTCTGCTACGCAGCAATAAAGTTCGAGATTGCATAGCTACAATTATATTTACCAATACTTACCAATAATATGCATGCGATCGCGAATAAATTCAAAGCATCCTCCAGCCTTTACCGAAGTTAAAATTTTTCGTCATAGTATGTATGACTGATGATCATAAAATAATCCCATTTAATAAGTACACCACTGATTCGATAAAGCCTCAAATAAAAGCTCTTGCTACGATGTAATAAAGCTCATTTTAGCTTATTCGGAACTGCGTTACCAACAGTTTTATTCACCATTAGGTAGTAAGGATGCAAACATTTTCAGGCCGCCGCTTTGGCGAGAATTTTGTTGGCAACCAAATCTCGCATAGACTGCCTTTAAAAACAAGAAAAAAATTATATATGTAATTTAGAAATAACGACCATAGAGACATTTTGGATGGATTGTGTGAAAGATGATATGAGTAAAATGGAAGTGGATAGCTTGATGACGGCTGACCGGGACGTATGGAAGAGGAAGACACGCTGCGCCGACCCCAGATGAATTGGGAGAAGGGTAAGAGGATGATGATGATGATGACCATAAGGACATTTTGCGATATGTTTTGCCAACAAATACTCAACATTTCTATAAGTTGTAGCAGTATTACGCAAAGTGTCGGCCACGGCACACTAATTGTACTGCGGTCATAGGTCGGTGACCTGCAGATTTGTCAGTATTATAAATACAAGATAATCAAAAGTAAAAACATAGTTGAAGCTTATGTAAGATAATGCGAACGTGTTGCGTAACTCTAAAATGTCTCATTCATTCAGTGCTGCAAAAGACACAGACAGTGATACGATATAAAGCCAAGGTCTAACTATCCGAATAAATAATATAATTGAAACGTGGCGACCAGTGGGCAGCTCAAACGGGCCGATGCGAGAACTTTATTAATGAGTACATTAGCATTTATCACGCGAAAACAGAGACGCCCAACTGAACGAGACGGATAACATCTATAATAACACACTTGACCCAAGGTCAGAGCTGTATTTGTTATATCACATTTGCAAATAAACCAGATTCCTGCGATGTCGCGTGAAATACGGCTATGAGATTACTCTAGTGAATATAATATAGTGTAACACATCACAGAGGGCATTGAGCTATTATTACTACGTATAGAGAAGCTATGTCCAACAAAAATATTATCACGAAGCATGGACTGAGCGTGTTTCAGCATTTGCAGCGCTAAAACTAACAATTGTCGTCTAATTAAGCTATTAAAACACGCAGCGCTTGATCGCTCATAGAGTACATTTTTCTCGCGACCAAAACGTCGTAAACGCCGTGAGATCGTCATCTAGCCTATTGGCACATTATTTTTAAGTCCCAAACCAACATGGGTCAAATTTGTGCAAATAATTCTGATTTTCAAACTTTAAAAACCAACTTCTCGATATGGATATTTAAATTGCAGCGTTTATATACCTACACAGATGAACTTTTATTGCAAGTGGTCAAGGATACTCGAAAATGCGTGCACACCGTATTAAATGATCACTTTATGAGCACTTTAGATATGATTTTTCATACTTTTGATTAAAGCTGAATATCGAATCAAGTCGTTGTTAATAAGAAGCTAAACAAACATGGAGTGGGCAACTTGTGCAAAGTGATCTTCTTAAGTTGAAAGCTAAAGTGCGTCTTTTCAACAAAATCATTAACATAGTATTTTGCGGCCAAAATACTCTATACATTGATTTATATTCACAAAGATGATGTCCAAAAAATGACCCAGAATCGACAGAAATGAACTGTGTACCAATGGATTGGCATTTAAATATAATATAATGTTGCCAAAGCGGCAACCCTGAAATCGTTGTAGTATAGGAGCTAAGAGCAAAATAAAATAAGTAAAAAAATCTTTTTTTTAATGTTTTTTTATTTTTATTTGGCCCATAGATACTACAATCGTTATAGTACTGTGTGTTTTATTGGTAATTCTGTAGCTAAGGATTGCAAATAAAAAAAATACACAGTTGCTACTTTTTTTTTTTACGGTGGGCCAAAATCAGAACAAAAATAAGTATAAAAGTTAGAGTATTTCTTTTGCTTGTACATTCATGTGTAACACAAGTTATTGTGGATTAGAATGTCGTTGTTGTTATAGAAAATATCATTAGAACTTATCACAATAAGACTTACATTATGAAAATAAATGTTTAACAACGATATTCTCACCCACAACATGGCTCTTAGCTCCTATACTATACCAATTATTTTTATATTTGCAATCTTTAGCCACAGAATTACCAATAATACACACAGTACTGTAACGATTGTAGTATCTATGGTCCAAAAGAAAAAAATATATACAAAAAACAAAGTGTTTGTTATGTTGTGATTTAATATGATGTTGTTATTACGTTGCTGTTGCTTGTGAAATGTGTTGATGGTAATTATCACAAGTGATACAACATTAAAACAACGTCATATTAAGCCACAACATGACGTAAACTTATTTTATTATTGTTTTAAACGAATTTTTTTTCTTATTTTATTTTGCTCCTAGCTCCTATACTATAACGATTTCAGGGTTGCCCCCTTGGTAACATTATATTATATTTCAATGTCAATCCACTGGTATACATTTCATTCCTGTCGATTCTGGGTTTTTGGTCCATACATTTTTGGACATGTCCTTTGACAAAAAGGTCTAAATTCAGTCATTTAAGTTTATTCCTTATGCACACAACTACAAACATAATATCCTCGCCTAAAAGCGGCCTTCACCCCAACCACGACAACCTGCGTCCCCCAACCACCTCCCCAGATGGGTGGGGGCAGAGCGTCTAAGCCTAGCCTCGCTGGAGGAAACGCCTAGCTCATTCCAGCAGACCCTCGTAATGCCTCCTATTTATCAGGACTGGGAAATATGAAAGTTAATAAAGAAATTCTCGACAGATGCCGTAGGGGACGCTTTCTTGTACGATAAAAATATAGAATAGGAATAATCGAGTCAGAAAATACGTATCCAGTTATATAATGAACTAGCAGCGACCCGTGGCTTCACCCGCATAGTTCCCGTTTCTGTGGGAATATGGGGATAAAATATAGCCTATGTTACTTCCGGATGATGTAGCTTTCCAATGGTGAAATAATTTTTGAAATCGGCACAGTAGTTTTTGAGTTTATTCATTACAAAAATACACACACACAAAAATACAAATCTTTCCTCTTAATAATATTAGTATAGATATATATTCAAAAAATATGTTACAACCACTAAATCAGTTCATCGGATGTCCCTTAATCAGAACCGAGTTAGATATAGGTACAAGTGAAACGATTTGTGAAAGAAATACATATATACATTAATATCAATTATTTAAAATCGTCAAAAAACCAAAAACATTTTGCAACTAAATGTTTAATAGAAAGATTTTCCTAATATATTTATCAAGACTTACAACATTCTGTGTCGTTTGGAAAAAGGAAGAATATAGCATAATAAACTTGTATTTTCCAGCTTACTTTTTAAGTTTTAAAGCGAAAATACAATTCACGTAGTTCGTACCAAAAGAGAGATCAAAGAAAGGCAGAATGTAAAGAAAGGCCAATTCAATAGGCTATTATTACAGCATCCAGTTCATTCGCCGTCCAACGACAACATAGAAACGACAACAGGAATTGTTCGAGGCGCACCTATTGATGCTTCCGAAGTCGACCTGGATCTAGGCTACACAAATACAGAACAGCAGCCTTACTTGTAATATGTGATGAAAAAGAGAATAATAAGCCTTACCCTAGAAACTATGTAGAACTAGATAGATCTCATATAGATGTCTCTATGAGATGGATGCGAGAAATGCTAGTTGTGTTTGTACCTCAAGCAATAAGCGGAGATTAGAAGTGTCTTGCGTTTAAAGATACGAGTAGTACTATTGTATTAGGGGTGTTTACGCCATTTATATTTAATTTTAAAATATCAAATCCATAAAAGAAATTATCGTTGTAAAAGCTTTTTGATATTGAATTATATTGAGTCTATGATTTTTTATTTTACGAAAACTGCTTAATATTTAGTCTTTAGTTGACTGGACAATCTAGTGAAGTCATAAACCGACAAGCCTATAAAAAAAACTATGAAGTTTTTAAAAAGTATCTCAATTGACTTGTCAATCAACATCCCTATTGCATCAGATAGTTGGAATACAAGTCTCTATTTAATTTATGACGACACCAATCAATGGAGCAATTTCGTAATATCATTGAGGTAAAATATACATATTAAACAGACAAAAAAAACCCCATGAACAGTGTCAGATATGGAAAAAAGGATGAATAAATTAAGAGCACAGCCACTAGTTACCTGCGAAGACGATTACGACATATTACGCGTTTAATGTAATGAATTTATAAAAATCAATAAAATTACCAATTTTAAGATTTACATATATAAGTACGTACATGAAAATACTTATTACCACCCCATTGATATGCATAACTCCGTATCTTTCAAAAGTTAGGTACAACATTTCAATAGTCTAAGTGGCTCCACCGTCTGAACAATCGGATGACAGTCAGTCGCCATCAATTTCGCTCGCTACCACGGCGCCAGTAAATCAAACCTGTCAATTTCAATAAAACGACACCTCGACCTGACCGACCGCAGACTACTCGACGTTTCGAAAACAATACCAATGAACAAATAGCTTAAAGATCCTTATGCGTAGTTGAAGAGTGCGTTCGACAGTTTCGAAGAAATTACACAAGTCAAATTGAAAACCGGATAAACGGTTACCAATACACATCCATTTCAAACTCCAATTAAAAAAGCAATAAATTATCATCTACCACCAATCAATGTCAATTTGTTTTGGATAAAACACCGCGTGGCTCCACCTGTGCGCCAGTCAATCCTCTTCGTTATCAAAGAAGCTGTGCCTCAGCAGTCGATACTTACAAAATCGCCTGCAATACCATCTTTACCATAACGGCACACTGGACCGGTACCCAGAACCCAGATCCACAAGGGTCTCTGAAGGACCGATTATCGGCCTGTTTTCCAAACGTTAAAGTTGCTACAATAATGTTCCTTTGCCTAATGATTATAAACCGCGACCGCTCTCCATATATTGTAATGGAGTGAATTTGGAATGGAGAGCGGTCATTTTCGCTGTTTAAGAAAATAACATAATAATTGCGAACATTGTTACAAGAACGACTGAGTGATTTGTCAATTATTTCTATGGAAAGTGATGATATATCCTTCAAAAAATATACTTCGAGGATATAATAGAAAGATTTGCTTAACAGAATTAAAGAAACCATTATCGTAATCGTAACCAAAATCCAACAGGATAATAATATTGTCAATGAGATTTGATTATCCATTTAATGGTATGGTATAACTTTCCAAATAGAACCCATATTCTTGTGGGCATTAGGGCCCCAGCATAGGTTAAGATGGCCCTGATCGCCTGTACTGACAACGAGAGAGAAGCCGTAGAATATGTATTCTGCGACGCAGGCGGTGCCAGCAGTGTGGACTAGATCCTCAATGAATTTAATCAAACGACCAATGGGGCGGAAAGTCCCCCGCATATGTAATGAGGCTTCTGACGCTACACAGCGACGTGAAGGGTTAACGTTAATTTGTGCTGAAGTTTTACAACGACAAAGATTTTTAATGGGATGTAGGCTCCATATACAAATAATTCCAAGACACCACTTTCTCATAACAAAAATAAAAACCGACTTCAAAAAACCCCGCCAAAAATGTTTATAAAAAACACAAGTAAAAACTGCCTTAATAGCTATTTAAATGTCTAAACACTAAAAAGTATAAAATAAATTCTATCGACTGCTTCGATGAAAGTATTAATCTTTAACACGTATTTAAATATTTACAATAATCAGTTAGTTTTGGAGTCGGTGCCAGCCCGCGTAATTATATCATCATTTCGGAATTTGCAATTATTTGTTTCTTGGTGAAGGGTGGTAAAATAGGTTTTGAATATACAAAATCAATAATAAGTTAATATACTCATATTTTAACTAATTTGTTTCATATTGTTATTAGTAAGGTAATTTGTTATTAGGTGACTACTTTTTTTTTTGTTTGCCTGGCACCGACTCCAAAACTAACTGATTATTGTAAATATTTAAATACGTGTTAAAGATTAATACTTTCATCGAAGCAGTCGAAAGAATTTATTTTATACTTTTTAGTGTTTAGACATTTAAATAGCTATTAAGGCAGTTTTTACTTGTGTTTTTTATAAACATTTTTTGCGGGGTTTTTTGAAGTCGGTTTTTATTTTTGTTAAAATTTAACTTATTTGTTACTTTTTAGTGAAATTTATTAATAGGTAGGTAGACCAAATCAAAACGAGCTGCTTTAATGAGACAATGCCGGTCTTATGAGACTAAAGACGAAAAGGTATAACGAGCCTTTAATGTTTAAAGAATTACTAAAAACTACTAATCTTCAAAGAGTTATACCTTTCATCATCAGCTAAGCAACATAACATGATGAGTACGAGACGCAAATACTGGAATCGTTTTAGAAACAATAAATAAAACACTTAACATGTCGTTAAAATTTGAGAGTGGCCCTCGTTTTCATGGAATCCCATCACTAGACCAAGACTTGGTGAAATTGAGACTATCTCGAGAATAACACTCATTATGGCCCTATAATATTGAAAGAATTATCCACGAACTCCTAATCGTTAAGGAGTTACACCTTCCATCATCAGCTTAGCAACATGAGATTATGAATACCAGACGTAAATACTTGAACTGTTTTAGAAAATAACTAAAATAGATTGCACGCGCCTATAATACTTGAGGGTTTCCCTCGATTTGCCTAAGATTCCTTCATCAGATCCAGATGTGGTACCAATAGGACCAACTCCAAGGTATACCCTTTTGAATAAAAAAAAGAACTCTAAAAATCGTCTTACAATTCTCGAAGATATCAATATTTAAAGAATCATAAACTAATTCCTAATCGTTAAGGATTTGTACCTTAGAAAATGTCTAAAACACATTGTACGTGCCTATAAAGTTTGAGGGTTGCCCTCGATTTTCCAGGGATCCCTTCATCAGATCCTGACTTGGTGGCAATGGGACCAACTCGGGAGTAAACCCTTTCGATTAAAAAAAAATTTTGGAAATCGGTTAACAATTCTCAGAGATATCGAGTAACATAAATACAAAAAAAAAAAAAAAAAAATCAGTCGAATTGAGAACCTCCTCCTTTATTTTGAAGTCAGTTAAAAATAGGATGTAATTTACGATACATGTTTATTTATGAAATTATACATTAAGTAACTGCCTTTCAACCATGAAGATGTTGACGATGAGTTTACTCCATGCACAGTTGGACAGTATAAATAACTACCTAAATAAACTTAAATAAACGTATCAATACAGATATTTTCCCGTGTTGGTCGGCGCCTTAAAAATAATGTGCCAGCTGTGGGTTCTTGCCTAGCATGTCGTAAAAGACGACTAATGCTATATCGCTGTAACTACTTTTTCACAATTTTCCATCTAACCCTGCCAATTTTGTTATTGGCTGAATGTGGTTAAAGGGGCCTGCTGCCCCTTTGACTCTGCCTACCCTTCGGGGATTATGGACGTGATGTTATTTATGTATGTATGTAATACAAATGTTTGACTAATTAATTTGCACTCCTCATCATCTGTAATTATCTCGTACGAACATCGCCTGATTCTGCCTAGTATTGATTTTCATAACACGTGTCGCTAATTACAAACGAGGCATTGTGATTTATTTGCATCGTATCTAGAATGCAAAGATGGCTCCTAAGCGTAGTACATTAAATGGTAATCGACCATAATGGGCGTTGCGTGATGTTTGTTATTGTCGCGCGATTGACAACTTGTGTCCGATCGCACATAGACGCTTATGTTACAATGTAGTTCACTCATACTGGTTTTAGTGATGCCGAACTATCGATAGTTTCGCTATCGATAGTTGACCTCGAAAATCAGTTAGAATATCGATAGGACTATCGATACTATTGATATGACGTCAACTATCGATAGACTAATCGATAGGCATCACTAAGTGGCTTATGTTAGGCTTAAGATCGAACTACATAACCTATGTATGTTCTAAGACGTTTTTATAAGTTAGAATAAATATTTATTCTTAATAGTAATGTATCGAAAAGGCAAGTTATGGAGGATGATAGTGTGGCAATGTCAATGTTGTTAGTTGTTGACTTATGTATCACCTTAAAGATCTGCGTGGCAGTCTCTTGCAAACCTGAATCATATGAAATTAGGAATACGTTTCCGGTGGAGAGTAAATAGGTAAGAGGCAAAGGAGTGGAGTGTAAATAACTGATTTTATGTGAAAATAAATAAAGATTTACAGCCTCTTGAAAGAACAATTATCACAGCAATTCTGTAAACTTATCTTACTCTGAACCATTACCTTCTACATATTCCATAGCTATCTCTCTATGTCCCTTATTTTAAATGTAATAGGCAGTCAGATGCAATAAGTACAGATTTAATCCACTTCACAGCTGCTGAATACTCCCTATAACTAACTAACTAACTAACTAAACTTCACGCCACTTCCCTAGCGGGTAGGCAGAGAGAACCTAACGCCATATGGCACGATCCTTACACACCTCACTCGCCTCTTCAACATTCATTATCCTGTTCATACAAGCTCTACGGTTTACGGCTCTCCCTATAACCCCATCCCAAATTTAATAAACATATTCCACTGTCAAAATCTAATTTGATCAATTAATAGACATTTTGACAAAACTCGTGGGCGAGCGAGCCGGGCGGTGCGAGCAGCGTGACGTCACAGCGCTAATTATGCGCGGACGGCCGTAATATCAGCGCCACGCGTGCTGTTCATTAATTACCGTTGGGTCTATTTATTCGGAAGTTTGCCGGCTAATGGACCGGGAGCCGAAGAGTTCGAAACGATTTTTTGAGGCAGCATAAACCACGGTACAGACCTAAACAACTGCAACACCAAAGGACGTAATAATGCATTACCGAGAAGGTTTCACCACGAGTGCTAGATTATGAACTGGTATAGGTGATTCTGGAGCGTTCTAGTTATACCCCTTTACAGCAAGGAGAAGTTCTCCAATGCAGGGGGCGCCAATAGTTTCACATAACCCTCTATTCGCCCGACAGCGGTCCCGCTGTGTTACGCATTCCGATACATTAACGAGATTAAAAAAATAAAATAAAAAAGGACGATTCACAGAACAACCAGACACCAATTTATAGAAATTCGTTCTAAATTACTTTGAAAGAGACTTTCAACGTTTCAGCGAAACACCTTGAGGCTAAGTTCTAGTACAATAATTGTATATTCTTAAAATAGCAGTGAAAATATCACTGTGCACTAATACTAATATTTTCATAATCATCTTAACATTGTTAACCCTCCTGATGCTATACTCTGTAGTCTATGCTACCATTAACGCAGCAGTATTTGATAATCCCAGACCTCCCAAACCAAATAGATCAAAAGTAATAATGGCGATAAACAACCCTATGAAGTCACAGGCTAAGCCAAGGCAAGCCGCAACCATCTATCCTCCCTACTCGTAAACGAGCAGATCTGAATCGGAACAATAACCTAATATTCAAAATCGCATCCAAAATAAGAGGGAAATAAAATGATATCGCCAAGGCGAGGCTTCTGAGGTTATTAAATCATTTCACGACCTATGGAGTACCAATTTGGAAGACAAAAATAAGGATGTCAGAATAATCAGTACATCAACACTAGACCGGGATTGCCTAACCCCTACCTTGAACGAGCATCTCCATTCATATAGTCTCCTTTATGAATGGAGAAGGTGTTCCGTTCCGTGAGGGATAGGGAGCCTTCCTTATTACACTACACCGTCTTGGGAGTTTCACACCAAACACTGGTTCTCATATTTCTATTAGAACATATTTAACAGTTTCATTAGAAACTGTCCTGCTTAAACGGGACAGAAAAGGATTTGGAAAAGATCCCGTGGAAAATGCTCAAGCTGGATTTATACCAATTAATTTAATAGAAAATAAAATAAGAAAACACAATAGAACTTAAATACTTAATTAACAAATTAAATTAAATAATTTATTTCTGCAAATGGATTCATAACAAATTATTTTGCACGTCAGATATTAATTGTCAATTCATCATCATCTTCCTAGCGTTATGTCCCGTGCTTAGTCGGGGTCCGCTTAGACCATGATCCAGGATTTAGCGAGTCTGGTAATTACATTGAAACGACTGCCGATCTGACCTTCGTAACCCTAAGATAGGGGAACCAGACAATTTTTGGATCATGGTTACAAATTCAAAGTTGTTTGAATTTGCAGGTTTCATCACGATGTTTTCCCTCACCGTCGAGCTAGTGGTATAAAGATGTACATAGATTTGAAAAATCTAGAGGTTGAACCCACACTCCTCGGTTAAGAGGCCATTGAGCTACCACCGCTCTATTAATTGTCAATTACAATTGTCAAATATCAGACAACATCCTACACATTGAACCTAATCCAAAGTAAGTAACTGGAGCCCTTATTACGCTCCCTTACCCAAGCCCAAATTGGAACCCCACTCGGTCCTTTGATAAAGCCGGTCGGTCTTCGAGCCACGGACGTCTATTCGAGCATGTAAATACGCCTAACGGTTGTTAACAGTAGTAACTAATATACATTACTTAGTTTGGCACTACATTACGTATTTTGTGCGTTTTAGAATGTAATTAGCATGAATAATTTGTAACTGTAATAGAACTCCGCACATTAACTTAAGAGGGGTGGCGGCACTGTATTTTCCATGCAAACGTTATGTACGGATTCCTCCTTGATTTTTAACAAATATCTAATTCTTCTATCCTTAAAAAAATATCTAATTCTTCTATGCTCCCATGTCTTTATTTTCTCGATAACTTATTTTTCCAAGCAACTAGAAGCCCTAAAAAATGCCCAAAAAATAAATATTTTTTTTCACTACTAAATGCGTTTAATTTGAAGATTCAGTAAGTATTTACAAAAGTACAACTACTTATTATTCCATCGATGAAATTTCTTTCACATGGGTCTATAATTTCGAGAGCCTAACCTCAAATTTAAGCTCGAACTCCAGTTGTGCCTATCGCACGGCGCGAGGATCAAAGCGGAACAGCAAGAGTTGTTTCAAATACCTTTTTTTTTTTTTCAAATATCTCTCAGCTCGCGTACGCTCTTAAGCTTGTGAAATAGATAAAGTCAACAAGAGCAGATTTTTCCTGTATCGTAAGTGTTCTAAATGAAGTGCTTAAGTAAATGATATACGTAGAAAGTCTTTTTATAGTAATTTTTTTTTATTAATAATAATTATTAGTGAGGTAAAGATTGTTCAGTAGTTCAGTAGTAACTAAATAAACATAGTAGTAAGAATCATTCTTTGATATCAAGAATGATATCGAATTATTCAATTGTTCTTTCAACAAACATATTTCTTGATGTTATAACATAAATATAAGAAATCATGGCTAATTATATAATTTTTTTATCAGGATTTTTTTTCCTGAAAAGAAAGTAATATTTGACAGCGTAATTGGCATTTTCAACGGCGACGATAAGTTTATGACACTGACAAAAGTAAAGAGACAGGTCTATTGTCACCCCGTTTAAAGAGCGACACCTGGTGAGCACAAGCATGTCCACGTCAACCAAACAGCTGGTAGTGTGTGTACACGTTAATGATAAAGGAATCGAACCGCGAACCGGGCCGGGCTGGCCGAAATGATAATGATAATTACTAGGCGACCAGCCCCAAACAGAGCGGTCGGTAACCGGTCAAGCGCGAGCCGTTTTGGCGTACTGAGGGTTCTGTACCTCTTAGATATCACGTAATATATTTATTTTAATGTCAGTGCATTGCTTGCGTAAATATTGATCTTTAACACTTTCTTCATTTTCAAGTTATATTCCATTTTCCATAAAACGTTAGCCTAGGTCCGTTTTCAACTCAGAATGTCATCTGACATGTGTAGTTACTAGTAAACCCGTCTACGCTACACCGTAGAAACGTCTCATATTAAATTGCCCGGAATCCCGGACGCCCGGAATTCGACAGGTATCAGAGCAGGTATTTTGCGATGTAAACCCGAGCGAAGTGCATCGCAAAATTCTTAAGGGGTACTGATGCAGCTCGAGTTTTGTGACCACATAGGTATACGTACGTGTATATTATATACTTTGATCCTATTACTTTTCCTTAAAGATCTGATCTGACAGGGTAAATAATTAAACAATTAAGCTTTCAAATAAACGAAAAACAATTATTTTCTGGTGAACTGCCTTATCATGACACAAGTTCTATGATAGTCATAAGCTCATTAGAAAATGAGGTCATAAAGCAAATCATTCTGGAATCATCCTTAATTATCGATAGCGAGCGAGTGATTTATCAATAGCGGCTCGATAGCGTATACGGTAGTCTGTCTTATTCGCCGAAAGTTGTGGGTTCGACCCCTACCCGGGACAAATAATCGAGTAATGAATACTTGTGTTTATTCTGTGTTTGAGTGTTAATATCTAATATTTAAGTATTAATAGTTAATTCTTTTTTGTCATTAAGTGTACTTCTAATGCATTTTTTTTTAAATATTAGCTTTTTCCACTTCTCCAAATACTCTTTAACTGCACCATGTCGCCTCATTTCAATAAATTTCGCATCGCACCGTAATTTTCGTAAATAGTGGTACCTACAAAAGGTTCGCTTAATATAGTATAGATCGATTAAAGAACGAATAAAGAGTTCCTTGTGCTGGCGTTGACATAGTCGGAAGTTTATACCAACTGATTGGCTTATTGTGTCAACACAGATCGCCAAGTTGCAGAAATATATAAAAAAAAATATATATAGATTATTTCTGTTACATCAAACCCGAATCGTGTATCACGTACCCCGCCGGTCACCGCGGACCCCCAACCCCCCACTCCGCACAGAGGCACAGACGGCCCGCCAATATTTGCACACAATGGCGCGCCGTGCCCGACGCTCGTGACGCATCAATGGACGGAAGGCCGCCCATAAAACTACTACTCGAGTATTCGCCGGTGACGTCAGCGACTCCGCCGGCTAGTACGATGCGCTGACAATTGGGTAGTTGGTAGATAAAGTACTTTTTATTGACTGTCAAAACACAATTCTTACATAAGTCAACGTTTCCCTTAAAATATACCATCAAACTTTTCACTTTAAATCACTAATGGATACGTTATACACACACATACGTTATACTTACTTGCAAAATGTTCAATAAACTGAAATGTATGACTAGATAAGGAAGAGCGGGGTCGCCAAACACAGGCATTACTGCTTAAATGGATACCCCAATCAAATTTGTAACGTAGCATAAGATTGTTAATGAAAATAAATTTTTTTTTTTTTTACACATACAACATTCTGTCACACATTATTTCAGTGAAGCTAAGGATCAGACCCTTCCGTTTGCTACGATTCTATCTCACACCTCATTAAAATGTTTTCTTTTATTTACCTGCATTAGGGGTTACACATGGTCGTAAAGGAAAAACGTTTAAATGACCAGCCCAACAAATCACAAGGTTTGGGAAACGCTTACAGCCTTAAGTTTTGTAGAGCATTATGTGAAACGTCTAACTATTCAATAATTTTATAACAATCGAATTGGATAAGTAATTATAAACCGAAAACCAGTTCGTTTTAAAGGTGTTATTCTAACTATGTGTTTGGTAACCACCCCAATCTCGAGGCGGAATATGCCCTTTGACTTCACACAGCAATCCCCTTTTACTGTAAGGGGAAGCAAAAAATATAACGTTAGCAATGAATCACTGTATAAATGCCGCAATCCGGATATTGACTCACCGAAATGAAAACATCTTATAAACTCAATACAGTTCCATGCGACGCTAAGTCAAGTAAACAAGTTATATTAAATATTTAGGTATACAGTGATTTCACTAGACATCGTTAACAGTATGAATAGTATATAGCAGTGTTTTTCAATCTTTTTAAAAAAGGAGAAAGAACCCTTTACAGAAAAAACTATTTCGCGACCACCTTAGATTATAGGCAGAAAAAAAACATTTCAAAACTTTGCCTTTTTCATTTCGCCGGCGACCGCCCTAGTAGGGCTTTACGACCCACAGATTGAAAAACATGGTATATAGGATATAGGATAACGAGTTTGGACAGATCGACTTATCTTATTTCATTCGTTAGAACATTTTACTTACCCGTAATATCACTTCATAACTCCAATAATACTAAATCGATTAAAGAAAGAAATATATTCTACTCTATTCCTGACTTTTAATTGATTAAATTATCCGTAAGTATAAATTGTATTTTTAGGTATCGGCAGAATTAATATGACGAGCCGCTAGGTCTAGTGATTAAGCGAGAAACCAAAAAGACGTGGGTTCGAATTCCGCAATAATATGAATACAAATGTTCGGGTAATGAATACGGCCATAGGTCATATTGGAATCATGAATGTTTATAAACGTTTTAAGTAATTATTGTGTATGCCGATGAGGATGTAAGTTGCCACATCCAACGCAGTTAAGTGAGTTAGCGCAATTGCATGACGCAGCGAAGTGTTCAATACATACATACATAACATCACGCCCATAATCCCCGAAGGGGTAGGCAGAGTCAACGGGGCAGCAGGCTCCTTTAACCACATTCAGCCAAAAATAAAAACTGGGCTGTTTAGTGACTAGCTTGTCGCTTACACAATCACACACCCAAAATCCGATAAATCATTAATCTTATTAATCGCCCTTTACGACATGCTATGCAAGAACCACAGTTGGCACATTCTCTAAGTCCCAGAACAACACGGGACAACGGGCTGGGTGTTACAAGCATCCAGTAAACTCAATTACCAACCGCACCGCGACTGATAGATGACAGGTGACAAGGGTAGCACTCCGCGTCCAATGGTTAGAAAGTTAATTCATCGTGACGCATGAATGGACGGAAGGTCATCCATAAAATACACTACAGGTGTATTCCCCGCTGTGACGTCATCGAACATGATTCAGCATCAAATTGAATTTTAGCGTCCAGCCAGAGACCTTGGATGACAATTTCACTAAATTGCGACCAACTTTGGCTCCATACAATGCTAAGGCTAAAATAGAAATATGAATATTCAGAGCTAATATAGAGGGGCAAAAAAAATATATAATAGGGATGATAAATGCATTAAAAAACTATAATTCTATTTAGTCCGTCAGTTAGATTATATTAAACAAAAATACAACACATATTTTTCGCTTTATCAAATTAACAAAAAAATCACAAAGATAAAGAGCATCAATGTTTTCAAGTGGGAGCGACGTCACTTTTCAGTAAAAATTGTACGAAAGCGTGACGTCACGCGCAACTTAAATGCATTGTATCTTCGTCAATGTTTGTTTGACAAATAAATAAAAGAATACGTGTTCAATATTTTGTTATAATCTAACCTTGTCTATTTCCATAAGGACAAGACTGTGAGTCATTGTTTGTTTATGATAATCATAGTTCCTAAGATAATTATAATTTAATGATTACACTGATTTAAAAATAGAAAGCATCTTACTCTTAGATGTAAACCAAATTGCCAATTAGATCTTACAAAGTAAACTTTGCTAAATTTCTCATTTATCTTTTGTGTGTCAGTCAGTAGTGCTTTAATTAGGTTTTTAGATCTCAAAGTGGGCTATCTACATGTACTGATATAATAAATCAGAATTATTTATTTTTAGAGGAATATACTATCATCTCGAGCCTTTACGCAAACGAAACACCGAGTGGTAATTTTTTTTGACAAATTCGTTTTTCCTGTTTTTCCTTATTCTGATCTTTCGAGACTACAAACCATGACGTCAGACCACATGATGCATCCAAACATTTCTACACGTAAATAACATACTACGTGCCAAATGACGTAAACAAAGAGCGTGTCATTAGCTAAAAATATCTCTCGTCCTGTATGTAGCGGATTCAAAAATACATGTAATTATACACACGCAAGATAAGATATGTATTCTACAGTATGCGCATAGTTACCGGTACATAAGCCTGTCATTCGTCGCGATAAAGGTGCGTTTTCCGACTAAAAACATTCATGTGGCAAACATTTTTTCCCGTTAACGACAAAGTCGTTTAGAGCCATTGAACTATCATTAAAATAACCGCTGACCATTCTCGAAACGTGCGAGAGGTGCGTATTGTGATGACGTCACGAATTTTCCATTCTACCTGGGCTATTGGCACTGAGTATTGCTTCAAGGATTTGCCAATGTTTAGTATGATTCAGACGTCAATATCGCAAATAGGTGCAATTTATTGATAAGCCGAGATAAAACATCATAGTTTATGTTGCAGTATTTCAAAAACAATTTTGTTATAAGCAGGCGCCAAGGAATTCATTCGTTTTGTTGACTGGCTCGATGGCGCATTCGGTAGTGACACTGACCTATGCGCCAAGAATTGTGGGTTCGATCCCCACCCAGGATAAAAATTCGTGTGATGAATACTTGTGTTTGTTCTGTGTCTAGGTGTTAATATCAAATATTTAAGCATATATTTGTAATACCACTGTTGATTCTGATATCCGTAACACAAGTGCTTAAGCTACTTACCTCGGAGTCAGATCAATGTATGTGATATCGTCGGATATATTTATAATTATAACATTTGAACCAAATTCGATGTACATAGATCTTTGCATTATTTATTAGGTGATATGCCCCAGACATACAAGTGAATTAATAGTTTATATACTTCCCTTAAAATTTAAAATTATCATGTAAAAGTTGAATCGATTCATCCAGCACGCCGTCGTAAAGGCTTCAAACTTAAAGAAACTCTCATTTAGCGCTCGAGGGCTAAAAATCAAAAGCACACAGAACACCGCGTGCCATAACGCTGTCGAAGCAACGACCGTAAAACCGTCAACCGACAGAGTGCCGAAACAAAACGACCAGCCCGAAAAGGCTGAGAAAACTCGGCCGGCAGTCATGCCTCCAGACAGCGAGATTGATAATACGATCTGTTGCCAACCGACCGGCCCCAACGCGATATAAACTCTACAACGCACGCATAAGACGCAGAATCGATAAACTCGACGCTCACCTTTTGCGACTAGCGAATTCTTTGTCGAGAGAAAAGCGAACTTACGCCGGAAGATTTAAGAGTAAGGTGCGGCACGAATATGGTAATAAATGATCTACTTCGCCGTCCGCGCGGCTTGATTGAGCGGCGACGCGACAGGACGCTTTGCAAACATAATGTAAAACGCTAAAGGTTTCTGTGGAACACGTGAACGCATTTTAAACCCGTTCTCGACCACATCCTCAATCTATCCCTGGCATGTTGCACGAAATTATCTCTTTTCTGTATAAAATATTCGCGCTGAATTCGTAATCGCGGAATTTTTGATATTAAACTTTGACAACATTCATCATTGTACGCGGCGAATGAAAATTGCCAAGTCCATTTTTACAAATTGCTTTCTGGTTATTGAATGCCCTACTTTGTAATCATGCAATTGGTAAATCATATGGTCTGTAACTGGGTCAATTTCCCCATGACCCTTCCAACCCGTTTGAAAGGGTAAATACTAACATACTTTTTACATTAACTTCCAATGGTCTCATCCAATATGCTGGTAATTTGGTTGATGACCTTCAAAATTTGTAAAAAAACTAAATAATTTACAGCTTTACAAATAACAGTTCCATATGCAACTTAAATTCCTTCACGCCACGATTTTATCACGAAATCAATCCATCGCCGACATGCCCGCTTAGACGGTATTTAATACCGTAATCAAATTCGCGAATCACCGTCGGCCAGTCGGCTAGCCGAGTTCCAGTAGATTAATGCACAAAGCGAGTGTCTGCGCTATCCCATGGCGGAGGCCCATTAACGTCGGCTCGCGGCCGCATGGCGTCATGTTGTCTCAGGGGAGCAGTGACCCCGCCGGTCGCGAATGCCCGGCGAAAGGACGCCGGCCGGCGGGCGCGCGGCGAATACGCGCCGCCCGCGCGACACCGACGCGGAAAAAACGCTCGACTTGACGTAAGTACATTGAATTTTTACATGTTAAAAAAAAAAAACAAAGTCGCCACTTCTGTCTGTAGGCTTACATGTTTCAAAATAACGCATGGGATATTGATGCTGTTTTCACCAATACATAGTGATTCACAAGGAAAATTTATATGTATAGTTTTATACACAGAACAAACAAGTATTCATCACACGAATGTTTGTCCTGGGTAGAGATCGAATCCACAACTCTTTGGCGCATGGGGCAGGGTCACTACCGAATGAGCCATCGAGCTAGTCATTATTTATAAGTTATCACCTCCTCGTTGGTATGTTTTCAGACCAAACTAACATGCTGTCAACAAGGTGCCAATAGTGACAGTGATAAGACCACGAGACTCCTTCGTGTCATTTGGCGGTTTTTGTATTTGAGAAAACCCTAATTGAATCGTTTACTAATTATATGAAATGCCATGTACATATTTCATACAATAGAATAATACGGCATCCAACGCGCTTAAAGCAGCTTGTAAGTAATTGCATAAACATAGAAATTTATTTTAACCTATTTCATAACATTTTACGTCGGTATATTTAGACCATGATAACAACAACTTAACACCATCGATCCTATCTAACGATGAAATCAGGAAATAACAATAGAAATTTTCAAGTATTACTAAGTTTATTTTAAAGTTCCACATGTACATTAACATAGTAAACAGCTCAATTGATTATACGTGTTAATTAGTAGCACTACCCGCGTGAAGGCTTTGTGTATGAGAATAGCTGTGACAAGAGGAAGTTTGCTGACATCAGCCGCTACACGGTAACAACTCCACATGTGGAACAAGACGGACTCCTTTATGTAAACAGACACTATAGTCGCCTCAACCCAATCTTATTTAAAGTACACTGCCGCCCTTACAATGTCTTGATAAATAAGGCTGTTATCAGATGTCCATCGCGAGTACCCCACAAACAAACAATGTAATATAACTACAATGAAACGTATTGTTTGAATGAAGCGATATAAATAACACTATTTTGATACTGATCGCGTGTTTTCCTGTTAATACTAAAATATAAACAACTTGATTTTGGGCCTCAGTTCGATTTTGTAGGGGACGAACTAGCCACTTGTCACTTGCTTTTTCACAATTTTCCATCTAACCCAGTTTTATTTTTTGGAGAAAACTGGCGTAATGTATGTATGATTTGCGGCTGGATTCTCCATGAACTAAATTTTAAGTGCAAGCTAGGCCAGTTTAATACACAACAGTCCTCTAATACCAGAGCTCTGTGCTACTGGTAATGAATGACAGATGCCGCTGGCGTTTGAGGTCACGCCTGAAGTTGCAAACTAAAGTCAATTAATAAACTTAGCTCGTTAGCTAAATTTACCTAGTTAACACGTAAATAAAATCGAAAATTTTCGCAAGAAGACATAACTAACTACTACATAAATCTATTTCCAGGGCAATGACTGTATATAAATTAAAACTAGTATAGAATCATCAGATGGCAAAACTTGGAATCGGCAATCAAGTCATCACGATTTGTACACAATTGTAAATATACCCTATATTCAAAATAAAAAACTAACTAACTAACTAAACATCACGCCACTTCCCTAGCGGGGTAGGCAGAGAGAACCGAACGCCATATGGCACGATCCTTACACACCTCACTCGCCTCAACATTATATTATTATTATTTAAAATAATCTCTCAATATACCAGTATGTCGGTACTAACCAATCTTTAGTGACAAAACCTTACGTCACAGTTGCGTCATCTAGTGGTCATTTTAATCAGCACACCCTAATTGTCAACACGTATGACTGTTACGTGCACAAGTATCAAAGGGGAGGTCAACTGCAGGCCCGATTCCGGTGAAAAAGTGGTGCAACGAAAGGCCAGCCGCGCCGGCGCGCCGCCACGGAATTATGTCATCAGGGTGCGCACGAGGCCGGTGCCAATGCGCCATTCGGCGTCGCCCTAAGACTACGAACCGTAGCGTATGCCATACACCATTATTGAACGGAAGACAAACAAACAGCTGAGTATAATATACATATACTTGTCCCATGTTTGTCAAGGTCTACAAAAAATGTGCCTACTGTGTTCCTTGCCTTGCATAGTATAGCCAGTAAAGGGCGACTAATGGTGTATTGGGTTTTGGATTATGATAGTGTTGGCGACGAGCTAGAAACTTGTCACAATTTTTTCATAATTTTCCATCTAGCCCAGTTTCTTTTTTGGCTAAATGTGGTTAAGGGTCTTTCTTGCTTGCCCTTTTGACACTGCCTACCCCTGCAGAGACAACGGCCGTGATGTTTCATTAAAAATTAAAAATACATACATAGAGAAACATTAGCATCAATCCCTCAATTCCCGAAGGGGTAGCCACAGAAACAAAATAAATTGACAGAATAGCTATTTCGAATAAAATGCATTGTACCGTTTGGATCATGGTCATGGATTTAGCGATTCCAGTTGACTATCATTTGGGCTTCGTACGTAAATCATGTTTACACATCTATAGTTATTAGAATCATAAGACGCTTTCCATAACAGCCAATTTTTTTTTTTTTTGGGTTTTTTTTTTTTTACAAGACTGACACACCAATTCCCTAGTTCCAAACTAAGCTTATGCTTGTGCTATGGATACTAGGTGGACGGATAGACATACTTAAATACGTTTATAAACTTCCATGACTCGAGTACAAATGCCCATGTTCATCACACGAAACATTTGCCCCTAGCGGGATTCGAACCCGCGACCCTCGGTTTCGTGGCCAGGGTCTCTGACCACTCGACCATCGGGCCAGTCAAAATTTAAATACAAAGTTTAAAAAAAATTGGTTCTTGCTTGATTTCCTATTAAAGTAAGCTATGCTGCGGTCGATTTTTTTATGAAAAGACGCACCTAAAAATACCAATTAACAACTATCGGATCTTACCATTTACTTTGTGTTCGCTTTTAGCTTCTTGTCAAACTTTTTGATCGTAAGGCGACGGGAAGTATCCTATAAAGTTTGCATAAAGATTACCTGTTTTGACACGGATAATACCTTCCGTGCCGTCACACCGCTCGGCACAATACGACCCTACGGACCCCACATATTTTTAGTATGATTTTGGCCTTGAAAACACATCTGTATACCGTTTATAATGTCAGAGTGGTTTTAAAGATATGGGTCATCTTATAACAGATCCTTACCAATATTACAATTACGAAATTAATTGACTCTGTTGTCTATCTGTCTGATACATTTTATGTGATAGTTATGAATTTGGTACAACAAACGTTTGCACTTTAAGAATAAGAATATTAACTTAGGACACTTTTATCCTTGGTAAATGTATTTCAGGAATACCATTGCTCCGTAGACTCTGCCTACCCCGGGAAATGCAGGCCTCATCATATGTATCCTTGGTATATTCGTAGATCCTGGGCGACATCGTCTGTATCTAGCAAACACGTAGAAAATTATGCGTACCCAATTATCAGATAACAATCAACGAGAATCCGCAAGCTCGGCAAACAGCGACGTCACAACAACGTCACGTCCGCTAGTCGCAACACTGTGGCGCGCCTGTTTGGTGTGCTAACGAATGGCAAACAACGTTTTTGAAACTCCGGGAATACGTTCCGTCGCATGGCACGTTATGAAAATACCCGCCGCATCGTTGTAACAACGTTATACTAGACACCTATTACAATAATGTAACATTGTAAATGAATTATACATATTAACACTGAAGACATATTAAAATCTGATGCTGTTTTTGTTAATCAAGTCTCACGTGCTATCTACTATTCCTATACTATTTAATATGACTTGGTGGAAATCACGAGGTGACTTGATTTGGATGGGATGAACTTTCATCCGAAGAAAATAGCATATAAGAAAAACAGGTGGCCAAACCATACTTATGTCGAGTGTAAA
Source organism: Glyphodes perspectalis (assembly GCA_951394215.1). NCBI lineage: Eukaryota > Metazoa > Arthropoda > Insecta > Lepidoptera > Crambidae > Glyphodes > Glyphodes perspectalis. The sequence goes on along the minus strand of OX596207.1, from coordinate 16,270,475 downwards.
GAACAATGATACAGTGATTCTACTACCTACTACGCTTTCAAACCTGAAATCTGACGCACTCTGTAATTAAGCCTAAACATAAACGTGGAATCTCACTCTCAGTCTGTCAACTGTTCAACTGACCTGTTCTCTCTTTCCATCCTCCAGTCTACTCAGCGTTCAGTTCATATCTCAATCGCAACAAGAAGAGGACAAAAGATAAACAAGAAGCGCAACTCTTCTGTGTCCCCAATCCCTTTGTAAACACATTGTTCGGGCGCGCAGCCCAGAAATAGGTCTCGTCTCCCTCTGACGGACGGCCGTATTTTTGGCAGTGCATCGTGCCAGCGCCGGCGCAGCCCGTCGCGCCGACAAAAAATAGTCTGCGAAATAGTTCCGCGCGCATCTCTAATTGGTAACGTTGTTGCTAGCACGTGCGCACGCGCCGGTTGGATAATGATAGCAATTAACGTTACGGTGAGGATACGAAAAATTATACATTTGTCTAGGAACTTATTTTGTCTTTACTGAGTGGAATGAACTAGATCAAGATTACGTTTTGAATTATCCACAACAATGAAATTTTACATAAGATAATATGTTTATATATTTATCCTCACACACCTCTTGCCACACACACAAGAATACTAGAACCCAAGTTATGTAAAATATTTCTACCCAAAATTAAAGGTGAATATCCGAAAGGGGATACGTTTTTTTGAGGTTTAGGAGCAAATTTCCTGTAGATTGCCTATGGGCGTGATGTTATGTATGTTTATGTTTTTTCCTATATTTTAGGGAATTAAAAAACAAGTTTGGGGAAAAGAGTTCGTTCATTTGGCATCCCCGCTCTTAATTAGTTTTTGTCAAACGCGTACCGGCACTGTTCCATATTTCGGACACGGCACCGAATCGCGGTTCGGTTTTCTCTAGTGAGGCGACGCGGCCACTATCCGTTGGTGTCACGAACATTGAGAAGCGTGTATTCGGTTGACCAAGTCCACACATGACATATTTATATGTACCATAACACTCGATAACCCCGAAGGAGTAAGCAGAGTTCAAGAAGCAATAAGCTAATGAGCATTAAACTACATGTAGTCAAAAACAATATTGAGTTGGGTCAGATGGAAAATTGCGAAAAAGTAGTGACTTATCGCCTACCTTATACCAAACACAACACTATTAGTCGTCTTTTATGACATGCTAGGCAAGGAACACAGTTGATTATTCGTTTAGTCCCAGGTCAACATGTTTATGTAGTCGGTAAAGAGTCTTATTCATTTGCGCAAGATGCGCAGTCCGATTGTCACATACCGCGTATCTAGATCAACATTGCTCGCACCGTGTAAGTAAACAAAACAATTCGGCCAGAAAGCGGATCTTCTGAACATTTCAGACGAATGTTTGACGTATCATACTGCTGCAGGGTACGGTTTGAGGTCACACTTATAATGGGCTGGAAGGACTGGTAAAATGTCACGGAACACCGCTCGGAGGGGAGGGGAGCACAGGAGGACCCCCCCCCCCCCTTTGAAGCATTGTAATAAAATACTGCATTGAGCGATGCCCGATACCGATTAGATTGCCACAGGCCTTAAACGTACGTACATATCTAAAAATAATCATCCCGAACGACTTAATTCAGACAATAATAAAATTTATATTTACTCAATCCAACTAACAAATCTTAATTGACGTTGCTGATCTGAAATCAGAAATGTGCGTAAACCACCTGTGCTTGCGCACATCATGCTAAACGTAAGATTATGATAAACAAGATGTTATCAAAGTAAATTATAGCCTTGTACCGCACAATGATTACTAGGGATGCCTCCGAAACACCCAAGCCCGAACCAATTAGGAAAGTTCGTTGCACAGGGAATCGTAAACGGGAAATTGCATTTGGCGATGCGCCTAAACAACTCCGCTAAGGACTGAATTGTATTATCACCATATAACGTATTCGAAATAAATAGTTTTTTGTTGCAAAATAAGTCTCATGCTCCGAGCGTTAAATTTTCCAGACAAAATCCTTTTTTAATCTTATATTAACTTGCGTCTTTTAAGTATATGTAATACCAGAGTATAAAGAAGGTCATCAGACACAAACACTGACAAAAAGTCGAAAAGTCATTCAATGACCCCGAAAAACATCTAAACACATGTGAAGGTCAATGGAAACGTTCTATGACAAATAATGGTACCCACAACTAAGAGATAATAGTAGTCTCAGAATTTGTTACAAAATACAACAATCATGCTTCTTCCTATATAAAGAAACTATCATCAGAAGAATCATTCATGAATCAAAGTCAAAACGTATATTTATACCCATACAAATCTCAAAACAAACAATAGATCAGTCCCATGACCCACCGTATCCTAGCTTCCCTGCCCTTCTGACCGGAACAAAGCAATCCAAACAACAGTACTACTGCCGAACTCCCGTCACCGACATTAGTTTCATCAGATCCGGCAATGCGTCATTCGAACATCATTAATTCATCATTATCTTTGAACTGTATAAAATTAACGAAGAATAAACAAAAACAACTTATAGACAGACTTACAGCCCTAGGAAATTAATTGTTCTATTTACCAATAGAATTATGTGCCCAGGTGCAACGTTGCACTAAGGGGACCTCTCGATTGCGGGGCCCCGGGCACGTGCCCAGTGGTTATAGAAATTCCCCGTAACAAAACAAATCCGGACTCGAGTATGTTCCGAATCAAGAGAAGCAATGTTTACTGTCGCCTTACTTTCCAGACAGCATTCTGTCATGTTTCCACGTTATCAATTTGATATCGCGGTGGCCGCAAGCTTATCTCGCCGAAACATTCTTGTACCTTGTCTAATGTATAACGGTGATAAACACCGACGGCACAGTGTAAAAAGGGCAACAGATAATTTTGTAATAATTAAACGAATTTATGTTATGTCAAGACATGACTACCAAGAAACACGCACTGTGACGACCCCAGAAATGTGTACGGATTTACAGTGGAAAGGGAAACATTTTGAAGATTTCAGATCAAATTCCTGTATGAGAGTGATAACGGTTTTAATATATTAATAACGCAAATTCTAAGATACAATATATGTTCAATACAGATCCTACAAACAAGGAATATAGAAATATTAACATTGGACTTCGGTTCTATTCCAATCAGTAAGTTTTATTAGAGTCAACGAGATGTTCATTTAAAAATGTTTAACGAATATTTCTTGTAAACAACCTCAACGATAGGCCCGTTGGTCGAGTGGTCAAAGATTCTGGCCACGAAACCGAGGGTCGCGGGTTCGAATCCCGCTAGGGGCAATGTTTCGTGTGATGAACGTGGACATTTGTACTCGAGTCACGGATGTTTATAAACATATTTAAGTATGTCTATCCGTTCACCTAGTATCCATAGCACAAGCATTAGCTTAGTTTGGAACTAGGGAATTGGTGTGCCAGTCTGGAGAATTTATTATTATTATTTATTAAAAAAAAAAACAAAGATTAACAGTGCAACGAGCACCAAACAGCAAATACAAACCTACCTATTTACAAATGTTCAACTTAATATTATGTTAGTATTACAAAAATATTTCTTGAGCTGTCTCGCACTTTGGATGACGCATACAAAAATTAGGTACATACCAAGCAAGCGTGCGTAGTTTCAAAGTCAGAACAACTGTTCTTTACTGTATTTCGGGGTATTTACCGCTCTGTGGCGATAATAAATTCGCTCGTTCGCCTTATCTCCAAGACAACAGCAACATGTACCGAACACGCGCGTCCCTCATCATTGGAAGATACAAACATTAAAAAAACCGAATGACGTCATTGAACTGTTGAAAAAAAACAAGTACAATTAATTACGTTTATGTCCCGTCTAATAACCAAGAGGCTGCACCTAGCTTGAGCAGACTAAAACTAAATACCGGCGCGGGCTAAACTTAGCCATTTTCCATATGCACGGTTTAAACTCGATGTAGTCGGTTTCAACCGGCTGAGACGGGGTTACCGGTTACAACTAGATTTGGCCGACCAATCGTAACATTGTTATATATGAACATGAAATGTTAGAATGTGATCTACTTATTTTGTTTAGTTCTCTAATTAACACTATTATAGAAAACAAACGATAGATAAGCTCAATGGACATTTCCAATGTTATTCTTTAAAACAGTACACGTTCATAAATAAATAGAGAAGGGTGTGAAAATTCTGAGCATATGTAGCAGACAATACGAAAACAATTTAACATATCTATACTTATAATAAATCTGTAGAGAGGTCAATTCTGTACATGAAATATATTTTCAAAATAACTATCAGGGGGTGATTAGTGGTCGATACTGATGCCAGAAATGCAATCAGTAAAATTTTTGTCTGTCTGTCTGTATGTTCCTTATAGAAACAAAAAGTACTTGACGGATTTTAACGAAACTTGGTACAATTATTCTTCATACTCCTGGGCAGGTTATAGTATACTTTTCATCACGCTACAATCAATAGGAGCAGAGTAGTGAAGGGAAATGTTGGGAAAACGGGAGAAGTCACTCCATTTTTTAAGCTTCCGTCGCGTGTGCAGCCTTAATGGTTAAAGTTACAAAGAAATCATGCATGACGGAAATAGTCTTTATATTATTAACCATAAACGCGGGTGACACCGCTGGCACAGCTAGTAAATAATAATATTCTTGAAAGTAGATTAAAATTCATTTACTTTTTTTGAAAGTAGATTAAAATTCAATTACTATAAATACTTATTCGCCGTTACAAGTTACAAACAGGAAAAGCGGTTACAATATATTCGAGCGGTTATCGACAGATAAGGATCCATATCAAAAACAAATATGCGATTATAAAAAAATAATATAAAATACGTCCATCGAATGAACTTTGGACTCAAAGTTTGGAGCGAGATAATAACAGCCACATGCACAGTGAACTGTTGGAAGTTCCAAAAAATCTGTTCAACTTGACGAGGAAGCCAACTATAAATACAGTGGATAAAAAATACTAAGACCAAGGAATTGGAAAAAAAAATTCTAAAAATCGTTATATGTACTTTGACTAGTTACTTGAATTTTACTACTTTAAGGGGCCCATTTTTTCCAGGCATTACGCTAGACTCTGTTCCCAATAGGTAAAATTGGTAACCCTATGTTTACACAACCTATCACGATAACCTATCTAGAAACGCGTTATTTTGATGATAGCAACAGTGGTTGCTATGAGATCTAACCAAGATGGCTCCTGTCAAGTCAAGTCAAGTCAAAATATCTTTTTTAAGGAGGCCTCAAAAAAGCACTTGTGAATCGTCAAGTAAGTACATAGTAGAACAATTTGAATCTACCACCGGTTCGGAATGTCGCATCTACCGAGAAGAAACCGGCAAGAAACTCGGTAGTTACTCTTTTCAATGCCAGATTGAATATAAAAATTAAAATTTACAGATAAAGTTAATATGAATACCAAGTCATACAGTTAATGTTCGTCAAAGATTCAGCCGAGTATTATCAGAAGTAAAAGGTAAACCAGAGTTGGTAAACCTGTGTTGGCCTATCCCACGAAACAGCATGCAAACATGATTCCTCCGATTGGCCGTAGTTCCCACATAACAAGTTCATGGTCTTAATTACACAAACTGAATAAGGTAGCCAATCAACTAATTATAGGAGGACATTCAGCCTAGATACCCGATGGCTATCTTTAGCCTGCTTTTTATAATAGTAGCCCTAACTCATCCAGAGCCTCAAACAGAAACAAGTCTTTTGACATTACTCTGGCCGGCAAGTCGTCAGGATCCGTTTGAAGAACCGTTATTGTGCAATTTCCAAAAAATTCTTAAATGCTTCGATAAAACTACTTTTTGAACTGAAACTGAACCAGCGCGGTCGAATTGTTGACTATGTTTTGTGCGAAACTTTATTGAATAACCACGTTTTTCCTCAATGGACTACCAAATCTGGCACGTCTCGATATGACGCAAAAAGCTTTAATAGGTTAACTCTCAGATGCAACGTTCGCTAGACAAGTCCGCACTATCAGCGTGCAGTAGGTCGCCAAACCTGTATCTTTATAAATAGGCATTAGATAACGTCGGTATACAAATTTGCACCTAGTAAACACGGGTATTGAGGCTAATTCCGTCTGGCGCCGTGCTCGTTTGGAGCGACCTTCAAAATGTATGCGCTCACGATTAGATGAGCAGTCAAAACAAATAAGATCGAAAACAAATAAGGCTCCAGTTTGTTAAATCACTCGTAATTATATCAATTTGAATAATAAAATCGGTAAACGCTAAATCTATTAGGATAACGCATTCTAATAAATAAATCGTTTGATGATAACGACAACAATCTATACTTATAATAAATCTGTAGAGGTCAATTCTGTACATGAAATATATTTTCAAAATATCTATCAGGGGGTGATTAGTGATCGATACTGATGCCAAAAATGCAATCAGTAAAATTTTTGTCTGTCTGTCTGTCTGTCTGTATGTTCCTTATAGAAACAAAAACTACTCGACGGATTTTAACGAAACTTGGTACAATTATTCTTCATACTCCTGGGCAGGTTATAGTATACTTTTCATCATACTACAATCAATAGGAGCAGAGTAGTGAAGGGAAATGTTGCGAAAACGGGAGAAGTTACTCCATTTTTTAAGCTTCCGTCTCGTGTGCAGCCTTAATGGTAAAAGTTACATAGAAATCATGTATGACGGAAATAGTCTTTATAATATTAACCATAAATGTGGGTGACACCGCTGGCACACCTAGTCATTAATATAATTTAAGTAAATGAAAAAAATATAATCTGTTTAATAAATGTTTCATTTAGTTGATTAGGCTTTTACAACTCATAATGTCATAAATGTATGTAGTACAAAATACCTATATGAAGCCATAATTTTTAGACAACAGGGTATTGGTTTGCAATAAGTATGTAGGTACCATACTTACTGCAAACCAATAAATATCCTTATACCAAAAATGACCCCTGCTGTTTAGAATACAAACTCTTATCATATATACGGCATAACTAAAGCAGCTTTTGTATAAATACTATCTCTGCCCGCGGCTTTGCTCCCGTAGTACATCGATAAAACATAGCCTCTATGTTATTCGGGTGTATAAGCTATATTATTGTAAAGTTTCATTTAAATCCATTTAGTAGTTTTTGCGTGAAAGAGCACCAAATATCCATACAACCTCCCAAACTTTCGCGTTTATAATATTTATTAGTAGGATTTCCTGAAGGTCGCGTAGAATTGGTCGATTTTCGGGGCACAACTACTACCGGCGGGCGAGCTTGCTGGGGCGGGGTCGCGATTATTAAGATAGGTCACAGCGATGACCGTGGCATTTCTGTGACCTAACAGGGAAACGGGAATACTTATTACAATTTCATTTAACATAAAATAGAAAACGGGATCGGCATAATTGATTCATTGCACGAATTTTGTCCGATGTTGGTCTGAGACTTAAAAAATAATGTGCCAACTGCGTTTCTTGCCTAGCATGTCGTAAAAGGCGACTAATGGTATATGGGTGTTTTGGGTGAGTGATTGTGTAGGCGACGAGCTAGCCACTTGTCACTACTTTTTTCGGAATTTTCCTTACCCCTTCGGGGATTATAGGCGTGATGCTATGTTTGAATTTTGAGAGACTCCTGAAATCGAATTTGCAAATGGTGACACATTTGATTCCAAAATGATTTTATCACAAACTAAAAACCAGCTTCGACCGCAGAAATCTGATTATCTAGACCAGCTATACTCAATGTGTGTTCCGCGGAACCCTGGGGTTCCGTGAAGCCTTTCTGGGGGTTCCACGAAAATTGGTACTGATCATAAATATCATAACTCCTGGGGGAAAATCCGTTAAAAGTCGATTATTAACCCCCTCCCCTCCCGCACTGCCGCCCGCGCTGTTCTAGGGTCCCGTCAAATACTCCGCTTCCTAAAAGGGTTCCATAGCATAAAAAGTTTGAGAAGCACTGATCTAGACCAATCCGGACGGCAATGTAACCCAGTTTGTCATAGTTAGATCAGATCCGAGATACCTTATCACTGGCCTTATCAGACGGTACCATAAAACAGGGCATAAATCTATGTTCGCCACTTCACACAAGTGCATCCAGAATTGGAAAGAATGTTAACTAATCACACTAATTCCAGTTGATTAATCTAATCAACGACTTAGATCTGGCGTCTAAATCGGCCATTGAGTCGCTCAACCCACTACACGGTTGACGAGTGCAAACAATGAGAACTAGAATGACTTGGCTTTTATATTTATACCTTTATTGTTGGTGCAGAAACGTAATGATGTACATATACGTACACCCGCTGCATGCATGCGTGGCATATTTGCATACATCAAATTCAACTGTACAAATTATTGGCTTAAGTGATTATCAGCTCAGATAGTCATAGACATACATACTGATCTACTAATATTAAAAAGAGGAGAGATTTGTATTTCTGTGTGTGTATGTTTATAATGAATAAACTCAAAAACTACTGTGCCGATTTTAAAAATTCTTACACCATTGAAAAGCTACATTATCCGGAAGTAACACAGGCTTTATTTTAGGAACGAGAATGCGGGTGAAACCTCGGGGCGCTGCTAGTATAATATATAAATGTTAAGTAAATATAATAACCATATACTTATAAATAATGCCCATCAACAAATTAAGGACATGAATAATTATTAACAGTTATAAGTAGTTCAATATAATTCAGATGATGACTTGCTGTCTCTAAATTTGGCTTAGGAATGATTCATATGTCCATAATAAAGCCATACAAACAACATAATATTACGAAAATGGATAAGTTGCAATTTAATAAATTTCCTCTTAAAGACTATGACGTTAAACGATATCAATTCAGCCGTGTAAATGAGATTTCTACGCGATATTAGACATCGATCGAGCATATAACAGACAGAAGCAGTCAATCCTGTCAATTACCTACACAAGGCGTTGCTTAAAACATTTTATTTTCCAGCTTAAATATAAATTAAACGCATAACTATGATACAAAGTCGGTCGCAACTAAGTATACACAAATAATACGTGATACAGTAAGGAAAAACATGTGTTTACCAACATTAGAGACGTGCATTGCGCAACATACTGGCTGGCAGCCGGCGCGCATGCGCGGCGACACACGGACAGGCAACACACCGAGCGACGCTCTACAGGCGATACAAAAGCGCATTCATTAGTTGACTTACCTACACCCTCATAACATGTCGAACTAAGTAGACTATTCACCAAAAATATAGCTCTAATTACACCAACAGACCGATTCTAAAACAAAATGACAAAGGACCACTTATGCGTCTTTTTTTATCACTAGCAGCGCCCCGCGGTTTCACCCGCATAGTTACCGTTCCTGTAGCAATATGGGGATAAAATATAGCCTATGTTACTTCGGGATAATGTAGCTTTCCAATGGTGAAAGATTTTTTTAAATCGGCACAGTAGTTTTTGAGTTTATTCATTACAAACATACACACACAAAATACAAATCTTTCCTCTTTATAATATTAGTATACTTATAAGAGTCTTCTGTGCTATTAATAATGACGTAATCAGTACATTTTCTACAACACGATTAAATTCTAGCATTCTCGGAAAGAGTTTGTACAGAGTAAATTACCCTATTATTACGCATCACTGTATACTGATAAACAATTAAGAAATTATCCAATCACGCATGATGTTAATCAAGTTCATAATATTCTTTAGTGGCTGGAGATACAGGCGACCGATTTATCAAAAAAATACAAGAGATGAAGCATTATGGACACACAAATTGAAATAAGCTATCAGATCCGTTACTAGTCCACAAGCTAGGCGACCAATTATAAAATTGATATAAAGGAATAGACTAAGCTTATTTATTATTTTTGCATAGTATCATACAAAATAGCATTTTCTGTCTGTACGCTTACATGATTTCAGTAAGGCAATGTTGATGCCATTATTATTAAATAAATAAATATATCCGACTACATCAGATATTCAGTAAGGCAATGTTGATGCGGTTATTATTAAATAAATAAATATATCCGACTACATCAGATATTCAGTAAGGCAATGTTGATGCGGTTATTATTAAATAAATAAATATATCCGACTACATCAGATATTCAGTAAGGCAATGTTGATGCGGTTATTATTAAATAAATAAATATATCCGACTACATCAGATATTCAGTAAGGCAATGTTGATGCGGTTATTATTAAATAAATAAATATATCCGACTACATCAGATATTCAGTAAGGCAATGTTGATGCGGTTATTATTAAATAAATAAATATATCCGACTACATCAGATAGACTGATCTGACTCCGAGGTAAGTAGCTTAAACAGTTGTGTTACGGATATCAGAATCAACAGTGGTATTATAAATATATACTTAAATACTGGATATTAACACCCAGACACAGAACAAACACAAGTATTCAATTTATTATTATTTTATTATTTACGAATATTTGTCCTGGGTGTGGATTGAAACCATAACTCTTGGCGCATGGGGCAGCCGGCAGGGTCACTACCGAATGCGCCATCGAGCCAGTCAAAATATAATGACCATATACTTAATAAATAATGCCCATCAACAAATATCGACTGTTTTCTCGTTATTTTGGCTAATTGTGGTTAAAATGGCCTGCTGTCCCTTTGACTCTGCCTACCCCTTCGGGGATTATGGGCGTGTATGTATGTATGTAAGTAGTTTAAGCCAACTCGCGCCCCAGCCCCCGCAGCGTGCACGCGCGCACCCCCCGCCCTGTATGCACCGTTATGCAACGGAGACGCACAAACAAACTATTCGTCACACTCCGGTGTAAACACGGCCGGTCGTAAATAGACGCCGTCTAAGTGATTACCTTGCTTGCTATTTATAATAGACGCAAAATTAATACTGCGGCGATGGCTTCAATGGATGTCATTTTATAAACAGTTAATGCGTCTTGGAATTCCTGATTAGTCCTATGGTGCATTGATTGAAGCAATTGCTTTCAGATTACTATGGAAAGGTTAATAGGATAAGTACTTATAAATACAAACATTGTTTCTGAGGCCTTGTCATGTTATGTTCATGAAAAAGTGTCTTCTATTTGACAAGGAAATGAATTACGGATACTATTATACATGTTTTGAAGAGTGAAGACGATGTATGGGACTTTGGACGATGGCTTCTGGGGAGACTCGGAATGTATGGAATTCCTTGTGATGACGACCACTGCCATAACCTAACCTATCGAGACAACTGTGGCAACAGAATACGTGATATGTATAGGAAAATCCATGCACATGTTGCAAAGTGCACAGTAAAAGCGCGAGGGGTTTGTAGGGCGTGCAGGTACCGGCCAGGTGGTCGGTGCATGTCGTGGGGGGGGGGGGGGGGGGGAGGCAAGGCCGCAGGAGTCACGGCGCGCGGCATGTGTGACACAGATACAAACACTAAATATGGTATCGCGACTTCTGAGGGCTGTACCAGCGGGGGCACAATTTGGGTGCAATGAGGGTTTTTTTTATTTAAAACATCAGATAGATGGCGTAACTGTGACGTTCGGTCTTGTCATCCTCCTCATTGGTAAGTTTTCAGAACAAACTGACATGTTGTCAGCAAAGAGCCATTAGTGACAGTGATAAGACCACGAGAATTCCTCGTGCCATCTGGCGGCTTTTGTATTTTTTAAAACCCTCATTTAATGGTTTCTCCAGTGTCGTATTTAGATTCAATGTCTATATAGCCAGTGTAAGAGGAAGGTAAAGAACGAGAATGCGCAGATTTTAATTTCTATATAGTAGCAGCGCCCAGCGGTTTCGCCTGCGTCGTATCCTTTCCCGTGAGAATATGGGGATAAAATATAGCTTATGTTACTTGCTGATAACTTAAACTTCTATTGGTGCAAGAATTTTTAAAATGGATCCTATTCTTCTTCTTTATATAATAGTGTAGATAGGTATCAGTTTCTAACTATATATTTGTTCATGATACACTAAATCGATTTGAAAGCCGTCTCTTTGAAGATCAAACCTTGCAAAGGCAAGAAAAAGAAAAACGATTTGAAGTAATAAGGAAGACATCTGGCTAAACATCGCAAAGGAATCGAACACGTTAATACTGAACAGGGCAAGATTTGATTGAAGTAACTGCCTAGCCATACAATATAACTTGCGTCAAGTTTTCTGTCTGTGTGAATTTTCAGCAATGAATAATGCTGCTCAATCCACTATAAATGTGAGTACTCAACAAATAATACAATTTAATATTGTGTTTGTCATTTGTTTTCGTTTACCGGGTTTAAGTCAATGGTGTGTCATACTCACAAATAATTGCGTCTGCAAAAATTTATGACATAATAATATTGGGTGACCGTATTATTATATTATCTAAATAATTGGAGAACTACACAAATAAATATAACTGAAGTGTCTTTTTGACATATAAATAAATAAATAAATTCTCCAGATTGGCACACCAATTCCCTAGTTCCAAACTAAGCTTATGCTTGTGCTATGTATACTATGTGAACGGATAGACATACTTAAATAATTTTATAAACATCCATGACTCGAGTACAAATGTCCATGTTCATCACACGAAACATTTGCCCCTAGCGGGATTCGAACCCGCGACCCTTGGTTTCGTGGCCAGGGTCTCTAACCACTCGACTAACAGGCCAGTCGATATAAAAATAATAATAAATTTACAAATGCATATGAAAATATGGCTTTACGGTAAGCATAACAAAAAAAACAAGTCATTTGTTTATTAATATGTATGCTGTTTCGGTTTTTCTCAAAACCGGCGTAACCAATGTTGTAGTAACTTCGTTGGCAGATGCCAACATTATAGTTAACGTATCAGTAACTTAAGTTATTAACTTATGCTATAATTACGTTAAGGTTCCAACCAAAAAGCATATTTTTTTGACTGCACTGTACGCGAGCGAAGACGCGGGCAGCAACTACTTCAGTATTAAGAATAGGGATGATGACTGCATTAAAAAAACATATTTAGTCCGTCAGTTAGATTATACAAAAATACTACACATATTTTTCGCTTTATCAAAATTTTTTTTTTTTTTTTCCCTTATTTTATAATCTGCGATCGGCTCTGATAGCCATAATCAGATTAGGTCTTGGTTGGGTGTGTATGAAAAGATGGCAAATACTTGATCTGGACCAGAGAGATTGATACCTACAAAATCTTGCTTTAGCTTTATCAAATTAACAAAAAAAATCACAAAGATAAAGAGCATCAACGTTTTGGAGTAGGGGCTTGCGACGTCACTATTTTGTAAAAAATGTACGAAAGCGTGACGTCACGCACAACTAGAATGCATTGTATCTTCGTCAATGTTTGTTTGACAAATAAGTAAAAAAAAAAAAACGTGTTCAATATTTTTTTATAATCTAACTGACGGACTTTACATAATTTTTTAGTCACCTAACCTATTAGTTCCAGTTTGAAAGCAAAATGGCTAAATTAAAAGTCAAAGCGGACACCGTACATTAATCTAATTAAGATGTCTGTTTAAACTGAAAAGAAAAAATAAATACACTATAATAAACAGCATGTACTCATACTTTGCTGAGAGGGGTTATGCGAAACTGGTTCCAAGTTAGAACCTAAACATTAGATCATAGAAACAAGACATGTGTCTACTTGGTCGCCTATTTTATGTAAACACATAGATTGTTTAGTGCCCACTTTAAGTAAATGTTAATCATAGCATATGGAATTAGAAGAGAGGAAGAACACGTGACAAAGAGAGTGATGAGTATGAATGTTAGTGGATGGAGAGGAAGAGGAAGGCCAAATAAGAGATGGATGGATTGTGTGAAAGATGATATGAGAGAAATGGGAGTGGATAGCTTGATGACGGCTGACCGGGACGTATGGAAAATGAAGACATGCTGCGTCGACCCCAGATGAACTGGGAGAAGGGCAAGAGGATGATGATGAATCATAGCATATGGAATTCTTTGTTTATGCTTCAATCTACAGTATTTTTTTTTATTAAGCCTTAACATCGTTATTTGCTGCCATTTAAGCATGCTAAATTCAATATAAACTTTTCATGTACTATTACAACATTTACTGGGGTCTGAGGACAGATACTGCATGGTGGTCTCAAGTTGCAAGTTAGGATGAATTTAAAAATATATTTGGTTACTCATGAGGAGTTATGTTATAAATAATGTTGCTTAACTTTTAGAATCAAACGGTAACTAGAAAAATTTAACTAAAGAAATAAAAATTTGTTAGATAAGTACATTTTGTGAACAAAACAACACATTATACACTAAACTACTAATGGTCCACTGTCCACTGGTATACTTAAATGGTCTAAGACTCAATCAATAACAACAAGTCACGCAAGCTTGATAACTGCAGGGATATATTAGTATTAGTATGGGCAACAAGACTCTTTCTAAAAATGTTAGTATTTAAAAATTTTCAAAACTGAGGAAAACATACAGTTAAAACTGAAATCCAAAATGAATTGGCCATTAATTACATAAGTAATTAATAAGTAACTATCTTACATGACTCCTACAATAACAGGAAAACTTACAACAAAATTATTTGACACATGAAAGGGAATAAAAATAGTAAATCTAAAAATATTAACAGGTTACTCTGCCTATTCTTTCAGAGAATATGGGTGCCATTTAATGTATGTATGTAGTATGAACAGGTTAATAATAAAGGTTAATATAAATAATTTTAAAAAGTCTGAAAATTAACCTTACAGAGCAAGGAAACATGATATCAAACACCAATCTACAAATATACTTTTTGGTACCAATAAAAATACTATTTACAATAATCATATGGATGTGCATGATGCAGTACTTTTTACGTGATGGAGTAACAAACATCTACACATGCATCCATCCATCAAAACAAACTTTCGCATTTAAAATATTGGTAACAACTAAGATTTACCTAATGATGTCACTTGTGAGTAAACACTCCTGAAGTTGACATATTGAACAATTTTGATTATGAACTGACTGTCATAAATTAACTATATGATTTTTTTATTATTATTTTTTTTATTAACCTATTGTGTCCCACCGCTGGGCAAAGGTCTCCCCCAATTCTTTCCACTTCTTTCTGTCCTGGGTCAGCTCTTATCAGCTCTATATGATATTGATCAGAATTCACTTTTAAATGAAAAGTGGCTTGAAATCATTTGAATCTAATATTATACCAGCTTCTGCAATTGGTAGTACCACCATACACCACTGAATTAGGATACCTACATCAGGAAAATGTGTTCCTCCAATGATTCTAGGTATTGGTACAAGTTAAGTAGCATATTTATACTGCACAATCTGCACATGACAAGTTTGATGACACACCAACATCGAATTTTAATTACATGCCAAAGGTAACATTGCTGACTCAAAAAACACTTGTGCCAAAGACCAAAAGCATGTTATGTCAAGGATTTCATTAAGAATGTGAATAACCAACCATTTGATTTTTAGGAAATCAAACAGTCAAGTTTATTTATTAACATCATCATCATCATCTTATACAAATCCATTGCTGGACATAAGCCTCTCCATATCTGAGTTGTTTATATAGAATCCATAACCAGGAACAGCTTATTCACACTGCTCTCTTCTGATCAACATTTAATTGCTCCAATCAAATAGTTGAACGACCTACATAGTGCTGCATTTATGTAGAGTAAACACTTAAGTGTGTTTATTATACTAATTGCAGATAAGTTTATAGTAATTAGTATTTATAGCAGTGAGATCATGAAGGTCAAGCATACTTAGGGACATAATTAAGTTGTGCATAGATTGGTTAATACATAAACTGGAGTAATAAGTATATTAAAAAAATAGTCAGTACCATTTTGGTGCCCACACAATTTTTTCTTCTAACCAAACTTAATTTAATTTTTGGCTAAATATTTTTTATAGAGCATGTCACTCTTTGTACTCGGCTAACCCCTGTGGGAATTGGGGGTTTGATAGTATAGGAACACAAGAGTCATTTCTTATTATATTCTTCTGGAAAAGATAATAATGCAACAACAAGTTTACGGTGGTTTAAGTTTATGGTTAAGCAGTAAACCACAACCATGTCCATTTAGGAATTACACCTTTAAGAAAAATATTTTAAAACAATTTATTTAAATTGGTTAAATTGAGTAATAAACTATAAATAATTTCTAAATATATATGGTAATTTAAATTACATATTTTGCGACATCATAGCAGCTCTCTACCAGCTGACGCAAACTTCCTCTGTCAGAACTGCGGCAGATCGTGCCGTTCTCGTATCGGTCTATTCAGCCATCAGAAGCGATGTCTATCAGATGTTGCACCATAAATCGTCTGATATAAACGTAAAGGCCAATATATATATTTTAAATAAAAGGTATTGACACTCTTTAAGTTACTAAGAATATTTTCCTCATTGATTGCATAAAATAATAAATTAGCTTTGCAAAAGCCATAAATATAATTGGGACAAGTAACATGAGCAATAATTCACACATCTTCCCTATCGCAACAGAATGATTCGCCATTGACAGATTGTTGCAATTGTCGGTGAGACTGATAGATTCTAGAACTGAACAGAAAGTCTGTTTACGGGAATAAAGCATCATCCAGATTGTGATAAAAAAAATTATAGTTAATTTATAAGTAACGATTATGCAAATATAAGGAGCAGAGACCAAACGACATTGGGAAATGTCGTTTTAAACGCATATATAAATAATGAGAAATGAAATAAAGAACAATTCCGTCTGGCAGTGACTTGCAAAAAGCCATTTATAATGTTCAATGAATATATTTCTATGTGTTGCATCATCCACAAGTTGTACAAGAGATTTGTTTTGGCCACCGTTATCATGACATAAATACTTATAAGAATTGTATACACAACTCTCAGTTACAGCAGTAAAAACTATATGTTGTAATCGAACTAAATCTGTGATAATTAATAAAGTGACCTCAAGCTTTATCAGTGTTTGTTTACACACTATATTTGTTATTGAGATATCAATTGTTGTTGATATTGAGTAAACAAAAGACAATATATAGAGATCCAAGCAATACACACCCATCTACAGCTAGTACACATACTAGCAGATAAAATGGGATCTTCCATGTACAAGCCATTGAACATGTTGCCACTCATTGTTTACCAAACAAATACACCAAAAATTTATAGAAACCACATGTGTCAACAGAGCATGTAATATCAAATTGGTTTTTGTAAAACTACAGGTGGGTAGATGGTAAACAAAAAGGTTTGTTTACAAACACGAAGCTAATGAGCGCACGTAAATAGAGTGAGCGGCGCGTCATCGGCGGCGCGGCGCGAGGCACTAGACGCGAGGCACTCACCTCTTGGGCAGCAGCATCGCCGCCGAGCCCTTCCGCTGGAACACGCCGTCCACCAGCACGCCGTTCTTGCTGTTGCACGTCAGGTAGAACTCGGGGTGGTCGTAGAACAGCTCCAGGTGCCGGCGCGAGATGAAACTCGAGTGGCCCATGTTCACGTCCACCTGACCGCGGCTCGAGTTGCGTCCGATCACCACCCGCTTCTGCCGGATGATGTACTCGAAGTCGCGCCCGTCGAGCCGCGCGATCGGCACCGACGCCGGCTCCTGCGCCCACTGCACCTTTGACGGCGAAGAGGGCGCCGACTTCAGGGACAGGAGCGCCCATGCGTCGCTCTCGGAGCTCCGCGTAAACTGAGTCTGGGCCATGTCAGGCACGCGCGTACTGTATCACCAACGCTGTCCACTCACGGGGCGTGTACTCGCACGAGGGCACATCACAAACGCGCCGCGAGATCCGCCACCTCCGCGTCGCGACCCGGATATCCGAAGCCTGCCGAATCCGTGCCTACTCTACAATTTGAGGTTACTGACGGGACGCACATGCGCAAAGTTTCGACTTGTGCGGTAAACAAGAATTATATAAACCACCACACCACCACGTGATAAAAACGTATACATATACCTACTCCGGAACTACGGATCGATACTATTCTGTACTTTGAGACCGTCTATGCACGAAATATTAACTATTCTGGTGTTGCACAACTGAATTTTCGCAATTGGACCGAAATTAGACACTAAAGTAAACACGAGGCGAGAACAAAAATAACCAAAAACGTCAGTTCAGCATACGCAGTTTACAAGTTTGGTGCGCCATCTACACAGCATACCAACAAAACAAATCACGATTTATTCCGTTATACGCATTTGCTCAATTGGGTCACTTGTATTTCTATAACGACAAAATTTAGTTTAACTAAAACTAGATTTTTATTGTTTGTAATTATTATATTTTGCTGTAAATTTAGATGGGTATGTTCAATTCTAAGCACAAAAATACTCTATAAATTAGTTTATAAAATACAGTATAGGATTCATATTCTCGTAGAACGGAACGTGCACACTGAAATGTTTCTAGTGATGCGCAGGTTGAAAAATCGATCAAAATAAAACAAAACACCTTTCAAGACTTATTGCATTATAGTAATTTTGGTAGATGCAAGTAAATACCATCTAACAGCTCTGGATATATTACTGTATTTTCAGTTTATGAGCACGATAGGACGGGAACCATTATTAAGTTTTAAATTATTTGATTCATATTAAAGATAAAATTCTAGTCTTTCAAATGAATAACAATTCATGTTTAAAGCCATACAATAGCAATAAACAGAATCTTTTTTCAGAAAATAATAACTTTGAAAACACTGCATTCATTAAAATTAGTCTCAACGGCTAATTTCTTGAAAGAGGAACTAAGTCAAAGACATTAGTTGCAAAATTTTAATATTGTGCCTTTGTTAAGGATTAGCATTATATATTATTTTATTTTATTATGTTATAAATAAACTTTGCTTTTAAAAGAATTAAAGGCGTTGAGATGAATCTTTTTCTTTTTTTCGGTTACATGAATGTAAACAAGATTCACAGGTATCGATTTCTAGTATAATAACGATACATACTCTCAAATCTATGGTACTTGTGACATCACTAGCTTATTAATATTTGGTGACGTCATCTCGTGTTTATTTAGTGCGTTCCATACGGCGTTTGTAAAGACTTAAACATCAATTAATTATTAAAGAGATAAATTTGCTTTTCTAGGTTAAATAAGCTTTTGAATTTTTACAAAGTTTTTAATCATATATGGACATACGTACATCGAAATTAAAATTCAAAATTCATTTTCTGAGGTCCACGTGATTGCAAACAGTAACAAGTACATAAAGTATACATAAATGTATGTGGAAATAATCGCACTTCATGTTTTTGGTTAAGTTATCATAAAATTTAAATACTCTCTTGGACGAGTTTAGTTCGCAAACAGCGAGGTTGTTGGTTGTGATCAATATCAATTGGAACAGAAAGCAGAGTTTATTTTTCTCTAGCAAATGTCAATATGACGCAGTGCAAGTTGTGGTTGGTTTTGTGATTAATCCAATTTATTTTAGACTTATCGGGAACTTAATCAATTATTGTACACGTTTATACAACAAGGAATTGTGATACACTATAAGCGTATTGTTTATTCGCAGCACAAAAAGGTAAGTACATGAAATGCCCGCGAAAATTTAAATTATATCTGTGTTATCAATTTTATAGTCCTTTAACAGTGCACCAATCGAAAACCTTAAATCAATCAATGATGAAGGAAGTTGACACTAAACGTAACGTATGTTTTTGTTTAAATATACCTATATATTTTAAAATGTATAGTAACATTTGGTAGGGAAACAAAGTCAATTTTATAAGATTATTTTTTATTATTGACTAGTCAATTATCACAGGCTGAGAAAAGAGCATGGTTCTATAGCAAAAATAGAAATCAACATAAATTAAAATTATCATTATTGAAAATAAAGTAAATAAAATAAGTTGATACTATAATAATCTAATAAAATAGAATAAATTACATATTTGAATCTAGTCATCAAGTTGAGTCAAGCTGGCCACCCCTCGGTTGATCCAATGTTTTTGAGGTATATCCGAGTTAAGTGTTATGTACATGACAAAGTTGCTCGAGTGTCCCGTGGTGGCCAACACACCCTTTCTCTCGCTGGTCTTGTAGATGGGGCAAAAGTAGCACGGTGGGGGGTTAAAGTTTGAAATAAGGGCAGGCTGGAACCAGATAATAGGGATTGTGTCGAAAAGGATCTTGGGGTAGGACTCGTCCAGCTGCATGGTGCTACGGTTCCACCTGGCTCCTTCAAGAAACAGTCCCTGTGGAAATCATTTATTGTTTTTATAACTGCTTGTTTCAAATATTAGTATTAGTAAGATTGAACATGCATAATGTTGTATGTAATATATTTAAAAATATAGGTAAAATACACAATAAAATATTATTTACAGTTGATGCAGAATAAAATGCATGTGGTTTATAACATAAGCATGTTGCAAAAAAATATTTCAAGTACATATATGCAGAGAATGCCTAAACACAATATTACAAACCACTTTTTTCTTATAATAATATTATTAAAAAGAATAAATAAATAAATATATACCTATCATATTTTGACCTATCATACAATAGATTCTGCAATAGGTTGCTACTGCAACATATGGCAGTAGCAACAAGTAATCTGACTATTCTGTCACCTTTTTTATTGTGTGAATATAAATGAATACACATTAGTGTTCAGTTGCTAATAGTAATTTAATATGCAGTTGCTTTTGCATGATAGAGACATTATAAAATAAATAAGCTATTATCTACTAATTGATGACTCATGTTTCACACCTCTACTGCAGTTGACCTAGTTATTGCTATTTGCAAAGAAAAAAATATTTTTTACAAACAAACATGCATGCCTATCAATAAGGTAGATGACACTGCCAATAATTTTATATGCTTTATAAATAGTTGTTAAAACAGAATGTTCTATAAGTTTTTCATTAAAATAATCAAATGTTTATCAGTTTATAATACTTAATTCACGGACATTTAACTAGTCTGTGGCTCAACTTAATAAATTTAAAAAGTTTGATGTAATTAATGACAAAATATGCTAATGAATGAAATTTGCTGTATGATTTATCTCTAACATAAAGATGTTAGAATCACTTGTGGTTTTTGTCTAGGTATACTTCACTTAAAGATGGTGTCATCATCCCTACATCGAAAACACTAAAATACCCACACACACACACAGGGGCGACACCCGTCGCAACTCACCCACACGAACACGCTGTGCTCCTGACCTTGCCTATCCACAGGCGCCGCTTGCTGCTTGCGCCAATACATCAATAAATCGTTAAAAATAACCGCCAATGGATTTATTTATGTCCATATTGAATAGGGTTGCCATCACTTATAGTGTTGAGCAGGGCTGAGCCGTCAATAGTGGCCGGTCCAGGCCCTGATAGGCATGGGAGCGCCATTCTTGGTGGCGAAGGCCCCACCGCGGCTCTTCTTACTTAGTTAGCGTCAAGTAGGACAGTACTTCAAAGTCCATACTTTGTAACGACCATGCCACAAGATAGATTATCAAGACTATAGATCAAGATTATAGCTCACTGTCCGTACGGCGGATGACTAGACTGAAGACAAATAGTCTAGCTGTGTTGTTCGGAGCAGAAAGTTTAAGTGGTGACAACATTTGGCTATCTTGTATGCGGGGAAACCTCAAACGGTCTCTGACAATATACCTACAACCTCACTGAAAAGTTGACGCCAATCGAGACTTTCGATTACTTACTTACTTTAACTTCTATAAACTATAAAAAATATCCATTAATTCCTAAATAGCTTCAACACCCTCAACTTTAGTTCTCACGTAACTACACCATCTCCCACTTTCAGAAACACTGAAATGACTGATTGCTTCAGATTAACGGAATAAAAACACATGTCGAGCCCAATTATTTGACACTAGCAGCGCCCCGCGGTTGCACCCGCGTAGTTCCCGTTTCCGTAGGAATACGGGGATAAAATATAGCCTATGTTACTCGCTGATAAAGTAGCTTTCCATTGGTGAAAGAATTATTCAAATCGGCCCTGTATTTTCGGAGCCTATTCAATGCAAACAAACAAATCTTTCCTCTTTATAATATTAGTATAGATAGTTATTTATTTCGTGCTACTACAACGACCCTTCATAAAAGTAGACTATACTTTTCCATCCAAATACATAACACATACTTATTTTCGGCTCGAAAAAACACCTGATTAGAACGATAATGACAGCCCTAGCCCCGACAATGCGCACTATGGAGACAGTAAAATCACAATCATATCAAAAACCCGACAACACAATACCCGCCTTACCTTTTAAATTTTAGAGACCAAAATCGAATGCGAAGTCACTTGGAAACAATCGACTGTTCCGATTCCCGCGTATAAAAATTGCTAGCTATAAAACACAGACTCGCTGTCGAATCAATTGTTTAACATAGGATTGTTAAATACAAAAACATTTCGCCGTTTTTATTACTCCATTTACAATCGTTATGAGATAAGCGGACTGGTCCGCAGTGACCTAATATCTATCTAACTAAATAAAGTTATTACTGGAATAAAATATCTAAAAGTTTGAATTTTTTATTTTATTCTAGTCTAAATGGAACGAAACAGCGTGAAGCGGAAGGTTAGTTTAATTCGTACACGAATTTGATAAATCTTGTAGGTATCGAAAATAGTTCTAACAAACACAAGGGTCTGTTCCAACTATTATCTATTTCAAGCTAAGGAGCTTGGTACACTATTATTAATGCGGTTGAATAATAGTGTACCTAGCGTGGCCATTTCTTCGCGGCCCGTACCGAATGTGCTGGCCGACTTTTTATCATAACTTGTTAATTGACAATTTGTATGATACTCAGCTTGCACATGTTGGGGCTTGTATAATGTTTTCATACGGTGGTACCTATTTATCTACCTATATTAAAAAATTAAACCTTTAATTTACTAGATTGGATTTTACTGGATTTACTAAAGGGGGTTTTTGAGCTGCAGCACCGTGGTCAAAAAAGACCTCTTTAAAGACAATACACACATCTATCGAAGAAAATGAAGCTCACACAACGAAGTAGTACCTACGTACGATTAGCCCAGGGCCCTACTTTCAAGATCCGCCCTTAAATATCCCCACGGACTAGTAAAAAAAGAAGGACTCCGCATCACTAACTTGACGCTAAAGCTCCTCAGGCAACTTACGTGACACATTGACATAATAAGTACTCCAAATGACAGATATCCGATATCTGGTATCCATAAGTATCTCTCACTCACACATGCATAAACGTGGCTTCACACAACGTGGAGTCTTCATTTTTTTACTAGTCCGTGACTATCCCTAAAAAAATTATTATTTTATGCCTTCAAGGGTAATTGCTCCAAGATTCAGAACCACTATTATAGATAGATAGATGTAGTCTCCACCTTGCGGTAGACCTCGAGTGTTCAGAACCACTGGTATAGATAGATGCTGTCCCCACCTTGCAGTACACCCCAAACTCGGGCTGCTCCTCCACCTCGGCCTCCATGCTGGTGATGGTGAACTCGAAGTGCACCTGGTCGATGGGGATCTTGTTGTGCCGCGAGTAGTTCTGCAGCACGCCCGTCAGGAAGGACTGTGTGAAGTAGAAGCCCGAGATCCAGAACACGATCGGCGGGCCCTCGTCTATCCAGTCTTGCAGGAACTTTAGCCTGATGGACGAGATATTACAATTTTGAGACTAACAACTGGGGGTTAAATCATGAGGGTTAATATTTATACTTGAGTAGGGTCGAGACAAATTACAATATACAAGGTTAGTTTTATTGTATGCGAAACCGCTTACCTACTTATATAACTCATTATGTTGATATTGAATATTTAAGTATATATGTGTAATACCACTGTTGATTTGATTCTGATATCCGTAACACAAGTGTTTAAGTTACTTACCTCGGAATCAGATCAATGTTTGTGATGTAGTCTTGATATTTATTTATTATTCTAAGGAACTAAATAAATGATTTCGAATTTGCAAAATTTTTTTTTTACTTTAAGTTTATACAACAGTTGATCAGCTGATTGGATTTTGTATGAAAAGAAAAAATAAATTGGTTCCTTAGAATAATGAATTAAAAAAGTAGGTAAGAGGTTTCGCATGAACTATAATTTAACCTTGTGATATCAATAACCAACGCAAAATAAACGATGATCAATTGAACGACGGTCGATCTAATAATGTCAAACAGTACGATGTCTTTATAAAGTTATTTCGAAATGACTCGTTGATAATCACCAAACAGAGAGTTTACACACAGGATTCAGGAAACATTAACGATTATTTCTTTGATTTTGCTATATTGGCTTAGTTTTAGAACAATTTATTACGTATCTATTTACTTAATCGATTTCCTTGACGCTACAAGTAACTAGATAGTTCTGATTGCTTGATATGTCTAATAAGTTTATTTCCATGGGCCAATTGCCAATATGCCAATCTACACAATATCTTTATAAATTTTGATGTTTGTTCTAATACATCTGCATACTATTCTAAAGTTTAATGACAATCTGTTAATTAATATTCATGTGGCTATTATTGTGCAAATGTATCAAACATTCAAGCATTATCATAACCGTGTGCCTTTACATTTTTTGTAGACTGTAGAAACTAGTATAACCAGTAGGAATAATAACAGGAAGTTGCATTAAATAGGTTAGGATTAGTTGGCATCGTATTGGTTTTAACGTCCAATCTTATGCACAGAAATAAGTTCATTCGGCACAAGGCAAGTTATGTTATGAATTACTGTCTCAGTGCGCATGTCGTCAGAAATTGTCGTACATATATAACCTTGACACGTATGCCGCCGGCGCACAATACGCTAACACACATGCTCAGGAGTCGGTAGTAGGTACGGTAATGCACTGGCGTCGTAGCTTAAACGCCGTGTGGAATATTCATGTCCATATGTCAGTGCACTTTAATGGAACGAGGTCGTGGGAAAACAATAGAGATATTGAAACGGTACGGACGTTATTTGAAGACATAATTTCTTTACAATTTGGGGTCCTATTATTCAATAATTTGCTCAAATAGATGTTTTTAATTAGATTGTGATCGTAAGTAGTCAACTGAGTTTGGTAAACCTGTTATCACAGTCAGTTATTGTTGTCTATGAGAGCATTGCCTGCTGACCTCTTATCGACAGTATTTCCGCCAGTAGATGAATGTATCTTTACAAATCGTCGAACCATTTTTTGCAAATAATTGGTATAAAAAATGCTGACATCATTCCTAAAATCAACGGACAGCTTAAGTTTAGATTTCATAGCAATAAAAAATGTCCATCTGTACCGCAAGCACTTTTTTAATTTGGTTTGCATTTGATTACAGACAGCAATGTCGGAGCAGGTGCTGGGGAAAGAGACGTGGCCGCAGGAGGCGGAGTCGGCCATCAGCGACATCCGCAAGCACGTCAAGGCGGCCAACATCTCCCCGCTGCTGCAGAGCACGAACCAGCGCATCTTCATCAACCTCACCACGCTCGAGAACACCGACTACTGCATAGAGATGTCCGCCGCCGGGTTCAGGGTCGTAGGCAGGAAGTACGACGACACAGCTCTCTCCACCATCGAGAATATGAACTATGAAACGCCGTACGCTCTCCTCAATAGCATAAGCCAAAAATACAGGGAATCCTTCGGCGGAGAGCTCATGAACAAACTCTTGGATCTCGCTAAGAACGCCGAGGGTTGAGCTTTCGGGAGTTCCGAATCAATTAGCTGTAGACTTCGAATGTGTCAAGAAACATGTCAGTATTCATCAGTGCTATATTTTCAGTTCCTCAAGTGTGAGCTCACGAGTAGGTATTAGTAGATGCTGTTTGAACGCACAGGTCTTCACTGCACGGGATTAAACTATTGCATCCGATTGTTAGTAGCCGGCCGACTGACGTGGCCTCTTTTGATATTCGTGACGAGAATTTTTGGGGTCCATTGTGGTTGAGATTTTGAAATTTCTTGATGTGGCATCGTGAGAAGGAATTGTATTAGTGTTAACTTTGAAAATTTATTGTTATTATATATGTATTTCCTTTATAGGTCGTATTACTGTCTGAGCTACTGTCTGTACCTAGTGTTAATAATGTTTGTATCTTGCAACGTGCAATAATGTAGCTTATGGCAGCGTTTTACAGTACAATAACAGACTGAGTACAAAATGTATATATATGTATAGTATACAAGTGTGTATACACATGCTGTAGTTACTGTGTTGTGATAGTAAACATAATTTACAAAATATTATAAACTGAACTTTCTTTTACACCCCTCCCTCGATCATTAAACACTACTTACCTCATGTCCGCAACTCCGCCAGAGTGGAATTCGCAATCCCAGGCTCAATGCAAGACCACGAAGCACACATGCAATAAATCTGTCATCTTCCTAGCGTTATGTCCCGTGCTTAGACGGGGTCCGCTTATACCATGATCCAGGATGTAGCGAGTCTGGTAATTACATTGAAGCGACTGCCGATCTGACCTTCGTAACCTCAAGATAGGGGAACCAGACAATTTTTGGATCATGGTTACAAATCCAAAGTTATTTGAATTTGCAGGTTTCATCACGATGTTTTACCTCACCGTCGAGCTAGTGGTATAAATACGTATATATAGATTTGAAAAATCTAGAGGTACGTGCCCGGGTTAGAACCCGTACACTACTCGGTTAAGAGGCGCGTGTCCTTACCATTGAGCTACCACCACATGCAATAAATCTGTATTTTACATAATCTCGTGCGATTTAAAATTTTCCAGGATAAAAGGAGTTGCGTAGGTTTTATAAAGATTTCAACTTTTGGCGAACCAATTTCCACTGCAATTAATTAAGAAAACGTAACAGACAGACGAACGATCGGAAGTAAGGAGTAGACCAGCAGGAACTCAACACTTACATGCACGTATAACATTATGAACCATTAATAACGTAACAGACGATAATTTTTAACAAATTCTATTATGTAAAGCAGATGCATTATATAAAAAATATATTTTATAAAACATTTGTATTAATATGTGTATTGAACAATGATATTTGTATTATGTCTGGTCAGTCACATACATTTTAGATTTCGTATAGACTTGACACAGACAGATGTCGCTACAGGCATCATTTACACTGATTGAGAGATAAAACCAATAAAAACGTTATTATTTCACTTTTGAAAAATGCTTTTTTCATAAAATAAGTCATTTACGTAATTTCTTAGATAATTTATTAAATTTAGGTGAAAATAAAATATTTTCATGAATATAAAATATTTTCTTCAGAAGCAAACCAAAATAATCTTCGTTTTAAAACCATGAATTTTACACAGATGGCGTATTATTACTAAGAAACAACTAACCTGTGCTTGTAGCGGCATCTTGCATTATTTCTGACAAACAGACTAAACTTTGCTGAAGTTCCAATTACTCACCACTGTCGCTATTCTTGCGCGAGTTATAGCAGTAACTTTTCAAGTATCGGCAGTGACACTCTGTTGTACGTAGTATATTATTACTCTGTGTTTGTATTAATAAATCATAACTAAACGACGAGAATTGATTGAATTTTATTTTATCTATATTGTTCATATAGCGTTATATCACGTTTCTAGTCGGTAGCCGCATGGACCGTAGGCCTGCATGATATGCTGGTTATTTCTTAAAGTGACTGTCACCCGTCTTTTGTAGCTCCTAGGTCCCTACAAAAGATGGTTGCCATGAGTGTGCCATGTGGGCATGACACACTCATAGCAACACCCACAGCACACTCATGGGCGTGTTAAGGGTAACACGCCCATAGCAACCGCGAAGCCTGTTGGCGTGGAGGATGCATCCCAGAGTTTTAGTGGGCATACCCCGGCCGTTATACCGACCGTATTACTAACTTGGCCGGAGAGGGGGTCTCCTGATGAGGTCCCTGGGAGTCTCACATAACCATCTCGTCCCCCCGAGGGGAGGTGGTATGCGTAACGAATTTCTCCGGATGAAAAGGGTAACACGCCCATAGTTTTTTAAAGAGCGGGTTTACCAACGATATCTCTTAACGCTCATCCTAGTTACCAACTCGTACTTAGGTTATGCAAAATCTGGATCGTATCTAGATATACGTGACTTGGTTTAAACAAACATTTCTTGCATCTATGCTTCGTGGTATTGCATTGAGCTACTGTTGATCCACCTTGTTATATTTATAAGTACTTTAGCTATTGAAAGCCGTTTCACACGCGTAGTGAACATACATACATACATATGTGTCATTCTCTGGCAAGTACCGCCAATAACAGGACTAGTGTTCTTAGAGAGCTCACACGTGGGAGTGATCCACGTGTGCATCTTACGATCGGAATAACCCAGTTCAAATAGATTTAACCGCACACGTGCGGTGGGCATTAAGTTTAGTATATTATTTCACAAACAGTCGGATTACTTTGTGATGCTCTTGCTCTGTCGAGTAGAAGATATATGTACCTATATATAAATGTAATGTAATGTAATAGAGATCGCCAAAATGTATGTACGCATGCGCATAACTTCCAAACGATTGCACCAAATTTGATAATTCTTTTTTTTTTTGTGATCCTTATTGTCAAGACAAAGTTTGTATGACAAAAAGGCTAGTTTAAAATATTCCCTCTATTTCTACCACGACACGTTTGAACTAAGGCACCAATAGTCAAAACCGACCTGGATAAGAAGTCCGCGACGTAAGATCCGAGCGGCTTCATGGAGGGGTAGGACTTGGAGGCCCAGACGCCGGGCACGATGCCCTTGACGAAGGCGTTGTTGCACTGCTCCAGCTCGGCGCTCATGATGGCCAGCCCCTGCGCCGCCATGTGCACGCCGTGCAGCGTGCGCGCCACCACCGACAGCAGCCGGTTGTAGCGGATCAGCTCCTGGATAACCATACGGTCTATTATTTTTTCGTCACATCAGCAAGACTAGGTTGTACAACATCAATAAGTAGGACTTAGCTAAAATACATAGGATACTACCACGTTTTTGGATTTATTAAGTAGATACCTAAGTGACTAAAAGATTTAGCATTCGACACTACTCCTCCGGCAGATGAAGTTTCGTCGCAAACTCTTGTCGCAAGTTGTCTAAAATAGGCCTTTCTCTACGTGGTCTCCCATTTACCTGTAAGTTAGTAGAGGGATAGAGGGGCAGTTCGTTCAAATGGCGCAGTCGGTAACTTTGAAATTACTGACAAGACGTGTGCAATTTTTGAACGTGTAATTGAGCACTGTTTGGGCGGTCGCATGATGAATACGGGAGACGGCGAGAAAAAAATTTATCCCTCCCCCTCGAGGTAAAAAATTAAGCGTTATTCCCGTTCGTCCCACCACGCTTTGTCCCCCGGAATTTCATAAAATAGTAAAATTTTACTCCCGTTCGTCCCATCATCAATATTGGTGGCGCGAACGAGAAGGACATTTTATACGATTCTTGGTCTCACTAATACGATAATTAGTTCTAGAGGTACAAACGTTAATGCTAAGGCCCAGGGGGCAGCTACCCTAGCTACATTCCTGATTGTAAACCCTAGCTGATGGCTACCAACCGACCTGCTTGAGCACGGTGTTCATGCTGTTGTAGTACATGACGGGGTACTTGTTGGCGACGTCTTGCACATCATACTGGCGCGGCAGACGCGACATCATCTCGCGTGTCAGCTCGACCACGCCGCCGCCCTCGCCGCCGCCCTCCCCGCCGCCGCCCGCCACGATCGACGTCTGCGTCAGCAGGCACCCGAATAGCAGCTGATGGAGGAGTCGCACATTAAAAGCAAAACGTTGCATCGAAGCAGGTGAGCCCACGTGGCTATGTCTTGTGTGTGTCTTCCATTTTGTTACCAACAGGTGAACAAATAAACCAATTAGACATAATGAAGAAGAAGGTGAAGTTAAATGTCTTCATTGATGACACCAATTATTTCACTTTCTTCCAAACTTTCCCTAAGTCGCCCAAGTGACATCACCCAAGTAAAATAATTCTACATATGCAGTGCTTTTAGACACTAACAAACTGACTTAGAATTCATCCGGCCAGGTGAACAGAGGCAACCTCTAATATTAATCTTGTAGACCTTTATCACATAAAACATGTCATAATTTTTTTATGAAGGACAAAGATGTTTTAGTCACACCTTGATCGTTATGCACACAACACCTAGCTCAAAGGAAAACAATTTAAGAATGAACATGCATTGTCTTGTAATTGTCCTACTAATATTATAAAAACGAGAGATTTGATTGTTTGTTTGAATTAAATAGGCTCCGAAACTACTAAACCGATTTGAATAATTATTTTACCAATTGAAAGCTACTCTATCAGCGAGTAGCATAGGCTATATTTTATCCCCGTATTTCCACGGGAACGGGAACTATACGGATGAAACCGTCAGGCCGTGGTTGATTGCATGCGCGTTACTCACGGCCGAGGTCTCCTTGTTGTCCTTGGTGATATCGGCGTTCTCGTGCAGGCCGAACACCTCGGGCTTGGCGATCATGGGCAGCGCCCGGATGTGCTCCAGCACCGAGCCGTAGTCCATGCTGGGCGGCATGCGGTAGTCGCCGCTCGGAGAGAACGAGTAGCTGTAGCCACACGGAACATCATCAAGGAGAGAAAGAGTAGCTGTAGCCGCACAGAGCATCATAATCATTATCATCATCAATAATGTATTCGGAACTTTTTAGTAAGTAAGATGAAAATTTAAACGCGTGATCTCTTGGCTAAGCCCTACATTACAGATCTTCTATGTGAAGTCCTGTTTGAACCGACTAGGATTTTCTATATAGGTATATCAAAATGGCGTCTTCAAGACTTGACTGAATAAAACGAATGTCAATTTCTTACAACACCTGAAGGAATAAAAATGTTGACTGACTTGGTTGTCATCGGTAATGACATCAAACAATCAAAGAGGCATATAATACAGCAAAAATGAATTGAGCTAGAATGAAGAGTCGGCAAGCCTACGTACCTATGCATCATACTGCAACACAGTAAGGCTCCTTATTCTACAAAGTTATTCTACTAAACGCGCCTCACATGTACCTTCTACTCATTTAGATGCCGTTCACAGCAGAATAATCACGGGTCGTGTGGTTAGAGTGTGAGTCAGTAGTGACGTCATCTACTCACTCCGGGTCGGCGGTGACGTCCTCGTTGTAGAAGATGGACAGCAGCGACATGATGAGCCGGCGGTCCTTGTCGTCGGTGACGCGCCCGCCGTAGTTGCACTCGCCCGCCAGGTAGTTCAGTGCCTCGAACGGGGTCTCCGCGTATTCCGTCAAAAACATCTACCGAGAGATTACCTATGTAGATAGTAAGTTCGCTGTTTTTCCAGACTCATATTTTAGTTAAAAAATAAAATAAAAAAGAAACGACGTAGGTATTACAACATTACTGGCACAGGCATATACTGGATAACTATGTTAAGAAAGATTTGAGATACCGTGGCGTACAACGAGACTTAGGGATTCGCTATTCTTAGGGATTTAGCGAGTCATCGTGCCTGTCATAAAAAAAAATATTGAACCGATTTCAATTTAACAATGAACAAGATATATACATATTCTTTAGTTATATGACTGGCTTAATGGCGCACTGTGACCCTGCCCCATGCCAAGAGTTGTGGGTTCGATCCCCACCCAGGACAAACAATCGTGTGATGAATACTTATGTTTGTTTTGAGTTTGGGTGTTGAAATCCAATATTTAAGTATGTATTTGTAATACCACTGTTGATTCTGATATCTGTAATACAAGTGCTTAAGCTACTTAGCTCGGAGTCAGATAAAATGTATGTGATGTCGTCGGATATATATTTATATTAATTAATTTATATCACACGAAGCTTCATGTTTCTCTTAGCTCTCGTCACCACTTTGGAAATCATCTCAGAGTCTATCTAAAGAGTGTCACACTCATAGTAGTGACCTGCAGCTGCATGATGCAGATGCGCAGGTCGCTCTCGTTGAACTCGTACTGGATGTTCCAGCCGAGCGGGCCGAAGGCGCGGCGCTCCTGCACGATGGCGTGAAAGAAGCACAGCGCGAACAGCAGCCGCCGCCACTCCTCGGTGCGCGGGCAGCTGATGTAAAACTCGGGGTCGCAGATCGGGTCCGAGATGTACGACCGGTTTATGTTGTTCTTGAGGCCCTTCGGCGCCTCATTCGTCATCTTCACGCCTGTTTGATTCAAAAGAAAGAGTAAGTTTCTTCGAACCACTCACATCTGTTGAAGTTTACCTACAGTTGAAATACAGTAAAATAATAATATGTAAATAAGTATGTATATATATATATATATATATATATATATATATATATATATATATATACTTACTTAGGGTTTGGCTCAAAGAATGCCTAACTTACTAATTTGTGATAAAAGAAATCTCGTAGGTCTTGAATAATTTTTAACTCACCAGGCATTTCATTGATGCCTAAATTTTACTTACAGCATTTAAAACGAATTTTTAAAATTTATGTTAAAAAGGTTCCTTATTTTAATTCATAAATAATAATCGTCTGGCCCGTTGGTCAAGTGGTCAGAGACTCTGGCCACGAAACCAAAGGTCGCGGGTTCGAATCCCGCTAGGGGCAAATGTTTCGTGTGATGAACATGGACATTTGTACTCGAGTCATGGATGTTTATAAACGTATTTAAGTATGTCTATCCGTTCGCCTAGTATCCACGGTACAAGCATAAGCTTAGTTTGGAACTAGGGAATTTGTGTGTCAGTCTGGAGAATTTATTTATTTATTAATTTAAAAATATTTGAAAAAGAGCTTATACAACTAATTAAGCAAATCTTGACAATCAAAAATATATCTCTATACTTTTTTTTACTCAACAGACTTATTTTTAATACACTAACAACTTCGCTGGATTATATTATTGATGTTACATTCAATGTCACATTTGTTCAATAAGAACCACAATATCTTACCGTTCTGCAGCACGGTGACGGGGAACGCCCGACTCGGGTAGCTGGTGAGCCAGCATCGGAAGTTGTGGTGCGTGACCTGCGGCACGATGACCTCCGCGCAGATGCGCTCCAGCTCGCCCATCCACGAGTCCATCACGTGGCAGTTCTGCAGCACCACCCAGCCGCCCGTCTGGATCGCCTGGTTGATCATGTTCGCCGCTATCGGACCCTGGCGCAAAAAAAAACTGAATAAGCGAAAAAGTAGCACTAAATCCTGTCGAAAAGATGTTCTGAAAAGATTTGTGACGTGTGAATTAGTAAATAATTTATCACTTTAGCGGTAAAAGAACGTCTAGTCAAAAACCTGCTGGTAAAAATTCCCGCCTGAAAAATCTGTCATTACTTGATATAAGCAGGGATAGTAACCTTACAGGAGGAAAGGAAATGTGTAATATAACTGTGGTGTATATAAAATGTGGTATTAAGTGATATCATTTGTAATGGGCCAGGGTCCGTTATCCTCGGAATGCTACAACCGTAAGTTTCCCAGTATTTTATACAAGATAATAACGCACGTAAACGCATGGAATCTTAGATCAAGAAAAAAGGAATACAGTTTACCAGATAAAATTTTGATGGAATAGGGATAGTAGAGAACAGTATATTTCAAAATATTAAGCCTATCTAAAGCAATACACTATGCTAAAAATGCTATAATTGACTGACCTGTCCCTGTCCCAAAGAAATAGTCTCGAAACTGATGACCTTCCTCTCCATAGAGAACTTGACCAGACCAGACATGGGGTCGGAGCCAGCAGACAGGATGAAGATGAGCGGGGAGCAGCAGTTGCTGTCGTTGTAGGACTTTTCCAGGTCGAAAGGCGGCGGCTCGATGTACACGCGGCCCATCTCCTGCACCACATACTGCTGCACTAGGGGGATCAGCTTGTCTGGACGGATGCATCTGAATAAACGTTATGCTTTGGAAGAATGCTCTGAGATGTACACAGATTCTTGCACAGATCTCTTTGTTTGTGATATTCTTATACAGATCTCGAAAAACTGAAAGTATTACGTGATGACGGAGATTCTATGATTTAACAAATTCTGGTTATTTTAACACATAGGCTTAGAATATAAATAGGTGTACACTGTAGATCGTCTTCGTCTGTAATATGACAAACGTCGATATTTTATTATAGAGATAAAATGTTTTTCAACCGGAAAAAAAAAATCCAAACCAAACAAAAAAGATCCAAATCGGACGCTAATGCGCGCGCAATTTAAAATCTCATGACAGCCATCAGTGATAATATTGCCTCTTATTATTATTGAGAGCAGAAAGCTCTGATAGTTCAGTGTACGTTTTCACGATAGGTAAATAGGCACCTCACCTCAGTATGATCAGCTTGGGAATGCCCCGGATGTTCTCGTAGGGGGGCGGCATGTCGTTCTCGTGGGGGGCGGACAAGTCGTAGAACTCCTTCCACGCCTTCACGTTGCGCTCAAAGTTCTCTTTGAAGCCGCGCATTCTGCACAAAGGTAAATGAAAGGTGCATCCAAATATGGAGAATATTCGGTGATGTGGTACAATGTCCATCATACAGAAGCGTGTTTAGATTAATTTAATTGTATATTTCTAGCTCATAACATTACACATGCTATCCACGAAGAGGTAGGCAGAGCCCAAGGAGTAATGAGAACTTTAAACCACATTTAGCCAAAAAAAAATTGGAAGGAGATTTGTGAAAAATAGCGGCTAGCTCGTCGCCTACATTATCACAAATCCAAAACCCAACACACTATTAATCGACATGCTCCTAAAGCCTGACAACACAGTTGATATGTTCTTTTGGACTACCAGACCAACATGACACCAGCGAGGCCACAATAAATGCGACGCCTACCCGCCCAGGTTGCTGGAGCGCACGATCTCGGACCAGGCCTTGTCCGTGAGCCAGCTGGGCGCGGGGTTCTCGTACGGGTTCTCCAGCGCCACGCCGCCGGTTAGCAGGAACGCCACTAGCTCGTCGTCCACCGCTCCCTGCAGACATGACCAATACTTCAACGTGGATTACGTGGAACGCACTTTAGGATTTTGATTAGAACCAGTGGTGGCGTACTGAAATTAGCTGGTATTGACTCACGCGGGTTCAATGACCAATTGATGCATACATAACCCAATTATCGTGGTTCCGCTGACTGTCCTATCTTTCCAAGTGCCAATGCCCAGTAAATGTAAAAAAAAAACAAAAAAAGGGCAACATGTTTTTTGCTGCCGTTAGTGTTTAATGCCATTTGCGGGTCCAGCTCGCACTTAGTCACTTTCATATTTATATTAAATATTAAGTTTGACTTCAATATTTACTTAACTGTGGTTTCTTAATGAATATTTTCCACGTCAATCACAAAGACAGCTTCAGGTCTCGAGGATCATAATTGCCAATAGTTTTTACACCAAATATATTTGTTACTAAAATACTCTTCAAATACACATAGAACCAAGTACAGACCCTAGCCCTCAGTATGCCAAGCGTGAGAACGAGCGAGAAGATGAGCTTGTCCTTCTCGAAGAGGCTGCGGCAGACGTTCTCGTAGATGCTCTTGGTGAAGTACGCATTCAGCCCCTCCAGCCGCTCGTCCAGGTCCTCGCTCTTGGGCGAGTTCACGATCGCCTGGTTGTACAGGTTTATGAACCTGGGGACAGTGGAGTTGACTAATTGAGTTGTTACTAAAGCTAAGAAACCTTACAGGGAAATCTTGGTATACATGGGTAATGTGATGTGGAACGTAATTACAGCTGTCTCTGAGCTTGTAAAAGAGTTTTTATACACGATTCCTTGGTGTATAAGAGCTCTTCGAAAAGCTGAGAGACTGCTGGTATATCATACCATCGATATATCAACGATTTTCCTTATGCTTTCTGTTAAGTTGCATTACTATAGTGTATAATTAAATGTAAATCCTGATCCAATATTTGAGGACTAGTGGTGTTTTCGATTGTTGTAAAACGAGTTTAACTTTCTTAATTGGTATGTTTACAGCAACATAGAAAGCTCCTTTCTTTTCTAACGAGATGTACGCTATATGCTATAAGGTGAACGATCTTAATCAGGTCTCAGGCTCAAGGTCACATGACAACTCACCAGTTTAACGAGTACTGGTACATCGGATCAATAGCAGCCAGGTCGGAGATGCAGAAGAACAGCACCGAGCTGTGCTTGGACACGGGCACGTACAGCAGCCGCGCCTCGTCGATCTCACGCTCCGTGATGGCGGCCGACGCCTGCTTGGCTTCGATCTCGATGGAGAGCACTTTCGAGGAGGACAGGATCTGGTTGGCGGACTCGTCTTCTAGGATGTTGCCGGCTGATGATAGCACCTGGATGCAAATGTTAAATTAGGGCTTTAGATATTTCTGGAGGATTTTGTTGAAAATTTTTTACTTATATATTCAATAGCTGGTTCTGTGGATACTAGCTGATAAACATACTTATATCATGTCTAATCAGTCACATACATTTTAGATTTCGTATAGACTTGATACAGACAGATGTCGCTACAGGCATTATTTAGACTGATTGAGAGATAAACCCGAATAAAAACGTTATTACTTCACTTTTAAGAAATGATTTTTTCATAAAATAAGTTTTTTACGTCATTTCTTAGATAATTTATTAAATTTAGGTGAAAAACATGAATATAAAATATTTTCTTCAGAAGCAAACCAAAATAATCTTTGTTTTAAAACCATTAATATTACAAAGATGGCGTATTATTACTAAGAAACCACTAACCTGTGCTTGTAGCGCCGTCTTGTATTATTCCTGACAAACAGACTAAACATTGCTGAAGTTCCAACTACTCACCACTGTCGCTGTTCTTGCGCGAGTTAAAGCAGTAACTTTTCAAGTATGGGCAGTGACCCTCTGTTGTACGTAGTATATTATTACCCTGTGCTTATATACATGTATGTCTAAATCTAGTCAAAACGCCCATGTTCATCATACGAGCTCCCGGCGGATAAGGAAACAGCGGCCTTTGAATATGTAGCCAAAGTCTAGTCAGACTAACAGACCAGCCAGCAGACAAACAATGATGTAATTATGGCTTCATATAAAATTACATTTACATTATTTTTTCTATTGCCACAAAGAGCTTCAAATATTTTTTAAGTCTCTTTCTGGCTTGTCCAGCCCGTACCTCGAGGATCTTGTCCTCGATCTCCTTGAGCGTGCGCTTGTTGTTGGCGCCCTCGACGATGAGCTGGTTCTTCTTTAGCTCCAGCTCGGGCCGGTCCTGCGCCACCACGATGCCCAGCAGCTGGTCCTGCAGCCCTTGCGGCGTGATCATGAAGTTCAGCATCGTCACCTGACCACGGATAACCACCAATGATTAATAATGGCTTTCTTTTCAAAACTATAATCATAATACGGTAGAAGGACTAACATTCTATTAAGATTTTTTGGGATACTTCGTGAAATGCATAAAGGTGACCATTGAGAGAATATTTTTTTACACAAACATCATCACGCCTGCTATCGCCGAAGGGGTAGGCCGAGTCCTAAGGCTGTGGCTGAAGCTCATTGCGAGCTTTAACCACCAACCACAGCCTTACAATAATATTAACAAATAAAATAATGTTTCAAATTGTTTTTTTAAAGAAAAACCATGGGTCCAGAAACACCATTATAAAATTCTACAATTACTACATGGCGTAGTAAACCTCAGACAGTTCTCGTAGTTATTCGTTACATAGTAGACGTAGCGTTAACGCTGTAGCGCTTATCCGTAGCACGCTCTTAACAATGCAGCCAATTGGGCTCTGCTACGCAAATCGAGCGTCGCAGCTATAAATTTGAAGTATGCATAAAATAATTTAACAAGTCTATATTAGACGATTTCGATATTTAACAAGTAAACATACAATCCGTGAAATTTACGTCTGCAGTTTTAATAAATGAGCGGATATTTCTGCGTGAGAGATCAGGGTATAATTCCATTAATATACATTGTCATATTAAAAAGTATGTTGTTGAAGTTAAAGTTAAATGTTTTAAAATTCTAAAAGTTACCTTGACGGCGATCTCCGGCAAGTAGTGCGGGTTGCTGAGCCGAGTGGTGATGTAGAAGCGGAAGCGGTGGTCGTACTCCAGGATGTTGTCGCCCAGCTTCAGGCAGTCGATACCGCCGGACCTGACGGAACGGCATTTAGCAAGTTGAGGAAGGTACTGTGTTCCTTACCTAGCATGTTGGATACGATGCTTATGGTATACCGGATGTAGTTTATGTGATTGTGTAGGTAATGAGCTAGCTGCTTGTCACTACCTTTTAACAATGTTGCATCTACCCCAACCCTGTTTAATTTTTGACCAAAGAAATAGTAGAAAGAGGCAGCCTATTTGACTCTGCCTACCCCTTCGGGAATTACAAATTTGATGATATGTATGTATGTCTTAAGAACATACCAGGAAGATGTTCCTCAGCAATACCAAGTCCACCACTGCGATTAGTACATAGCGCACATGTTTTCGGTGATGGTCTCCTCCAGTTTTTTGCTACCACATAGATGTTAATCCCTTCCAAGTGTTTACCACCATATACCTGAAGACATTCCTCAGCAGCACTGGTTCCAGCACAGCATCCAACTGCTCGCGGATGTTCTCCATCATGACGGGGAAGCCCATCTGGATGGCGTTCTCCAGCACGCGTACATAGTTCGGGTCCGTCAGCTTGATGACCTTCAGCTGGTTCTCCCGTTCCATGTTCTTGATCCATTTGTTGGCCTGTTCTGTTGTCACAAAATGCGCAAATGAGGAAATGAGGATGGGGAGTCTAGGGACGCCATTGGAAATATTAGTGATGGACTAAGCGTGATCTTTTAATATGCTCGCAAGATTCAGAGGTCTCCAGTGCTAATAACATGGGGCGTACCATCTTTGCGCCTCACCGTAATTCGCCATTGAAACATATGGGCGCTTTTAAGTTTTTTTTTCATAAGATGAGAGTAAATATAGGGGCGGTTACAGGGTTAAACATGCTGCAGAGTGCAAGCCTTATGCCTTTGGATTCCAAGACAGGGAACCAATAGGAAGGTCATACGTGATTAAATGATCCTCATTGTTTTGTACACAGCACTGCCGTTGATGATGTAGCTTTCGTTCTGGACCTTGTAACATTAGCCTTCAAGCAATTAAAGATTTCGCGGAGTTTAGAAGGTATACTAAGGCCACACCATTGGTTAGAGAAGGGGTCTTTGATCTGCAAGCAAGCACTGGAAGTCCTACACATTATCCTTCATAAGCCACGTTAAGAAGGGGGCTATGCATACCTTGAGGGTCGATCATGAGCGGCCAGCGGCGCGACTTCTCGACGATGATGCCGTTCTCGATGGAGAACGCGTCGACAGGCAGCCCGGCGATGTTCCACGCGCGGATCACCACCGGCTCGCCCAGGGTTGCCAGCAGCGAGAACGACTCCGAGCACGGGATCACTAAACGGGGAACAACATGCAATCAATTATGTTTCAAACCAGTATCTAACAATACACCTTGATAATGCATTCATTCTTTAGCAGCCGAAATAGGTCTAAAACAATTTAAAAAAAAAATCAGTCGAATTGAGAACCTCTTTTTTATAAATCGGAGCATGTACATTATATCGGTAATCAATTATGGATTTATTCTAATAATTCAGCAGTGAAGTAAAACTACGTATAATTCTGCATTCTAGTGATCGCCCACTTGTCGAAATTCGACCATTATTAGTTTAATTTTTTTTATATTATTTATTGAAATATTAACTTTCTGCACTCCTTTTTCATATACACTTTAACTGTTCAAATCTCATACTCCTCCATCAGCGTAATTCTCATAAAAAAGGGGTACTTACAAGGTTTTTGCTTTACGTATTAATATATAAGCTAATGGTAAGCTAATGGTTTACGGGCTTTTGGGTATGTGACTGAGTAGGCGACGAGCTAGCCACTTGCCACTACTTTTTCACAGCTTTCCATCCAACCCAGCACACTGTCCCATGTTTGGCTGGGACTTAAAAATAATATGCCAACTGTGGTTCTTGTCTAGCATGCCGTAAAAGGCGACTAATGGTATATCGGGTTTTGGGTGTGTGATTGTGTAGGCGACAGGTTAGCCGCTTGTCACTGCTTTTTCATAATTTTCCATCTAACCCAGCTCAGCTTTATTTTAGGCTGAATGTGGTTGAAGGGGCTTGCTGCCCTTTCGACTCTGCCTATCCCTTCGGGGATTATGGGCGTGATGTTGTGTATGTTTATTAATATATATAGAATACGATAGTTATACGTCTAGTACTGACGCAGATCTATGGTGCGCGTGTTCCATATCTGTATGATCTCCCGCCGGTAGTTGACGGTGTACGGGCCCAAATACGCTATGAAGCCCGCAGACAGCAGTACATCACCTGTAACACAGTAGAAACTGTATAGAGGCTATTCACTACAGATTATTTAATTTCCTGACAAAAGTCAGGAAATGGAATCATGTTGCATGTGAGAGGAATCAGTAATAAGTATGAAACATAATATGACAAAATCTGACGTCATAGTAGTGTTATCTAGTGGATATTCGATATTCGAACACGCTCATTATTTTCTGCTTATCCAAAAGCCTCACAACTGCTGCTTGGTTCGCATCAGCTGCGTGCAGCACAGCCCGAGCTCGTCGCGTGCTGTTCGCGCTCACCGATGATGTTCCCCAGCAGCTCCTGCAGCTGTTGCGCCAGGTCGGTCCAGCGCGCCTTCTCGCCGCCCAGACCGCCGATCAGCTGCTCCGCGCGCGACAGCTTTGTGGAGCACAGGTCGATCTCGTCTTCCAGCCCCTTCTTCTTGCGCGTCATCTCGGCGAACTCGTCGTTTAGAGCCTGGTGGATGCCAAAGGTAGGTCTTAAACTTTTTAGAATCGTAAAAAAGTGGAGTCACAAATGCCGATCAACTAAATAAAACGTTTTATTTACTTATTCTCGTTTAATACCGAAACGGCGGATTAACGGTTCCTGCGATTCCGATCAATGATGCTATAGGATGTCCCAGTTCTGCTACGCTCCTCACTCTACCCTACCAGCTACATCACATCTACCCGATAGGATCTTACCCTTAGCATTCTACCTGTTTCTAGATAAACTGAAGACACGAATTTATATATATACTATTAAATAACGACTTTAGCCACCTAAATATATTGCTGGCGATCAAGAATCCCTATAGTAGATAATATAGTATACAATAATAATTATGTCCTCCTAACCGATATCGGTCACGGCGGCCAATCTCAACGAGGATTAGTAATATCATCTGCGCAGGAGATATTATAGTGCACAAGTGTATGCGTAAACACAGGTGCACTCTCTATTCCTTCACTCTCATAGTCCGATGAGACGGCAATTCGACATGACCGGTGAGAGTTCAGGCGCAGGACCAACGGCTTAACGTGCTTAGTATACTTAATATGAAACATACCTGTAACTTGTCGAGCACGCCCTGCAGCTGCGCCCTCTTCTCGTTGAGCGTGTTCATCTGCATCTGCAGCTCACCCTCAGCTTCCGCAAGAGCAGCTTTCTTGGGGGCCACTACCTGTAATAGACAGACGTGTAATTTTCTAAATACATACATACAAACATCACGCCCATAATTCCCGAAGGGGTAGGCAGAGTCAAAGGGGCAGCATGCCCCTTCAACCACATTCAGCCAAAAATAAACCCGAGCTGGGATAGATGAAAAATTGTGAAAAAGCAGTGACAAGTGCCCAACCACAAGTCACACACGCAAAACCCGATATACCATAAGTCGCCTTTGACGAGATGCTAGGCAAGAACCACAGTTGGCATATTCTTTTTAAGTCCCTGACCAACATAGGACAGTGGGCTGGGTTGGATCGAAAGCTGAATTGTTAACC
The DNA here is from genome assembly GCA_951394215.1 of Glyphodes perspectalis. Lineage (NCBI taxonomy): Eukaryota > Metazoa > Arthropoda > Insecta > Lepidoptera > Crambidae > Glyphodes > Glyphodes perspectalis. The sequence continues at coordinate 16,228,555 of OX596207.1, read as the reverse complement.
TGATATTGTAGTCAGGTTAACAATTTGCCTACAAGATACTTGATCTGGACCTGGATATTAAACGCATTACAGATGGGAACATAGAATGTGCTAACTATAAATAAACATTTTCGGTTCAGGATACCTACTATTACATTTTACCTTACCTGAAGTCTGGACATGTCATATTTTCGGACATTGGGTTAAAGAAAAGGGGAACATTTAAGCTGTAGAGAGCTTTGGTCGATTTCAGCGGACTCCAGAATTTGCAAGATTATAAGCACACATATTACTGAACTTAGCTAAGTTCTTATTTGCCGTGTGTCTTGGAGTGCGACGTTACCTTGATGACCCTATCGTAGACGTCCATGGCGCGCACCCAGCGGCACAGACCCTCGCACGCGGAAGACACCTTCGAGATGACCACAGGATCGAATTCGCGATCCGGTATATATCTGCCGGGTACCATGAGAAATGGTGAAGAGTTCAGGAAATATTAGAATTGCATTAGTTGACCATGTTTATGACAAACATATTAATAGTGCCGGATATGATAAATGGTAAAGAGTTTAGGAAATACTAGACCTACACCTTTGTGTTCTGGAAATAAATATATTTAACATAATCATGTTTAGTTTTGAGTTAATCATAGTATCACACATTTTATGAGTTTTAAATGAGTGTACCTACTTGTCTCTGATCTTCTTCATGACTGGTACGGGTATGTTGTCTTTATCATAGTTCTTCAAACTTTCGAGGAACTTCATGTCACCGAGCATCTTCTGCGATGGACCCCAGAAGTCTTCGTATGGTTTCCCTAAAATGTATATCAAACTAATGATAAGCCTACAAATTGGAAGTACTTTTGACTGGAATTATCTATTAGCTCTGGACTTGCGACTCGTGTTGTAAATTAATTTGAATTAACTAATCTAACCTTCTAGCAATTAAAATAAATGATTGCAAAATGTAAATCAAACCATTAGCGTCCATCTTCCGATCGCCCTTAATGCTCTTCATGACACACACCGCCTCCATGACGAGCTTGACACCGGCGGGCGGGTTCTTCATAGACTTGACGAGGGTGATGTCGGCCGGCTTGAGCGTGTTGAGCGCTGACAGCGCCGCTTCTAACGCCGGCACAGCCTCCGCCAGATCCGACTCGCAGTCGTCCTTGATGGCCTGCGCTGCCGCCGCCGCCTCGTTGGCGAGAGCCTCGTCCGCGCCTACGATCTGTTATTAACCACACATTATGTTAGCAAGATAAGAGACTACTTATTATTGCTTCTCTTAAGTCCATTGTAGACAGGGGCGTATTTACCCTGGGCCTGTGCGGCAACAATGCGGAGACAACACAAGGAGCGTAATTTCTGTTATCAAATATTTTATAGAGCCGCAAAACTTATTGGCCTAGGGCGCTCAAAAAAAAACGCCACCGATTGTGAACAATTTTGATTATAATTTATTTTCAATTGCGTCTGCTGATGCGATTTTGCCATTATTAATTGCAGTGTAATGGTTATGTTATGGCTATATATGGGCTAAATTCCATCGAAATCGTAAGAAAGGGTTGTGGATTCCTCAGCCGCCCAATAGAAATGCTCTCTTTATTAAGTATGATAAACTAAAAAATAATTAAGACACTTACTTCTTTCTGTTTCTCGACGACGACGGTGTCCTGTTCGATCTTGATCATGAGCTTCTCGGTCTTGTCAGAGGTCTCCACCAGCAGCGGCTGCAGGTCGCGCAAGTTCTGCTGCATCACAGCCACCTGCCCCGCCGCGAAGTCCAGCTGCTCCAAGCCTGTCTCGTATCTGCCGGAAACAGTGTACTTCTTAGCTGAAATTTCTATGGAATATGTACTTATTATCCCGTTGCTACTCTACACGGGTACCATGATCGTACCCGATTGTATGGGCTTCCTCTTTGTATTTCCCCTATCCGACAAGCACATACATAGATTTTTAAGTAACAGAGGTCTGTGGAGGCCCGAACTATGTAGTAACACTTGCTTAAAGTCAATAGACATTACCTATCTGACTATCATACCTAGTATCAGTCTCACAAGAGACTTTCTTTAATGCATTCTACAAAGTAAGATTTTCCATTTCATACATATACCTACACTAGACAACCTCATAATCGTAACGGTAATTTTGAGTACGGCAATTTTTCTAAAGGAAACGTGCCGTTTAACCCCAAAACCTCCGAAAACAGAGTACATACACTATGCTTAAAAAAATAACGTAATTATAAACCTCTAACCTTATCCTGGCTTTAGTAATCTGGTCCACCTTCATCGCATACAAGCTTTGGAACGCTTTGATCAGCTCCAAGTAGCTCGTCGGTGTCACATACACTTTGCGCTTCTGCTCCGAGTAGAATCTAAATAGAGGAAAAATCATGATGTAAACTTTCGTCTTCACCTAATATTAAATATGTTGCAGATCTATAAGTAATCGTTTTTTATGTATAAATATTTGCAACTAAGAAAATAATGAGGGTTTTTAAAAATACAAAATCCGCTAGGTGGCACAAGGGAGTCTAGTGGTCTAAACACTGTCACTATTGGCTCATTGTTGACAGAATGTCAGTTTGATCTAACAACTAACCAATGAGGAGGGTGATAAGACCGCACACAGTTACGCCATCTTTTGGATGTTTTAATTTAAAAAACCCTCATTGGTGAGTTTGTGTCATTATCTTCTTGCCCTGCTCCTAACACATCAGAAGTTGGCATACTGTTTCTCAGCCTTCCATGTCTATCTCAGTCAGCCAATATCAAGATACATTTTGTGAGTAAATAAAAAGGCAATCCACTGGCCTGTCGCTGAGCGAGACGACGGTCATGTGGAACAGCTGGCACATCTCGACGCAGGCGGTGCACAGGTCGTCTTCCACGTTCTCCATCTTGGCGATGAACATCGATGCCACTCGCTCCAGCGCCTCGGGCGGCCACGCTGTGAACCTGGACACATAGAAATAGGATCAAGCAGCTGAAACCGCTACACCAGTCCCTTGGACTGATGTCTTGATAATCTAGTTCCAAGACGACAATTATTTCCATGGATGCAAGATTATAAGTGTTTATAAGGTTTATTTTTCGATAGAATGAGAAATGTATGCTTCGTTGCATTTGTGTCGTAGATTCAGAATCAACGAAACTTCTCAGCTTCAAAATTGTCTTCCAGCAACGAAACTTATTTTCTTAATGTATGTATCTCATGTACTTCGTAGTAACTACTTCTCCCATTACGGGGACCATTCCCACCAATTTAAAAAGTTTATTAAGCAGAGCCGTGGTAGAAACTAGAAGTGGCTCAACAATGCTTTCTTGTCCAGTTAGAAGTCGACTTTTGCCAACTATAACACATGCCCTCTGCAATATGCCTATCTCCTCCCTAAATTTAATTCTAGCCAGAATTCTATCCTAGTTCAGCAGGTCATTTAATTTTTAACCAAGCTCTCATCCTAAGCCACAGCTACCTACAGTATTGTCATGAAGTAGCAGGTGGTTAGCACTCACCAGTCGATGGTGCAGCAGTTGATAAGCGAGGGGAACATGCGCAGGCGGTTGCGGAACGAGTCGCCGATGGGCGACATGGCCATCACGATGCGAAGGTTCGCCTTCACGCGCTCCACGTAGAAGCCGAACATCGCCAGGGGAGTGGTCTCGATTTTCTTACCCTGGATTAAGAACAAATAATATAATGAATGTGCCTTGGACAGGCATCGCATAGTTAAAAATGTTACTTAATTACCTATTACTAAATCTGACATTACTAAAAATATTGTTTACTCACCGGAGAAATCCATAATAAGGAAAGACAAGAAAATAAAATATTTAAATCATTAGATAAATACGATACATGCATATACACTTGAATCATAACATTGAACACGAGTACATACAGCGCAGTGTAATTACCATACCTCATCTGGTTCGAATTACTTCCATTAAAACTATTTTAGCATTAGGCGCCCCGATCTTAACCAGCCAGTAGGTCGATCTTGGCTCCCTTCTCTACAAAATACCCCGCTAGGGAAGCGGCGTGAAGTTTAGTTAGTTATAGTTAGTTAGTTTCTCTACAAATACAAAACTTCTTCCTCAGATAGGATCCCTTTTTAACGAGGGGAATGTGTTGTCAAGGCATTCGGGGGAAGTGTGGCCTATGAGACGCCCTTTCCGCATGGGGGAGCGGCTGAGGTATATCCTATAAATCCTCTGACTACCATATCCCCCTACGGCGACCGCGCCACAAGATAGTCAAGATTTATAGCTCCAGTAATACGTAAACAAATGACGTCGATCAGACATAGAGAAACGCCATACAATCCTGCATCGCGCTGACGAAGTTATTCTCGCCACTAAGTCTATATACAATACACCGCGACGGTTAGTCGGACCTAGGTCCCCGAGCAAGCAACGCTTAGCTTAGCGGAAGTACTTCTTCTTTTAGTGCGAGCACGTAGTTCGCATACCCCCCTAAGTGGTGACACATAATTTGAATCAATCTTCCTATTTCAACGTTACTAACCGCTCGATCGCTTGGCATAAGACCTAAATCAGCTCTTGTGTCATTATACAAGAGCTGCTGTATCATTATACGGCATATTTACAGTAGACCCTCACTCACCGCCTCCCGGACGGCCGCCTGCATCTTGTCCAGGATCTCAACCTTCTCCTCCATGCCGTAGAGGTTAGGGATGTCACCGGTGTTCAGCAGCATATTGATGTCCTCCACCATGCCCTCGTACATTATCTGATATGTTCACCAATAACGAGTATTAGGGACTAAACTCAGATACAAAGGGTAGACGTTTCTAATATGATTTCTATTTGGATTTTTGGAATGAGGGTTTTCTAAATACTAAAACCACCAGTTGGCACAAGGGAGTCTCTTGGTCTTATCACTGTCACTATTGGCTCCTTATTGAGAGCTTGTCAGTTTGGTCTGACAACTAACCAATGAAGAGGGTGACAAGACCGCAAGTCACAGTTACGCCATCTTTTGGAAGTTTTAATTCAAAAAACCCTCATTACAGTAGAACGTCACAACAGAGGAGACACGCACACGTGACTTAACGTTTTTTATATGTTTTGCTCGATGCAATTTAACAGATACATAGAAAATAGATAAGTAACTCTAAAATCAAAATCTAAATCCAAAAGTAGTAAAAGTAGCCCAGTCTTTACGAGGAATGAGCTTTGTTATTCATTGAAAACATCATACATTGTATAAAAATGGAACGATGATCTGATCTGTCTGTACCCGATACGGGATAAGAAGACCACGGTAGTGACAACCTGAATCACTAAAATAACAATTACTGCCAAAGTTGATCCCGACCAAGAACAGTAGATGATATTAGGAAGAAAAAGAGCTGGCCCAGTCATTGGAGCAAACTGTTCTAGCACGGTACCCTGAGGCCAAAGGTAGAGGATATTATTAACAAAAACAGCTGGTTAAGTCGCGTGACGTGAAGTTAGTTATAGCTGGCCTAGTCGTCGGAGCAGGGTGGTCTATCAGCGTAACCAGAGGCTGCTGACCTGGTTGTCGGCGAAGAGGAAGACGAGGGGCTTGCCAATGATGCCGGCCTTCATCAGCAGCTTGCGGATGTCATCGCGCCATTCGTTCTGCCCGTACACGCGCGAGATCTCGATCTGGCGACATCAAACGCGTTTTATTGATATTTACCTGTGTATTACTGTTATTTAGTTTCCTCCTGTAATCAACATTTTCCTTTCTTTATTTACTTTAGTAGTGTAATAAAATAGCAGGTTTGAGAATTGTTAGTTGAGACAGTCTTGAAAGACTGCTAGAGTTATTAAATTAAGTTATATTTTGATACGTTTTAATTTACTCTGAGAGTTTTGTACCTACCGTAAAACCTTACATTATCTTAATATCCTTTGATCGAATCTTTGTGATGTGATTTCTCAAAATGTGAAATAAACGTCAATTTCTTCACAATTCACACTAATTTGTATGTTGAAAGGATTAATCTTTGCAGTTACATTATCTGGTGAATGAGGAAGACGACATGAGATGATTACATATATTTATTTATTGATTTTCCAACCTGAATAACGTTCATTTCTAAAATGCTCGCTGCCAGTTTGACAGCACTGCTCCTGCCGCTGCCGCCGACACCAACCAGGAGAAGGTTACCTGATAACAAGACCGTACATTATCTACACATAGTAGTTGCTTATGACTAGCTCGTTGGTTTAGTGGTAGCATGCGCCGCCTAAGAACCAAGAGGTCCCGGGTTCAAATCCCGATTTGACCAAACATTTTTGGCCGGTTTATTTCAATATTGAAATTACTCAGTAACAGTCCGGAGTCAGCAAATTGCCGGTATAATCACTCCCGTGCTCTGCGCCTGACCTCTCCGGTCATGTCGTATTGCCGTCTCACCGGACTATGAGATTGAAGGACCAGAGAGTGCACCTGTGTTTGCTCACACACTTGTGCACTATAATATCTCTTGCGCAGATGGCTAATCCTCGTTGAGATTTGCCGCCGTTACCGGTATCGGTTAGGAGGACATTATTAGTTGCTTAAATGTATACACTACCGCCAAATGAGGGCCATGTCTGTTAATTGTGACCCCCCTTTCCGAGGAGTGAGGCAGATTTATTAGTAATAGTAGCATAGTAAAATATGTAAAAATACTGATAAATAAAATTGTGACAATAAATGACAGCTCGTCTCCTACACAATTAATACACCCAAAACCCAATATACCATTAGTCGCCTTTTACGACAAGCTAGGTAAGTAAGACAGCTGGCACATTATTTTTAAGTGCCAGACTAACTTGGGATAAAGATCAAAATATGTAAGGGATATGTGACTAAAATCGTATCATTTCTCACCATTGTCCTGCAGAAGCACGCGCGTGCAGCGCGAGATGTGGTCGAGCGCGTAGCGGAACATCACCAGCGACATCGGCGACGACGACACCACGTTGTACTCCTCCAGGTAGTACTCCATCTTCACCGCCATGTCGTCCAGGTCCATCACCTGACATGCATACATACATACATAACATCACGCGCATAATCCCCGAAGGGGTAGGCAGAGTCAAAGGGGCAGCATGCCCCTTCAACCACATTCAGCCAAAAATAAAGCCGGACAGGGTTAAATGGAAAATTGTAAAAAAGCAGTGACAAGCGGCTAACCTGTCGCCTAACACACCCAAAACCCGATATACCATTAGTCGCCTTTTACGGCATGCTAGGCAAGAACCACAGTTGGCATATTCTTTTTTTTTTGTCCCAGATCAACATGGGCCAAGTCCAAGACCAACATGGGACTTGGCCTTGACATTACCTGACAGACAAATACATTATCATCATCTATACTAATATTATAACAAGTAAAAATTTTATTGTTTTTTTGTTTGTATCGAATAGGCTCCGAAACTACTGGACCGATTTGAATAATTCTTTCACCAGTGGAAAGCTACTTTATCAGCGAATAACAAATGCTATATTTTATCTCCTGTATTCCCACGGGAACGGGAACTTCGGTGGTGAACCCGCGTGGCGTTGCTAGTTGGAAAATACTCTTCCTTATTTATTTTGAGCTGCAGTTGTCCTAGCAAAGCTTTTTCTCATAATCGAGATAGTATAAAAATCTTTACTTGAATTATTTAAATCCAGAGGTCAGCCTGAAATCGAAGGAGTCCTGGTTATCCAATGAACAAGTGCCGCAAATAATAACTGAAAGACATCCCTGAAAGACAACCCTCCATTTATTTGGAGGAACTCTAAATAAATCTATATTTTGGAGAACGGCTTATTCACTATACATGTATACCCACCTATCCGGATTCTACATTACACTTGTATACCTACTACAAGAGACAAAGAAGTACACACAGTGACGAGTTCCTCTTCAAATAGGTCCATCTCTTAGAAAATTAATGATTTGGATAATCAACGCCTAACCATTGAATAAATAAATTAATATATAAATTTTCCAGACTGACACACCAATTCCCTATTTCCAAACTAAGCTTATGCTTGTGCTATGGATACTAGTTGAACGGATATACATACTTAAATACATTTTATAATCATCCATGACTCGAGTACAAATGTCCATGTTCTTCACACGAAATATTTGCCCCTAGAGGGAATTGAAACCGCTGGTTTCGTGGCCAGGGTCTCTGACCACTCAACAATGTCAACAACAACATTCACGTCATAACATTATTACGGATTAATTAAACTAAACTAAACTTCACGCCCTAGCGGGGTATGCAGACTAAAGACTAAACCTTGTAACTGTTTGCCACCGACCTGGTCGTAGATCTTGGGGTCCGCGTCGGGCTCCATGTAGTTCCCGAAGAAGATGTTGGCGGCGTGGCGGTTGGCCAGCTTCTCGCCCTCGGGGATGTAGCCCGTCTCGTTCAGCACCTGGTCCATGTGCACGCGGAAATTGCCGTACACCGCCTTGAGCACTACCTCGAACAGCTTCTGCCTGGGATGTCGGATAGAACAAGGTTATATATTAGAGACACGAGATAGCTAAAACACAGTAGTCCAATGACGGCACTTTACATGTAAGGTCATCTAGTCACTTGACAAAAAAAATTGAAATCTATGACCATGACAAATACATTCGAACTACACATCAAATGGCTTACCATTTATGTTTATCATGGATGAGTAAATTTTTGTCTCAATTGGGATGTTGACACCTATTATATTTAATTTTGAAATAATAATACTGAAAAAGAAAGTATCGAAGTATGCTGTTAGGCCTTATTGATTTTGTATCATATTGAGTCTAAGATTTTTAATTTTACAAAAACTGCTTAATATTAAGTCAGTTGACTAAACAAACTAGTGACGTCACACGTTGACAAGCCCATACAAAATCTATGAAGTGATTTCGTTTTAACAGCTCTTAAAAAGTATCTCAATTGACTAGCCAGTCAACATCCCTATTGTCCTTTCTTCGGAGTCAGTGAGTAGTTTTCTACGTTGAAAGAGTTATCCCTATCACTAAGCCATACATCAACCCATGATGACATAGGGGAATTCCAACTTTTTCCCCGCTAATCGAGAAAGTAGGACCTACAATCCGAAAGTAAGCATCATGAGTTACCCCTGCTACTTGGTTAATTCGTCACATCATTATCCAAAACCACAAGAAATTTAAGTTAAGGTTTTGGACTATCCAACGAAGCTAACCTGTCCGCGTCGTCCACCAGCCGATCATAGAACACTCTATAAGTCTCGTGTATCCACAGCAGCACCAGCTTGTTGAGCTCTTTCATGTGCGTGCCGGGCACCAGTAGGATGCCCTTGATGACGCGCGCGAAGTCCCGCAGGTTAAACAGGTAGTGGCACTTGCTGGGCGTCGGCAGGAACTGCAGCGTCACCGACTTGTACACCTCCATAGTTGCTGCCACTACGTTCTGGAAGGCAATGGGGGAAATATCCTCAATACTTTTATACCGTGTGCACTTCCTGAATACCGAATTGAAGAGTATCTATCCTCATATAAAAGTACGTGAAACAATACAGAGTCAATAACATTAAATATCTATAATAGGCAACAACTTCTAATGACTCACACGCTTTGTTGCTGACGAGGATAGCATGCATATCAAGTTAGGGTAAAGGAGGTAATCATCAGCTTCTTCCTCATTTAGTACCAGAACTAAATAAACTTTTTTGTTAGGAAGAAAGCTTTGACTTCTTCTTCTTAAAGTTTCTTTAATCCCACTGCAAAATATAAACCTCCTCCGTATTTTTCCATGTATAGCGGTGCTGTGCCCATCTGATCCACGTCTTTCCTGCTCTCCTATAGATTTCGTCTACCTATCGTGCAAGTGGACTGTTAATTTATTTGACTTGATTTTTCTAATATAATAATCATTGAGAGTTGACCAGATTAATTACATAACAAAATTAGCAAACCCTGTTAGGGAATTGGCGTGAAGATAGTTGAAAATTAGAAAATCTATGTAACCTTGCTGGTCCGCATGAGTGTGTCGGTAAAGCCCTTGGTGAAGTGCCAGTCCATGATGGTGCAGAAGATCTTGTTGAGCGTGTTGTCCTCGAAGGAGTCCAGCGTGATGAGCAGCATGTGCCGCGTCAGTCGCGACGAGATCAGGTTCGACCCGCCGCCCGGCGGCAGCATCGCGGACACCAGCAACTGTGACGCACTCCAAATCAGGATCAACAGAACAAACACTTGGAAGCAATATCTGTACACAAATTAAATGTGAAAATTTACATTATTATTATTGTAAAATAAACAAACACTTAGTAGTCTGGTCAAAACACATAAATTAAATTCTCTAGACTGACACACCATTTCCATAGTTTCAAACTAAGCAAGTATGCTTGAGCTGTGGATACCAGGTAATGGATAGATATACTTAAATACGTGAATAAAACCATGACCCAAGTAGAAATGGCCCTGTCCATCACACGAAACATTTGCCTCTAGCGGGATTCGAATCTACGGCCCTTAGTTTCGTAGCCAAGTTCTCTGACCACTCGACCAACGCGCCTGTAATAAGAAGATAAGAAAAAGATAAATGATTTGTATCGGTTTCCATGTCATGTCTCACCACGTCAACGACCTCCTGGCGCACCATCTCCTTGAGGTCGTACCAGTGGCCGTGGTCGATCCACTGGCGCAGCAGCTCGAGGGGCGGCTGCGCGCCCCACTGCTCCTTCTGCGGCATGCTCAGGTCGTCCACGAACAGCACGCACTGCGCATAACACTTGGTATTGGAGTATCCACGTATGTATACTGTACAAAATTTTGCACGCGGCTTCGCTCGCGTACGACAATAGGACTTATGAGTTATTCTAACAATTTTACAATAATAACGCTTTACAATAATATGTATTAAAAAGTTTCATTGAAATCCATTTAGCCGTTTTTGCGTGAAAACAAACTCACATTCGCAAAATAGGTAAGTAGTTATTGCTCATAAATCGGCAGATGTTCCAGGAATTCTATACTTATAAAACATATTATGATGAACTTAGGTAAATAATAATTGTGAAGTTTATGTAATAAAACAAGCAAACCTTCTTGCCCATGGAAGGTCCAAACACGCCCTTACGTCTCCTGTCAACTTTTGACATGATGATGTCTTGAGTCTGCAAATAAAAGTACACGTTATAAATTTCTTTTAATTATTTAAATGGCACGTGTATTAAATTTGGATTTTCAGCAATAAATGTCCCATGTTGGTCGGGGACTAAAAAAGAATGTGCCGAATGTGGCTCTTGCCTAGCATGTCATAAAAGGCGACTAATGGTTTATCGGGTTTTGGGTGTGTGATTGTGTAGGCGACAAGCTAGCCACTTGTCACTAATTTTTCACAATTTTACATTTAACCCAGCCCATTGTCCCATGTTGGTCTGGGACTTAAAAATAATGTGCTAACTGTGGTTCTTGCCTAGCATGTCGTAAAAGACGACTAATGGTATATCGGGTTTTGGGTATGTGATTGTATAGACGTGAAGCTAGCCACTTGTCACTACTTTTTCAAAATTTTCCATCTAACTCAGACCAGTTTTGTTTTTGGCTAAATGTGGTTAGAGGGGTCTGCTGCCCCTCCGACTCTGTCTACCCCTTCGGGGATTATGGGCGTAGTGTTATGTTATGTTATGTTACGTTACACTAAATGAATTGCACCTTTTGGAAAATAAAAATATCTACAGAATTTATTATTCGGTTCTCCTTGTCTACCCCGCTCGAGAAGTGGCGTAAAGTTTCGTTAGTTATTAGTTAATTTGGATGAACAACTGCTCACCTGATTCGCCGTAGTTCTGGCCGAGAAGTTGATAGTGTTAGTAATGTATTTGTCCCTAGGCAGCGTCAGGAGGAAGTTGAGCACCAGCGAGGACTTGCCCGTTCCTGTAGGCCCTACTAACAGGATCGGGATTTTGGACTTTACCATCTTGGAGACGAAGTAGCGGAGGCAGGCGTTCTCATTCGTCAGGATTATAAGCTCGTTCACCTAGGGGTCAGATATTGTAGCAAATAATTTTTTGTTTCTTTGGTTATACGATAATAAATAATAAATATCAGACTATATGACATACATTGATCTGTATCCGAGGTAAGTAGCGCACTTGTATTACTGATATCAGAAACAACAGTGGTATTACAAATATGTACTTAAATATTGGATATTAATACCCAGACACAGACCAAACTCAAGTATTCATGACACAAATGTTTGTCCTGGGTGGAAATCGAACATTCAACTCTTGGCGCATGTAAGGCATGTAAGGCATGTAAGGTAAGGCTTATTTACGGTCACATAGACACAAAATAAACATTAAATGTACTTTCATTGCTGCGATTACTGCCAATGATATCTGGCTTATGACGGTAATATCATGGAATCTAATAACGACTCAATTTCAACAAATGATTTTAATGGGCTCTTGTAATACACGTAATTGAGGAGCCTTAAATTCTACAACGCCTATCCGATTTCTAATTGAATCCAAAGACAAAAGCACAAATTTTGCCTCACCTTCGCGTTGGGGGCGAGAGGCACCTCCTTCTCCAGGTCGACCCAAGGGATCCAGGTGCCGTTGTTGCGCTTGTCGTACACGTAGTCGAAGACCGTGTCCTTGTCGCCGAACAGCTGGTTTTTGGTCAGCTTGAACGATTTGGGCTTGCCGTAAATCGCGTTATCGCCGTTCAGCAGCTTGCGGAAGAACACGTCGAACGGTTTGCGGCTGTCCGCTGAATAGGGTTGTAATTTTTCTTATAAAACCCCCACATTTAATGCTCATGCAATCTTTTTACATAGCTCATTTAATGCTTTAACATTACATATTAAACTACTAAACCATATTTAACAAAAGGGGGAGAGTTCCACATTTACCCCCCGTATTCAGTGTTACAAGTCAGTAGTTCACCTAGACCTAGCACAAGAGTGGGGGGGAGTCATGACACCCAGTATAATTTACTGTCATATAATAATAAAGGAAGACATGATGGCATTAAAACTGATTTACCCAAGTAAGAAGAATTGTGAATAAATTGCAATCACAAATAAACCTCGTGTAACAGGTAACCAGACCCACAAAATAAATAAATAAATATCAGACTACATCACATACATTGATCTGACTCCGAGGTAAGTAGCTTAAGCACTTGTGTTACGGATATCAGAAACAACAGTAGTATTACAAATATATACTTAAATATTGATATTAACACCCAGACACAGACATAAGTATTCATCATGCGAATGGTTTGTCTTGGGTGGGGATCGAACCCACATCTCTTGGCGCATGGGGCAGAGTCACTACCGAATGCGCCATCGAGCCAGTCGAGCCCACTACGTTCTATCAAGTATATATATAGCCATAGAGAGGTAACCTGTGAGCGTAGCACAGAGGCCCCACAGCAGGCTGAACACGAAGGTGCACTGCAGCCACATCGTGCTGAACTGGGCCTCCCCCTCCAGCAGGCAGGTGAACAGACGAGTGAACGACTGGAACAGCGGAGTATACAGAGTATGCTTACATCAACACTGCAGTAGAGTATAATTAAAGTACATTTAACGATATTTTATTTACGTCAGGACAAATAGTATATGCAGAAAATCAAGAAACGGCAGTTAATAAAGTCATGCCATCATTAACTTTGCTTTCACCATAACGTCAGATATTGAAGAAAGGAAGGCAAAATAAAAAGTATTATAAGTATCATAGTGTGCTAATATCTATGTTATCGTCACCACTGTTGTGATTCTGAAGAACCACAACTGACACTGGACATAACCACGGTGCTTTATTTTAATACAAGGTCGAAGCTTTAATCTTTAATATGAAAGCGATGGAAGTATAATAAAATTTGGCAAAAATGAATAGATATCATCAGAACTGTGGACCGTCCTCAAGACTCAATCTGAAAAAGTGAAATCCGGGCCAAGCTCTTACATAAAACTGGTGTATCTCCCCGACGACGACGAAGTGGTGGCACTTGCCCATCAAGAAGTCGAAGATTGCGGGCACCAGCCAGTCGATCAGTTCCTGGATCAGCTCGAACTGCTCCGGGATCAGCTTCTTGCTCAGGTGCGTGTTGTACGACGCGAGGAACGCCCGCCAACCTGCGACATGGCCACTTTAACTATTATATCAGACCAGATAGACCAAGAACACATCTGCTCGTAGAATCAAGGATCTACTTAAATTATTTTCTTCTATTCTTCTGTTTGTCCTGTATTTTAAAGGAAATACATCTAAAAGAACCATTCATACAAGAATGAAAGTTCATAGAATAAAATATCTGCTAGGCTAGATGATAACTGTGTCATTGGGTTGTTTGAGCAATACTAATAATGGCATTTGCGAGGACAGCGACGCAATGAGGGTTTTCTGAATTAAAACATCAGATAGATGGCGTAACTGTGACGTGCGGTCTTGTCATCCTCCTCATTGGTAAGTTTTCAGAACAAACTGACATGCTGTCAACAAAGAGCCAATAGTGACAGTGATAAGACCACGAGACTCCCTCATGCCATCTGGCGGTTTTTGTATTTTTGAAAACCCTCATTCAAATAGAAGACGATCATTTCCTTCAACACAAGATCTGGCTTCCCCAATTGTGCAATGTTAGGCCTAGTTGACATTTTGCGAGGCTCTCGTTCGTTTATTCAGAGGTCGTCTCGTCCCTCACCGAGCTGCTCCGGCTCCATGTAGATCATGCCGCAGCGCGACACGGTGGCGGGTGACGCGAACTCCAGGTCCGCTGGCTCGAAGATCAGGTTCATCTTGTTTGTCATCTGCAAAACATTAAGTAACTCCTTGTTGGGCTATCTCTGTTGGGTATTGGCACCGGTGTGAAGTAAATGTATTAATTTACCAGCGAACCTACCTTAGTTCTACTTGTCAAGTAAGATCCCTGGACCCCCAGATATCGGACATATATCAACTCATATCAGATAATAAGTAAAGTGAGATCACCAAATTTTTATTGGCCACCCATCTAAGTTTACTAGTACCCGTAATTGCCTATTTGATACAATTCATTTATCAAAAAGTAAGTTTTATTTACCCTGGGATCTTGCACCATTTGTCATTTGAGTCATGTGATTCTTGATACCTGTATGATCTCGCCGCTCATGAGGCACAGCTTCTTGTTGTCGTCGAGCACGGTGTTCATGTTCTCGATCCACACGGCGTCCACGGGCCCGTCGAACAGGATCCATTTGCGGTCGCGCGTGATCGACATCGCGTACTCGCGGAACGCGATCGCCAGTACGCCGTCCGACCTGACAAGGTTACGATCATCATCATCTAACTTTCAGTTCCATGCTTAGTTGGGATCCGCTAAGACCATGATCCAGGATTTATTGAGATCTTCGTAACCCTTAGATAAGGGAACTAGACAATATGGATCATGTTTATTCACACATCCATAGTTCTTAGAATGTCCAGCCCTCATCACGATGTTTTCCCACATCGCTTTCAAGGTATATGATATGATACGTAATTTCCTTAGAAACCCAGAAATTTCTGTATTGTAGACCTATGGACATGTGTACGGTGCGTTACACATGTCCATAGGTCTACAATACAGAAAATTCTGATGGTGATTTCCTGATGGATCCGGAGCAACTAACGGGTTTGTCGAACTCCTGAGGACTTTGAGATCGTGAGTGGACCCCGCTTCACCCGATTTGGTACCAAATAAAAAGTATAAGAAAGTTCTGATCAGATTGATAAAAAAATAAACAACTTTAGATATTTTTTTTCCAAGAATAAAGCATACAAACAAATCTAATGGAGGCCGCAATACTTCATACGGGCAATAAATAGCATTGACAATGATATTCAGCTATTTATAGCCTTAAGCCAAATGAACCAAAACAGTCAACCTACCACTCATGCGAGGCCGGATCGAAGCATCCATACAGCTGTCCCATAGTGATGGCCTTAGGGTTGAGGATGCGGTAGATAGCGCCGAACTCCTTGTGGCGCGGCGGCGGCTTCATCAGCTGCAGCGCGCGCAGCGAGTCCGCCAGCGACTGGTACGCCTGCGTCTTGCCGCCCATTGGCGGGCCCACCACCATAAACCCGTGACGGACCAGCATCATCTCGTAGATCTGTAGCAGGTTTATTTTTTTATCTGATTGTGGTTAAGAGGGCTAGCTGCCCCTTTAAGTCTGCCTACCACTTCCGGAATTACCTACAGGCGGATGATATGATATATCCTTTGTTGGAGGCGTTAACTAAATGAGTCTTCTTCTTAATCCTCCTAGCAATATGCTTAGACGGGGTCCGCTTAGTCCATGATCCTGGATTAAGCTAGTTTAGTAATTGCTTTGAAGCGATTGCCGATCCGACCTTCGTAACCTTTAGATAGGGGAACCAGACAATTTTTGATCATGGTTACAAATCAATGGGTGTAAATGTGCAGGTTTCATCACGATGTTTACCCCCAATGTCGAAATAATTATATCAATACGTACATAGACTTGAAAAATCCAGAGGTACGTGCTCGGGTTTGAACCCGCACCTATCGGATATGAGGCGCGTGTAATGGTAGGAAGGACCAATAAACTACCACCGCTCTCATTCTTAAATCAAGATTCGCAATATTTCGTTTTCATGTTTTCCCCAGACTTCTGATTTGAACCATGGTCATACTTTGTATCATATTTAATTTTACTTGATTATACCACTTTTATTGTTGCATTGCCTAGTAATTTTTACACAAATACCATCATTGTCAGTAAACTATGGCGGCTAAAGCTAATATTTTGCGCTTGTTGTCGAGAGCAATGTACCTGTATGATCTTCTCTAGGTACCAATCGGTGGGCTGCAGGTTGCGCTTCTCCAGGTCCTTGTTGATGCAGCGCAGCAGCTCCGCGCGGTCCGGCTGCGGGATCTCCACACCCGGGAACAGGTCCGAGTAGATTCCCGCGAATAGTGGCACGTCCTGGGAAGAAGGAGATAATGGGGATGATGCCATCACGTTATTGATGCTCATCATGCGGTAGGTACCCACTGAGGTACCGATGTGCCAGTTTTGCGTTCGCTCAAAGACTCAGGGACAATATGTCGTATTGTACCAACTTTCCTTAGAGAGGAATATGTTACATACACACCCCACCATGCAGTAGAAACAGCCAGACAAGTGGAGCTGTCAGGGTCTGCAGAATAGACCTAAACACTGATTTTGTAAATTGAATATTTTCGTGAATTGACTATGTAGGATCCAATCTCATTGAAAAACCAATCGCTGTCCCTGATAGTGGTAGGTCAAGATACGTACCACTGTACGACATAAATTTTGCTGTGAGTTAATTCAAAAGATTTTTTTTTACTTGTCTTAAATCTATACAATAGAAAATTATAACATTTCCATTCTCAGAAAGAAATGTTAATTATTCAATATTCTTCAACCGCCATCCCTTATAACAGCGTCAACAGCAGTTGAAGCCTAAGACTACAAGGTCGCCTGACCTGCGACAGAAACTTGGGCATGTTGACGTCAATGATGGCGCGCAGCACGAGCTGCGCCTCGTCCTTCTCCGGGTAGTTCTTCTTGAGCGCGCCGGACGCCAGCAGCACCGACTTGACGGCGCGCATGCCGTAGTCGTAGTGGTTCTGCGACGACAGCTGCTCCGAGCACAGCTTGTACGCCTGCACAATCTTGCGCGCCAGGCTGCAACGTCACATCTGCATTAACTATTGACCAGCATTAGGCGCCAATAATGACGTCGCGAGAAGGCGCATGAGAGGTACGAGGCCGCACCGTACAAGACCTATCAAAATAAGTGACCATCCGTGACTTTCTCTAGAATTTATTGAATTCATATAATATACGTACATAATGTACAGATAGCGCGCGAGTTGAATGCAGAGCTCAGGTATGTCTCGTCTCAGGCCCCGACTGCATTCAACCCGCGCGCTATCTGGACAGACCACTATCATTTCTCCACCTATAGAAATAATGCTAAACTACCATGATTCCAGATTTAGTGAGTTATCCGTCTATAAACTATAAATAAACGTCTTTTATATTCTATATTTGAACTAATACTCAATAATATGGATGGTTGACCAAAATTAAATCGAAGACACGGTATCATAAGCCAATGAAACCATGAATTAGCAACCTTAAGTTACCAACAGTAAACTAAGAGTTTGAGATGTATCGTCCAAACTTTTATGCGTATAAAACGTCTACCATCCATCAAATCTACCTTTTATGTATAAGGTGGTTTACAAGATATAATAAATAATAATAATAATAAATTCTCCAGACTGACACACCAATTCCCTAGTTCCAAACTAAGCTTATGCTTGTGCTATGGATACTAGGTGAACGGATACACATACTTAAATACGTTTATAAACATCCATGACTCGAGTACAAATGTCCATGTTCATCACACGGAACATTTGCCCCAAGCGGGATTCGAAACCGCGACCCTTAGTTTCGTGGCCAGGGTCTCTAACCACTCGACCAACAGGCCAGTCAAACTATCGTGTAAAACTCACGGGCCGGCGCAGACGAACCCGTTGGAGTAGAGCGTGATCTCGCCGATCATGGCGTAGTCCGGCACCATCATGGCCACCGTGCGAAACAGCACCTTCAGGTTGTCTGGCAGCTCCGTGCGTCCGGCGTACCTGCAGGACACAAAGTATTTAAAACTTTGAAACATTAGTAATAAGTACTTTATTGTGCATGGAAAAACAAGGTTAGTCCCATGTTGGTCGGGGACTAAAAAAAAATGTGCCAACTGTGGTTCTTGCCTAGCTTGTCGTAAAAGATGACTAATGGTATATCGGGTTTTGGGTATGCGCTTGTGTAGGCGACAAGCTAGCCACTTGTCACTACTTTTTCACAATTTTCACCCAGTCCAGCCCAGGATTTTTTTTGGCTAAATGCGGTTAAAGGGGCCTGCTGCCTCTTTGACTCTGCCTACCCCTTCGGGGATTATGGGCGTGATGTTATGTATGTATGTATGTATAAAACAAGGTGATATAAGTAGTCTTATATTTATCAATTACAGTATAACTTTGACATGCATTTTCATGCCTATGCACATCACTTAAATAATTTCAAAACAAGCATCCATCTGATTAATGAGCTTTAGATGTATGACAGCCTTGTTGGTGCAATGGTTCTCTATCGTGTCCTATGGTATCTTCAAATTTTAACTTAATGAGGGTTTTTTAAAACATCCAAAAGATGGCGTAACTGTGACGTGCGGTCTTGTCACCATCCTCATTGGTTAGTTGCCAGAACAAACTGACATTCTGTCAACAATGAGCCAATAGTGACCGTGATAAGACCACAAGACTCTTTAGTGCCACCTAGCGGATTTTGTATTTTCAAAAACCCTCATTAGGTAAACTTTCGGAGTACAAAATTTCATCGAAATCGGTCACGTCGGAATACGTAACAGAAAGATAAAGTTTCTTTCGCATTAATAAGGATGATATTAGTAAAGATTATTTATGTAAAAATGTGATGATAGCTCCTCACCCAGGGTTCATAGTAATGAAGACTGAGCAAGTAGGATTGAGACTGATCTCGGTGCCTTCGAAGACGAACCGCTTCTCGCGGCGCAGGATGGCGAGTTGGATGGAGAGGATCTGCTGCGCTACCACCGATAGCACCTCCAGGTCAATGCGGTTGAACTCGTCAAAGCAAGCCCACGCGCCCGATTGGGCCAGGCCCTGGGGACAGGTCCCTTTGATTAAAACCAGACATCTTTAAACAACAAAAGAAACTTGGCGGGTCGTTTTGTCTAGTGGTTAGACCCTTCCAGCTCGTAGCTTTTTGTAGCTAGAGTCTCTACTCTAGCAACGAACTGGAAGGGCAAATAAATCAGCATGATCATTTGTACTCAGGTCAAAAATGTTATTGTACACGGGGAGAGGAATTAATAACATTTTTGTTATTAATTCCTTTCCCCGTCTCTTGAACAATATTATTGCAATGAACTGCGCATGATATTAACCACAATAGTCATCATCATAGAGTATCATTTCGAAGGTTCTAATGCTAAATTTAAAAATAATATATTAGGAACTATGGTTAAAGAAAACACTAAAAGAATCAGAATAATTCAGTCTAGTGGATAACAAAAATAAAAGACATTAAGAAGTTCTACTTGGGACAATACCTATGCCTGGTCTAAATTCCTAAGTTTAGGCCTCAGTTTGATCTAAGCAGACCCGAACAACTCATGAAAAATTCAAGCTTAGTCCGGTCCGATAGGCAGGTGATGTCTTAGTTTAAGCACACTCGCACTAAGCATGAAAGTCATGATGATGATGTCTTGAGATACCTTGAAGAACTTCCCGAGCGCCTTGTAATCGAGCCCGTCGGAGCAGTTGAACACGACGCACTTCTTGGCGACGGCCTTGGCCAGGTCTTTGGTGGTCTCCGTCTTACCGGTGCCGGCCGGGCCCTCGGGCGCGCCGCCAAGGTTCAGCTTCAGGGCGCTCATCAGCGTCCTACGCATATAAAAAAGGGTCTTCCTTTTGGAAACATAAAAGAGACCAGGTCCTTGATAAAAATCGTATTACGAGGTCCCAAGAGAACTCTAAAATAGCAAAATTCTTTTGCCCAGCTAAAAAGTAGCGCATTAAGCTGCGCATAAATTTAAGCAAATTAAATAAATGTCATATAAAATGCTTGTTTAATATTAAACAAAACGCATGGAAAATATGTGTTTATCGACTTCATAACTAGCTATATAATAATTTGATTAACAAAGAAAATCATAAAAAGCTTGACGAAATCAATATCAGTACTTTAGTACCAACCATTAATAGAAATAGAAATAGAAATATCTTTATTCATGTAGGCTCCACAAAAGCACTTATGAATAGTCATTACAGGTCTAAGCAAGCAAGGATACTGATAGTTGATCTTAATCATGACCACTAACAGTACTAACTTATGTGTGTCTAAGGCCCAACACCCTCAAAGGATACCTAACAACTCATCAGCTATACATCTGGTGTTGCTTTTGTGCATGATGGCGGTACGTTACTTGTAATCAGGTGAACCGTTCGCTGGCCAGTTTGCCGCCTCTAATATTATAAAGTAAGTATCTTCCAATATACCTGAAGCAGCGGTCAGTGAGCGGCGTGGCGACGAGCCGGCCCGTGTTGCCCAGGTATTCGAACCCGTACTCCACCTCGGTGGTTATCATGGAGCAGGACACGCGGTCGCCGCGCCAGTAGTAGCGCAGCTGCGAGATCCAGTTGAAGTCCGTCGTGTCGCGCACGTTGCGCGCCACCATCTCTTCCAGGATAGACCGGCCTGAAACGCAACAAGAGGTATGCTTACGGTTGTTGTAGGAAATAAAAAGGGCCATATTAATGTAAAAATAAAACGCATATGTCTTTAAAAAGCACTGTTCTTCCTAGCTTGATATGCGGAGCAGAACTAGCTCAAGACTGCGGGACCTCCTACTTGCGTTGAGGATTAGAAAGGGGAGATAATGGATTTGTGATTGAGTTGACAATAAACTCCTTCCTTCCTTGGGCTCTGCCTACTTCTTAGGGAATTGCGGTCGTCCTGGTATGTATGTATGTAGCTAGTGGGCAAGAGTTACCGTGCACGTCGAGCACGATGAGCGCCTCGACGGTGATGCGGTTGCCGGGCTCCAGCTCGCCCTGCACCAGGTACACTAGCCCCGTGATCTGTGCTGTGCTGCGCTCTACTAGTTCTGGCAGGCTGAACGACTGGATCGCCTCGATCGCCTGCACCAGACACCAAATTGAAAGCAAATTTTTCAATTTTTTTTACACAGGGGATAGCGCAAGAGTGCCCACGACCCTGGGCCACGTCGCGGGGACGACTGGTGTTTTAGCTGGGTGGCCTAGCACATCTCGACGTTACGCGCGTACTCGTTGTTGTGTGTTCAAGTTTGACACGCCGCTCTTTGTTTCCCTAATCAAAAAAAGACGAATCGAGGAAAATT
Organism: Glyphodes perspectalis; assembly: GCA_951394215.1. Classification (NCBI taxonomy): domain Eukaryota; kingdom Metazoa; phylum Arthropoda; class Insecta; order Lepidoptera; family Crambidae; genus Glyphodes; species Glyphodes perspectalis. The sequence goes on along the minus strand of OX596207.1, from coordinate 16,206,605 downwards.
CCTCAATTAAAAAAAGGCATTCCAAAGTCCATTATACTTTGATATTTTATAGATCACTGAAATCGTAATCCATCCTTTTTGTTTTTTCTAAGTCGGATACAAGAATATTTTCTTGGCTAAACCAGATGGGCAAAGACGAGTCGACGTCTTTATGTTTATTATACATAGATTGACTTGCTCACCGATCCACAGCAAATCCTAAAGCAACACACGTGTTTACATACCTCGGTGGTGTACTGCACGCAGGAGCCGGCCTGCACGATCTGTCCGGGCCAGATGAGCACCCACTCCTCGCGCTTGGTGAGCGGGTACGCGGCGATGGCCTCCGCCGCCACGTCGCGCAGGCTCACGATCATCTGCTGCTCCAACTGCTGCAGCCACCGCTCCACCATGCCCTGACAATGCCAGCGTGTTAGCCCAACTATCATACAGATGAATAGTTTACAATGAATCATCAAAAAATTCCGAAAGTGAGTGCTTCTGCTCTTCATCGCACTGCTCGTCACAAGGAATGTGCCGAAAAGTTACAAGGAAAAGTAGCCTTCATCAAATGCTACTGAAAAATATTAGCTACATTCACAAGCTTGAACGTTCTAATATGGACGGTATGCAGTAGCATATTAAGCTTTAGAAAAGGCGATGGAAACTTAGGTAAAGGCAACTAAGTCAGTTTCTTTGGATTACGAAAGTCATTTGTCGCTTCACTGCCATAACCAGATATAAATTGGTCGCTAGATTGAGTAGTCAAAGTAAGAAATTGCAAAAATTTTACATGACGTGCAAAAATAATTTAATAATTATTGACCCAAAACTCCTGAACATTGCTGTTTGACAATTTTAGTGTTTTTTGATAAGGCAAAATGTACATGTTCAATATATTTTGATGATCCAAGTAGACAAATAAAATATTTTTTTACTCAGGACACATCCCTACTGGCCTACCTTGGCTTCAGCGGGCTGAATGCTAGTGGAGAGCTTGACGATCTCGCCCTCGGCGGAGGTCATGCCGACGATCTCCTTGTTGGCGTTGAAGTCGAGCGTGTAGATGCCCTCGAAGCACTTCTTAAGGTGCGGCTGCACGCGCATCGGGTCCTTCGTCTCCGACAGAATCTCCAGCAGCTCGTCATTGGACAGGAAGAAGAACCTGAGAATTTACAACGGTATTAGTTGTTTGTGTTACAAAAACCAGGGTAAAAGTATATCTAAAATAAAAAGAAAACAGCATTTAAATACGAAAAGTGCCAGTTTTAGGAGCCTTCAACGAAAGATTCTTATTTAGCCGGCCGGTAGTTTATCTTCCATCAAGCGTGTGTAACACATTTATTATTGCATTAAACGCACATTTTACTTTTTTAAATAATACAGGAAATAAATTGTTATCTAAGCTGTGAAAAAAAATAAAAGCTAGATAGAAACTAGAAGAACTATATAAGAAGAACCGATCACATAATGACCTCGGAAAGAACAGTCGCTTCTTCTCGAGATAGTCGTTGAGTCCGCGCTGAATGTCGTCGAGCAGCAGATTGTTGTAGCGCAGCTTCTTCAGCAGCCCCGGGTAGTCGGTGGCCGGCAGCACCAGCGGCTCCTTCTGCGTGGCGCCCATGATGTTGCGCCACTCCTTGTCCACGTCGCGGAAGTTACGCGCCTCCGTCGGCATCTGCCGCATTATGTCCTCCGACGAGAATATCGGCTCCAAGTACATCCATGTCGCTTGGCACTGTGACGACAACGTTAATGTGCTCAAATATAGACTTTTTCATATTAAAGGCGGCAAACGAGCTAACTCCACATGGTAATAAGCAATTACGGCCGTCCATGGACAACTGCAACACCAGGGGAATTTTAGAAGCGTTGCCGGTTTTAGTCATCGTGCCTGACTTACCGTGTCAAACAACTGATTTTCTGTGAGAATTTAATATTTCCTCGGTCAAGTCGATTAAGCTTATATCATGATCATCCTTTTGCCCTTCTCCCAGTTCACCTGGGGTCGGCATAGCATGTCTTCTTCTTCCATACGTCCCGGTCAGCCGTCATCAAGCTATCCACTCCCATTTTACTTATATCATCTTTCACACAATCCATCCATCTCTTATTATTATAGCTTATTAAAAGCGACTATGTGGCTCTACTACTCTAAAGTTTCGTTACGCAGGTACTCAGACCTAAGTGGTCTAGCCTAACTCTTTATTGCGTATACATGATTACATGTCAATAAATATAAACGCCTTCTGCCACTATCCATCAGTAGATTACATACTGAATAACAACATAGTGACACCGTTATTGTAAAAAATTATGATATACGGCAGACCCCGGTAAATTTTTGGGCAGCCGATATTCCAGTCCAGATAAGAAGCCAGTTCGATGGCGTGTGTCACCTGCAGCCACTGGTCAAGAATATCCTGCATGCTGATGAGCTTCTCCTCCCAGGCGACCATGTCGGCCTCGAATGCCTTAACGTAGGGCGAGCCACGCATGGTCTGTGATTTGAGGATGTGGTCATCCAGCAGCTGCTGCACGTCGTCCAGACCGGTGAGGATGCCCACGCCGGTGTCTCTGTTGTGAAAGGCACATACATTCAAATTCAAATTTTTATAGGACTTAAAAAACACTAGTAAATATTCGAATAGACAAGAATCTTTAAAACAATGTGAATTAACGACATCGATAGATAAAAATTAAAAATTAATCTTGGGGGAGAGAGGCTCTTTATTACTCCTTCTGTAAATCTGATACCAACCGCCGACCATCCTCTCCTCCATTGCCAAAGTCGACGACCAAAAGGATGTCTAAACCTGACAAAAATATGGTTACCATATCTCAGAATTTATCCAAAGAAATCTAGATAAATTCTGACTCTTCTTAGCATTCCGGCGGAAAAAATAGTAGATTCTCTGATATTTTCTAAATTTTATCAGAATTTGTCATTTTATTTCCATAAAGTAAGTATTATGTAAATAAAATAAATAAATAAATATCCGACGACGTCACATACATTGTTCTGAGACCGAGGTAAGTAGCTTAAGCACTTTTGTTACGGATATCAGAATCAACAGTGGTATTACAAATATATACTTAAATATTGGATATTAACACCCAGACACAGAACAAACACAAGTATTCATCACACGAATGTTTGTCCTGAGTGGGGATCGAACCCACAACTCTTGGCGCATGGGGCAGGGTCACTACCGAATGAGCCATCGAGCCAGTCAGAATTATGTTCACGCACGCAACCTTCAAATTCCACACCCAGCAACCCCAGTCGGCGTGGCACTCACCTGTAAGGCACGACCTCGAACTTGATGCCGCACCACTCCTCCTTCATCTTGTTGAGCGCGCGCTCGAGCGCGTACTCCTTGGAGGCGTACTGCTCGATCTCCTCCAGCTGCGCGGCGTGCACGTGCACGCCCTGCTCCACCATGTCAGCGAGCGACGCCTCCGGCCCGTGCTGCACCTCCACGCCCACCAGCTCGCTGATCTTCGCCCAGTGGCGGTCGCGCATGCCCTGCACACGAACCAGTTTATTATTAAATAAATAATATAAATAAATTCTCCAGATTGGCACACCAATTCCCTAGTCTAGTATGAGAATAGGTTGTAAAGTATTGTAACAACCTCCTAACCCCGACGACAAGAATAAAAAATTATGGACAAAACTAAATAACACTTAACTAAGACAAGAATACCAGTGCTTGTAAACTTCAGTATTTTCGTCATCGCTGGTAGTATTATCAATTAAAACACCACCTACTTGAAGTACAAAAATTATACATTCCGAAGTCGATCGCTGAATTTCGGTTGTTGACCCTCACTGAATGAACATGTATCGGTCTCTCGTCCGTAATTAATATTATTATTTTCAATTATTCTCTCCTGTTCTTCTTGTCTTCCTATGTTTTTCGTATGTATGATTATTTATTTGTTTATTATTTGCACTCTCACTATATAGTATTATTATTAATTTATTTAGTTAAACCACTCTTACACTAACCAGCCTATATTATGATTCATCGCAGCCTCTGGGTGACGGCTGAAAACCAGTGTTTTCGCCTAAGGCAGATGCCTACACTGAGCCTGGCTCAGTGAGCCATGACCCAATTCTTTCTGCAGCAGACATGCATTTTTTTTTATTGTATTATTAATTTGTTCACTTATTTTTTTTTGTATTAATTGGTTTTTGTTTTTGTTTATAATTTTTGTGTGTAATGTGCATGTAATGTCAAATATGTGTGTTTGTTGTTTTAAAGAATAAACATCTATTTATCTATCAATGTCATGTTCGTATGTGACTGCCAAAATCATTACGTCTGAATCTACATATCTATGTTGTCTTTATAATCTTATCACAGCATCAAAAATATCGCCTTGCCCACCGGGGTATATTTGTAGTGACAAATAAGGGGGCAATTGCCTGGTTGGATACAGCTCAGAGCATCGCCGGCAAGATCTTGATGACCAAAACTGCGATCTTACCATAGCATCAAAAACAACCTTACCCTACCACAAATAAGAATGTACTTGCCTTATTGCAAATCGCGCAGAGCACCGGCAGCAGGACCTTAAACTTCTCGACCTTGTTGCGCACCATGTCGGCGATGCGCTTGGCGCCCGGGTACTCGAACAGCTGCTTGCCCAGCTTGTACAGCAGCTTCCACCACGCCTCCACGTCCTCCGCGATCTGCTCCGCCTCCAGCCCGTAGAATGGGCCGTGGTACCTGTTTTGGATTCTTGTATATAATGTGAAGTGTAACCCCGATGTAAGAGTAAGGAGCGTCCATAAATATAAAAAGAATCTTAACCAAGACATCAAAGGACCGAGGAAGATAGCCAAATATAACAAGATGGAAGTTGAGAGTCTTGTGAGATTTCTGGCTACTCATCACTAAAAGCACATCTAGTATTTGCAAACTGTTGCAGAGTGTACGCTTAGACTGCTTGTACACCTGAGCGAATCGAAGCAGCGGAGTACTGAGCGACTTGGAAAGGCAGCTTATGTTAGAAATTATCTGATGCAACATTACGCCCATAATCCCCGAAGGGGTAGGCAAAGTCAAAGGGGCAGCATGCCCCCTTCAATTACATTCAGCCAAAAATAAAGCCGGGCTGGGTTAGATGAAAAATTGTGAAAAAGCAGTGACAAGCGGCTAACCTGTCGCCTACACAATCACACACCCAAAACCCGATATACCATTAGTCGCCTATTACGACACAGTTGGCATATTCTTTTTAAGTCCCAGACCAACATGGGACAGTGAGCTGGGTTAGATGGAAAGCTGTGAAAGAAATTATCTATTGTTTAATATTTAAAAAAAAATTGGCGTTAAAACAAATACACGTGATGATGGATACGGGTAAGGCATAGTACGATCTCACCACATATTAGCGGAGAAGGAGAGTTGTTTAACATTTATATTTATTATCTACACAGTGATAACCTGGGAAAATAGAACCATCACTTTTTAGGTATTTTAATACCTCAGCAAAAAAAATTACGCAACTCTCGTCAACCCGCTTATATGAATAATTTATTAACTTATCTTAGCAAAAATTTTGACCACTTCGTATAAACAAGACTGATCTGCCCATGACAAAATGTGGAAAGCCGGGGACGGTATGTATGAACGCAGTACAGTACCACTTCTCATATCCATCGTAGAAGTCGAAGGCGGTGTGCCAGAGCTTGTGGAAAGGGTCAATTCCCGCCAGCATGGTCTGCAGGCTGAAGTATACCGACAGCTCCTGGTCCAGCAGCTGCTCCTCGTTGATTATGTCGTCTGCTTCGTATTTGTCATCCTGGACAAAGGGTGCCATTAGGGTCGGTGATAATCAATAGTTACGACACGCGCCCCTTGTGTAAAGGGTAGATCAAATACAGTAGTAGCTTGCGTGACATGAAAGCGTTGAAGATCAGTTCAAAGTAGTATGGAATTGTTAGCTAATTCGGAACTGAATATCTTCAACAACAATTTACCATCTAACCCAGCCCATTGTCCCATGTTGGTCTGGGACTTAAAAAGAATGTGCCAACTGTAGTTCTTGCCTCGCATATCGTAAAAGACGACTAATGGTATATCGGGTTTTGGGTATGTTATTGTAAGGCGACAAGCCAGCCACTTGTCACTACTTTTTCACAATTTTCCATCTAACCCAGTCCAGCCCAGTTTTGTTTTTAGCTGAATGTAGTTATAGGGGCCTGCTGCCCCTTTGACTCTGCCTACCCCTTCGGGGATTATAAGCGTCATGTTGTGTATGTATGTACGTAATATCTTATGTTTGAAAACATCATTCATGCTCGGAACCATTGGTGTCATAACAAAAGGTTTTAAGAGGAATATCCTTCCGGGGATACTTAGTTTGCGGAATGAGCTTCCTGCCAAAATTTTCTCTTGAGATTACAGGAATTCTTTGAATAGGACATTAGAAGGGCGGCGCGCGAATGATGATCCTAATGCATGTATTTGTAGGCTACAGCAACATAGCGTCAGATGGACTATATGGTTGCCTTGGTAGTATAAAAGTATACGAGCACTCACCATCAAATTCTTGAAGATATCATCGACTTTCCCGACAACGTCCCTTAAGAGGTCCAAGTTCAACAGCGGCGGGTCGAACCTCCGGAACAGCTCCAGGTCCTTTTCGTGCCGCTTCAGCTTCTCCTCGAAGATCGTCTTGCGGGTGCGCAGCTTGTCCTCCGCCATCGTTTTCTTGGTATACAGCGTCTTGAGGGTCAGGTCAATCGTGTCCTCCATGTCCAGCGGCCAGAGGAACACGCGCGTGTTCAGGTTTATATCTTCAACTGAAACATCGCCGTCATCATCATATCATCATGTCCGCAATCCCCGAAGGGCTAGGCAGAGTCAAAGTGGCAGTAAGCCCAATATTAATTTCCGATCATATGCGTTCACACTAACAGTGGGAGAACTTACACCGAGCTAGGTGTTGTGTGCTCGGAGAACTAAATCTTGTTGACCTAAACCAACCATCTGTTGACACATTAATTGGAACTATAGACTCAACGATCCTGTGACAGAGTAGACAGATGCCTTTAGATGTCGCCACTATAAGATAAAAATAGTGAATCACATCCACCTGAATGAATCCTTCTGCCTCCTATAACATGCTGGTTATACAGGTAAATATTTTAGTCAATGCATTGGATCAAAGAGAAAGTTATACTCACACGCGAGATGCGCGTGCTGCATAAGGAAGAGCACGTATTCGGCGGTGGTGCGCGACTTCTCGCGCAGGTCGAACATTGCGCAGTCACGGCAGTCCTGAAGGTAAATAAATAATAAATATTTCCTTTGTAATACCATCGTCTTTTTTCTCTAATATCGTAGAGTATAAAGGCGTGTTGTTCTTCTTATCCCCTCTGAGAAGTATCTCACCAGATCAAAAAATCGAAGGATCAAATTCGGGAACAATTTCGCGCACCTAAGTGACAGTGTTGGGAATCTTTTTATTGTAGAACACCTTTAACATATTTGTCCCTCCGGATCTTACACGCGAAATAGTCACAGCGTAAACTTACTGCAATGTAATTGATCAGCTCCACAAGCTGGGCTGTGGTCTCTGGGCTCTCGGAAGATCGCGCTGCCATCTCCTCGTACACGTTGCAGATTCTGGGTAACATATTACAATACAATATAGGTATCTTTTTAAATACGCATCTCCTTTACAGGTTGAACCATTTTCGCGACCCCCTTGGGCCTTAGATAGAAAAAAAAACTCTCTAAAAGTGTGCAGAACTTTGCCTTTTTCCTTTTTCCGGAGACCCCCTTAGAGGCCGCGACCCACAGGTTGAAAATCACTGGCCTAACTTAACCTAATTTCTTTCCTTAATGTAGTGTAACAAGCTTGTTGTTTCCCGGACACTGTCTACCTCTTCAAGGATTACGGGTGTATTGATATGTATACATGTATGAATATATCTAAGAAGGTGTCACGAGTCCTCACGCCCGATTCCACTTCCTATTGACGGCGATGAAGTGGTCGATGATGTACTGGCGCAGGCCGTCCACCACGCCCCACATGCAGTCGTTGATGGGTCCGCAGTCCAGCATCACCATGTTGAGCGGAATGTCGCGCCGCAGGAACAGGATCTCGTCGCGCAGAGCCTCGTACATGTAGATGCGCGCTGAGAAGTCCTGAGAACGGGACAAATCGGTTCAAAAACAATCGTAACAAATCATCAATTAAAATTTCTATACATTGGGTTAATAACAAAACAAACTGTACGCACTAAATTCTTAAGGAACGATAAAATTAAAATTGTGTAAGACCTGTGTATGGTGGAGAGAAAAATAAACGATTTTTATTATTATTATTATTTGATTACTGGCAACTTTTTAAAAATAAGAGGAACTGTGATATCACAATGGAAAGGACACGCGCTTCATTTTCGAGGGTTGCAGATTCAAGCCAGGGCACTTATGTACCAATTTTTTTTAAATCCATGTATTTATTCCGCTAACTCAGAGGTGAGGGAAATCACCGTGGTGAAACCTACATATATTTTTGCTTCTCATCGCAGTTTACTTAGACTACGATGTACCAAATCTGCAAATCTTAAAGCAATGTAATAACATTGAAGCTTCTACCTGTCTAACCTTTGATTATCTGACTTCACGCCAATTCCCTAGCAGGGTGGGCAGACAGAAAAATGCCATACGTCACGGTCCTTAGACCACTGACTCTAACTAACTAAACTTCACGCCACTTCCCTAGCGGGGTAGGCACTTAGTTTTTATACACGCTCTGCGAATATTATACCTCCTCGCACAATAAATTATGCCAGTACCTATTTATTTGATGGAAACATATTTTATTATTATAAAAAACCTTGAGATAGGGCGCGGGGTCCGTCGCAAAGAACTGCAGTAGCTCCTGCTTGGCTGTGCCGTCGAGGATGTAGAAGTACTCCGTGAAGCAGCTGAGGTAGCGCAGGGGCCCGGGCCGGTTGACGCCGAAGTGCCTGATGCACTCGTTCACCAGGTCCAGCATGTACTCCTCATCCGGGTACACCGCCATCAGATAAGTCTTCGGACGGACTGCGTCTGACAATGATAGTTTTCAATGTGAGGGACACGGGCCTATTTTTCCTTCATCCAGAAGGATCGTGGTCCGAGGCGGCAGCAAAATTTTCAGGCTACGAGAGGCGCAATTTTTATTGTCATGTTGTTGTTATGTAATATTATGGGACCAGGGCACTCAAATTTAAAATACACCATACCATAAGAGCTGAGCTAGCTCTGGCGGGAAAGTAGGAGGCACTTTCACAGAAAATCAGCATAAAATTGCAGCACCTGTGCTGCTGTGTCTTTTAAAGTCAACGAGAATGCCGGCAGATTAATCCTGGGTGAACGATATCGTACATAGTTTTCTCTACATTTTATCTACTCATGGATTAGTTGAGTATATTGAACGTGAAAGAGTAATTAACAAATATGATTAGGTCAGTTAGTTAGTTAGGATGAAAATTGGGTATTTTCTCAAAAATACAATAGTGTTAAATTATTACTAGGATACATGATGCTATCGACGCTGGGCAGCTGATAGTTGACGTTAATAATGGCGTGGAACCACTTCACGATTTGCGTGCGCATCTGATCCAGCGTGGGCTCGAAGGTGATGTTGGTGGAGCCGGGGTGCCCGATCACCTTGATGCGGATCAGCGGCCGCTTGATAAACATGTAGTCCTGGTACGGCCCGCTGTAGTTGTTGCCTTCCTAAAACAGTTAATATACATACAATGCCTTGGAATAAAGAAAAAAATCAGTAAGTAAGTTAAACAATATATAAGCTAGAATACCATTTCCATACTCCAAGCTGGGCATGGCCTATACATAGGAAATGGTTAGACATACTTGAAGGTTAGACGTCTTTAAATAACCGTGTTTCAAGTATAAGTTAAGAAAAATTTACTTCTAGGACAAGTCGAAACCGCGTCCTTGAATTTAGAATTAAGACCAAGAGCTGGAGTTTAGAAAACTTGGCCTACCACAACATCAGTACTGCAGGAACTAGGCCATTCAAAATGGAAAGATAGCATCTGCATGTGAAGACATTTGAGTTAATTTGGACCAGATTATTCTCGGAGTTTAACCACTTACCCAGTAATATTTAAAGTATTCGGCAAAGTGGTACACACTCCTCTCCACCAGATCTCGAACTTGCCTCGACATCAGGGCATGGACGCATCTATGAATAAATTTTACTATTACTTATGCCTTTAATGATAGAAATAATCACTATTTAGAAAATTACACATGGTTAAATATTATTCATGGAGAATACGGTATGTAAGAGCAGTTTACAATTTTGGTAGGAGTTAGAGGTGGTGTCGTTAAAGCATCGGAACTACTCGCTACTGAACTATTACGTTACTACCGGCAAAAGTCTGTCTTGTTGGTCCAATATACAATATATTCCCATCTAGACTCGGTAAATATACTTGTAACGTGACCTCCATCTCCATCCGTTAGTTTTAACCAGGAGGTTCAAACGGGGTTCTACCTGAAGAACTGTTCCACTTGGAAAGTGGACTCCCTCTTCTTTTTGGCCACATACACCGCCCAGTGCTGGCGCATCTTGATCATGGTGTCGGCCACGTCAATGAGCCAGTTGTCCATCAGCTCGGCGCGCATCTCCGCGCATAACTTGTTCAGCTTCTCTGTAAACTCCGGGATGTATTGAGGGAACTGCACCTCTGCCTGCATCTTGTTCATGTCGCAGATGTAAATGTTTTGGTATCTGTCAGAAATAAGGAGCATATAGGAGTTACGTATCTCACAGTTCAAGATCATAAGTGAATAGTATTGCGATATTCCTTCCTCCTTATCTTGCTTTGCCTTCGACAGTTTTTGGAATATTGAGAGAGGATTTTGAAATACCAAAGATGTAAGCCATCAACATTATGGCGCTCAAGCTCGATGGCGCATTCGGTAGTGACCCTGCCCCATGTGCCAAGAATTGTGGGTTCGATCCCCACCCAGGACAAACACTCGTGTGATGAATACTTGTGTTTGTTCTGTGTCTGGGTGTTAATATCCAATATATAAGTATATATTTGTAATACCACTGTTGTTTCTGATATCCGTAACACAAGTGCTTAAGCTACTTACTTCGGAGTCAGGTCAATGTATGTGATGTCGTTGAATATTATATTATATATATATATTATATTATATTATCATAATTGATGACTCCGAACAGAAATGTTCCCAAGATGTGATATATTTCAAAAAACATTTAGGATACAATTCAATTCAATGAAATTATTAGGTTTTATTAATTGGAACAGTAAGTAAGTTAGTTAGTTAGTAAGTCACTTATGTTTGCCATCTTTGAATAATCTAGTTAGATTATTCAAAGATCATCATAATCTAGTCAGATTATATTATTCAAGAACATCATGCAAAATGTGCACTGAATTTTGACACCAATTAAAATTTGCGTCAACTGATAGTACGACTTACTAGTAATCTGTTACTGCAGTAAAGTTACTCTGTTCAAAAGCAAAATCCTCACTTTTCCTGCCACAGCCGCCTCAGCTCGAGCAGGATAGGGTTCCCCTGGTAGAAGCGGTAGTGCATCGCCTGGCGCGCGCGCACGAAGCCCGTGTGCCAGGGCACGGGCGCGCGCACCGCCAGTGCGGGCCACAGCGGCGGCAGGAACGCGATGCGCAGGCGCGCACACTCGCCAGGGTCTTCTAGGATGTACGATAGCAGGCATCTACCATGACCAAAGCACAATATACTTACATGAGTAATTCCAATGCAAAATTTACTTTAGGTTTGTAAGAAAAAATTTTAAAAATCGCCTCCGCAATCCACGAAGAATACTATAAAGAAGTTTCCTGTATACTAATAAGTAGATTACATTTAGTCCGTCAGTTAGATTATTAAAAATATTGAATACTTATTTTTTGCTTTATATATTTGACACGAGAATTTACCAAGATATAGTGAATTAAAAAATTTGGAGTGGAGCGCTGTAACGTCACTAAACGCTATACATTTAAATGTTAAGTGCCGTCGCGCGAATTCTAAACGCGCTATATAGTCGTCATTTTTTAATTTGCTGGACAAAAAAAAGCCCTATACAATATTTCCTTGTAATCTCTTTATAATCTCTTTTTTCACGTAGTCAATTAGCGGGATGAAAAACGTCTACCCACCTCTTCATAGCCATGTTGAAGAACTCCCTGACGTCGGCCTCGCTCTGGCGCACGCACGCGTTGTACGTCAGGATGAGCAGGCGTCGCTTGATGTTGGCCGTCTGCTTGTCCACCTCCACCTTGGCGCGCTTGTACAGATGCACCGGGAAGTCTGGCAGGTGCTTGCCGACCAGCGACTGATGCAACAAAAAATATAGTAAGAACAAAGGTAGCTCAGTGCAGGAGAAAACGCGACCCATAAGCGAAAGGTGCGTAAACCATATAATCATACGAATATTTGTCTGGGTGAGAAACGAACGCGCTATCGAGCGCGTCAAAAATATATTATGAAAGTGGGGATAGTCTAGAGAATATAAATGCATCAATATGTATGTTTTAAAAAAAAACATACATATTTAAACCATTCGATTTTAACAATTTAAGGACAAAATTACGATACTCTTTTGACTGTGAAAAAAAAAAATTAAATAGAGAAAGCCGTTATGAACGATACCGTCGTCAAATAATAGTTGATTCTCTCCAAGTCTTTCGGATGTATGTATCTGTAGTGCTCGTCCTCCGTGGTCTTCAGCATCTCCAGCTTCTGCTGGTCAGGATCGCGCGGCAGCTCAAACTCCAGCTTGGCCATGTGTCTATGGACCATTAAAAACGAATGTTGCCTTCAAATACATGATATCCTGTTAACTTTTGCTCAGAGAATCTAAAACAGCAAAAAGGATAAAACCAAGTCAAACTTGGTTACCCATCTAGACCCTCAATCGTAAACATTCTGACTATATCGACTGCATAAACTACCAAAGTACACGTGTCTGAAAATACTTGTTAAGTGTTTGCGGCTCCGTTCGGTGCTTATATGCGCTGATGGAACTAGTGTGAAGGGTTTTTATTGTAGGCAAACGAGCAGACTTAATACATAACGTTAGATTGTGGCATATCTATCGTGTAACCTACTTCTAACGTTATTTAGGGGAAATTTAAAATACAATACAATAAGACCAATGGGATAAACTATTGCATCGATGTATTTGTATAGGTATTTATTTATACTTATATTACAAAGAGAAAAGATGTAATTGTTTGTTTGAATTGAATAGGGTCCGAAACTACTGGACCGATTTTAGTAACATTGGCTATGTTTTATCCCCGTGGAAAGATCCGACGAGAACGGAAATTACGCGGGTGATGAAATTCTAAAAAAAAATGCATAAGAACTAGTAGTAATTAAAAATCGTTTGTCAAATAAATACTTTATTTAACCGCAAAAAGCAAACGTTTACTTTTTCAAGGCCTCCTTGGCAGCTATCTCAGCCTCTTCCTTCTCTCGCCGCCTCTTCTCGATCCTCCTCCGCTTCGCATCAGCCTCCGCTGCTTTCTTCCTGTCGTATGCTCCAGAGACTAGGTCTTCAAGAAGGACCAGCCCTAAGAATACAGTTGCAAATGAAAGAACAATTCATGGAATTCTACAAATTTAAATGCCTCTGCTATTCAATTGTTATTTGGAACATAATAGGGCAAATGAGACAACTTAAGCATCAATCCACAACAAAAAAAAAAACTCTTTACCCATACCTACTAGCACACCAATTTTCTAAAGTCAACGTTTATTCCTTAAAGCAACAAATATATACAATACATACTCATAGGTACATTTATAAACATGTATAACCAGAAAAATGATGCAAGGTCATCTCACCAATATTTGGAATTCGAAACCGCATCTTTCAGTTTTGTGAACAGGGTCTCTGATCACTAGAGCAATCAGCTCACAAGTAAAGGAGTAAATATTAGGTCAATACAATAAGCTCACCTTTCTGCAGCTTATTCTTCTCCTTCTCCTTACGCGCCGCCTCTAGCTTCTCCTGCTCCCGCTCGGCCCAGGACTTGAGGGGGGGGAACTGCATCTCCCCGTTGGGGCCGATGGGCCCGTAGAGCACTGGAGGCACCCGCCGCTTGGGCGGCATGTTGAGCACCCTCATGGCTTTTGTAGCGGTTGTGTAGCAGTTGCCTGGAAATCAACATTGTGGAGACACTTGGTGGAGACCACATCACATACATTGATCTGACTTCGAGGTAAGTAGCTTAAGCACTTGTGCTACGGGGATCAGAATCAACAGTGGTATTACAAATATATACTTCAATATTAGATAATAACCCCTAGACACAGAACAAACACAAGTACTTATTCATCATACGAATGTTTGTCCGAATGGGGATCAAACCCAAAACTCTTGGCGCATGAGGCAGGGTCACCACCGAATGCATGGTGCATTCGGTGGTGACCCTGCCCCATGCGAGCTTGTCGGTATTGACAACACATATCGTGTTCTTGCCGCTAGCTTGGTGAAACCTCGAAAAAGCCTAACAGTGTTAGCGAATCACAAATGTTTTTTTACACCTACATAAATGAAGATTTTGACTTTGACTTTGTGTTGAAAGCGACCATTGGGTGCGGTAGCCACCAGGACAGCTACACCCGGCTTCATCAGGCCAACTTCTGATCAAAAATACAACTTATGACCGGATAGGCCAGCTTAAATAATAAAACACTGCTCAACTAACCAATAGAGTCGATCGGCTTCGCGTGGTTGAACCCGTCGCGGTAGGGCACACCGCGCGTCCAGGACTTGCCCAGCATCAGCGGTGGGAACTCGCTGCACCCCCCATCGCCTTCGCCTGCAAGTTATTTAAGGCATTTTACAAAAAGTTAAAGAGTATGGGGTGTTGGGTTTATGAGTATGTAGGTGGCGAGCTTACCACTTGTCACTACTTTTTTTAACCCGGAGAAATGGGTAACGCAATACCACTCCAGCGAAGTGGTTATTTGGGACTCCCGGAGACCTATAAAAGTGGCAGTCCCTGCTCCGGCCAATTGGTGATGGCCAAGGTATACCCACTAAAATTCCAGGATGCATCCTCTACGCCGACTGAGGTTTCGCGGGTGCCTCTAAGGAAATTCCCGCTAGGACAATATTCCGTTAAACCCAACTGTATTTTATTTTCGGTTGAATGTGGTTCAAGGAGCTTATCACTCCTTGGACTCTGCCTACACCTTCGAGGAATGCAGGCGTGATAATATATCTGATAAATATTATCCCCGTTTGTACCTTCAGGGTAGTAGTTCCTAGTGGCTCGCAGCAACACGCTGTCCCTGTCCAACTCATGGTCATACCCAGCGCGGCGCAGAGTGGGCAAGGGCGGCTGCGCGCGCGCCGCCTGCGTGAACCGCGGCGGACACCGCTCCGCGCCTGCGTCGCTCGCTCCGCTCTTGCTGCTCGCTTTTGTGCGCTTGCGTGCGCCGCTCGACATGGCTTAGCTAGTCCGAAAAAAATAATGATGTTTCGAAAATAATAATTAGTATCCGACATAGTAAAGTGTAGGTACCTACTTTTACTGATATGAAGAAATACAAATTATTCCCACCGTTGGTTTTTAAAAGAAAATATTTTACTACAAATAACATAAACAAATTATGAAAGCAAGCATCCGTCCTAATGTTTGTTACTCTTTTAATTATCATTAGATTAGTGCTTAACTAGGCAATTTTTAACGTGGAATAACTTAATTATTGTGATAAAACTTCGGACGAGTAAGTACACCTACTAGGTGAAAGCTTTAAGTTGTTGGAGCCGAGCGGAAATTCAAAGTATATTCCATAATATATTTAAAATTTTGCAAAGAGTGCGCGCAAAAATAAAATTACCTACCTTATTACACGTATCAAATCCTGTATGGCCTTACCTTACACTTTTAACACAAAAACATATATATTACTAAGTACAATTTATTATATTGAACACCACTGTATTAAAGTACATATTTCCTTCCTAAAAATATATATTTTATAAACATTCGGCAGTATTTTACACACTTGTTGGCTATTTATAAAAGACGCGACGCGTTGCCACGACTACCTGCCGTTGCCGGGAAACGTGAAAAAGATTTATTAGTGGCCAGTTTCCGTGAAGTAATTCAATTGGATGACATTAAACCCTTTTTGAATTAAGCTATTATGTATATTTCATACGTAATAATAAATAAATAAATTCTTCAGACTGACACACCAATTACCTTGTTCCAAACTAAGCTTATGCTTGTGCTATGGATACTAGGCGAACGGATAGACATACTTAAATACGTTTATAAACATCCATGACTCGAGTACAAATGTCCATGTTCATCACACGAAACATTTGCCCCTAGCGGGATTCGAACCCGCGATCATTGGTTTCGTGGCCAGGGTCTCTGACCACACGACCAACGGGCCTGTCAAAAATAAGCTACTTACTACATGTAATAAGCAGATACCGGCGTCGGTTATAAACGAGTAGAAAGGCGTCATGTTTCAAAAAGCATTTTTATATTTGTTGGAAAATGACGCAGTAAGAGATCATAGTTTTTATTTATGTCGCCCGTCACATAAGTATTTCACACTTTACTAGGCATTGTCTACAATGCTCAGGGATAGTGCCTATAGGAGCGTAGCTATAGGAACGTATTCATGTGGAGCATACGCCCATGAGAAGATTCCTAGAATAATAATAATAAATTCTCCTGACACCAATTCCCCAGTTCCAAACTAAGCTTATAAGCTTGTGCTATGGATACTAGGCGAACGGATAGAAATACTTAACGAATAAGTACTTACTTAGAGAATTTATGATTTTAAACTTTCGCGTTGCATTATTACTGGGAATAATACTGACGGGACTAAACGCGATATGCATTATGTTATGTAGTATACATGATGTATATGTCGCAGTCATCTGGTTGAATCTGTTCTCTTGTTCAATCAACGTTCGGCCTAGTCATTCAATTAAACGTCGACATTCAATAAACGCGCTAGTCATTCAATCAAATAGCAGATTTATCCAGATGACTTCGATATGACGTTGAACGTTACATTAAACAACTTGACGAGTTGTCCTTTAGTCATTCAATTAAATGTCGTCATTCAATGAACGCGCTAGTCATTCAATCAAATAGCAGATTCAATCAGATGACTGCGACATATACATGATGTATATGATACTGTAAGTACTCATGTACTACATAATGGATATCGCGTTTATTCCCGTCAGTATTATTTCCAGTAACTATAGAATTGTTATATTCCAAATAAATAATTTATTTGGGTATGATTCTAATAAAATAAATAAAACCAAACTACTAGACACCAGCGTCAGACTAAAGTACTATACATATCTAAATGCGTTAAGTAGCAGCGTATGGGCATGTGTAACATTGTGCTGGTAACCGTTCCCACGGCTCCAACTCGAGCGACGAGGAGCGCTGCGGGGTTTAGCGGGTATTACTTCCCCTATATTCCTTCACAGGGCGAGTGAGAGAGGGCGCAAATTCATTCTCCACGTTAAAAAAGAAAAAATGGTCATTTAAATAAATACGAAAATTTGTAAGAATGTTTTTTATTATCAATTATGTTACAAGAATAATAAATTATATCAATAAAGTTTGTAAAATAAAATTATAAAAAGTGCATCATCAGTTCGTAATAATTGTATTTACATCCAATGAAACTTAATATTTCCAATAGCCTCAATAAATTCATCTCAAAAACTTACAATTACGTATCACATTTCTTCGCTCAATACTTTTTGTTCTTGAGATAATGGTAAGATAGTATTTTATAATCAAACATTTGAAAAACATTTCACTGATGTCATAAATAATCTAATTATTAAAGTCTCATCAGTCAGTCATTTAGATTTAAGTCAGAAGAATAAATGCTTTTTTATAGTAAAATTAACTTAAAACAGCATGTAGTTATGACAACTTGGAATAGTTTTGTTACCCATTAATTTTGTTCAATGCATATCACTTACGCAATTGAGAAGATGTCAGCACAATACAAAAGTGAGCCCAAATATTGTGTTTTTTCTAATATTATTCAGCTAAGACATCCAGTCAACGCATAATTTTATGTAAAATAACATTTTTAATTAATATTCAGAAACTGTCAAAACTAAATGTTAACCACGGCCCATCGCTTTGTTTCCGTTTTTTTACGAAACATGATGGTAATAGTTAGTTAAGAAGGTAATCATTTACTAACAAGGCAAAACAGGCATTTGATATCATCCGTATTGTTGTATATCAGTCATAAGTAAGAAATTTTCTATTCAATGGGCATAACACTATTTCAATTCATTCAACGTCAATTTGCAAAGACGTGGTACCTGCTCCCTAGATCACCATACTGGTCCAATTATTTATTTCATTTATTTATAATAATATAATTTATTATTGATAAATACATTTAATTGCATATTTACATATCCGAACAATTATTTGTACAATTTTTTGTAAAGTTTCCTATAAAACATTTAAACAGAAGAATTTGATATGAAGATTTGAGCAACAGTTTATATACGTAGAACCTTTTGAAATCAGTAGGTAAGACATCTATACAAATTTTACAAAGAGGAAAGATTTGTATTTTTGTCTGTGTGTATGTTTGTAATGAATAAACTCAAAAAACCGTGCCGATTTCAAAAATTCTTTCACCATTGGAAAGCTACATTATCCGGAAGTAACATAGGCTATATTTTATCCTCATATTTCTAAAGGAACGGAAACTATGCAGGCGAAACCGCGGGGCGCTGCTAGTTCCGAATATAAGGTCTTCAGAAAATTCCGCTTCTGATATAATAAACATAAAAAGTTTCTGAAACTAGGTTATTCTACATATTACTGTGATAGCAAAAAACAACTGCTGAAGGAGTATCTTAAACGCCTAGGCTGAACCAATTAAAATATTGTTTTTTATATATATTTTACATAGATAACCAGGAATCTATCCATTCTGCACACCTATCTCTGAGCAACATCTTAATACACGTCTTTGCAAATCTAAAGACCATACTTCTTTCTTTCATAATACATTTTTCTGAATGATAGTTATAGGAAGACATAGAACTTAATACAAGTTTTTATTTTACACAACCCCTATTTTACTACAATTCACATCTTATTAAATGCTACGAAGAACTTTCGGTAAGTCAAAAAATGGCCTAATTACTCCTTCTTGCATTCTTTGTAATGTCTCTCAAACGTGCAACCAATACCATTGTATGATAATTTTCTGGGATCCACGGCTTTGGCATCTCGGAAAAGCAAGAATAAGGTTCATTATTGTATTATTCATTTAATAGAGCCGCGAAGGCCAGGCAGAAAAATAACAAGGTGCACCTCGTCATTCGAAATCGATCTCTCATAGTAGCCTTATAGGGTCCAATATTCCTAAAAGTCTATAATACAATGCTTACACCCTATCTTTTGCATTGAATAAGCACCAACTTCTCAAGTCACATCTCCCCTTTTCCTACATCTCTCTGGATTAAATAACTACTAGAACCCTGACAACCCGATGACCTGTTTACATAGCGGTCATACGACTTTGGCCTCTAAGAAAGTTAGAAATATTATATATTATTCCAAAAGGACGCCACACATGTATTGTCACAGAATAAAGCTAAGCTTTTGTGAACCTTATTACATCGACATAAGAGCTACAAGTTGCATATTAGAGCCACCTTTTCTCGGCGGCTCCCTCGCCCCTCTGGTTCAGGTAATTGCTGGATCCCTGCCAGCTGAACGAGCTGTCTGTGTCTCCATCGTCCTGCGACTTCGGCTTCTCAGGGTGGAAGGAATTAGGTCTATTATTCCCTGCGTAGGACCTGGGGCGGCCCTCAATGAGCGAGTGGCTGAGGCGGGAGGGCTCGAAGCTGTACTCGGCGTTGGAGGGCTTGCGCACCTCGTTGAGGTACTTCCACGTGTGGCTGTCGGGGCCCTCCGACTCCTCCTTCGGGTTGTAGTGCCATTCTGCATACAAAACATTATAGTATGTGAGCCTATTTCTCATCAGGGTAAGTTTTAACTAATTAACTTCACAGCATTTCCTCACTCACCGCCGTTGGAGACCTTGGCGATGGCGGCGAGCAGGAACTCCTTGTCACGCGCCTGCAGCACCAGCATGTGCCGCAGCAGCCGCACCATGCCGCGCTGCGCCCGCGCGCGTGCGCGCATGTAGTACACGACCACGCTGCAACAGAGGGTGGTCAGGGGTCAGTGGGGGGAAGTGGGGGTCAGTACTAGCGCGCGGCGCGTGACGTCAGGCGGCGCCAGTACTGGCGGGGGGCCTCACCAGAGCGCCAGCATGCTGAAGGCGAGCGCGCCGGGCCGCGCGAGGAAGGCGAGCGCGCGGCGCGTGACGTCACGCGGCGCCAGTACTGGCGGGGGGCCTCACCAGAGCGCCAGCATGCTGAAGGCGAGCGCGCCGGGCCGCGCGAGGAAGGCGAGCGCGCGGCGCGTGACGTCACGCGGCGCCAGTACTGGCGGGGGGCCTCACCAGAGCGCCAGCATGCTGAAGGCGAGCGCGCCGGGCCGCGCGAGGAAGGCGAGCGCGCGGCGCGTGACGTCACGCTCGGCGAGGCGCAGCACGCCCTCGGTCAGCACCTCGTACACGTACGCGTACTCGCGGAACGGACCGCACTCGCGGGACTCCTTCCTGCATCACCAGACAACAAGATACATACATTTCTACATCTTACATAAAGCATAGACGAATTTCCCTGTGATATACTCCTAACCGATCTCGGTCGTGGCGGCAATCACAAAGATAATTAGCCAGCTACGCAGAAGATATTAAAGCACAAGTGTCTGCACACAAACAGGTTCAGTCTGTATTCCTTCACTCTCATAGGCTGATTTCAGAGTCACGCTTACGCCGGCGTGGGTGGTAAGAGACGTAGGCCAGGTGTCGCATTGTACCGTTTATAGTGAAAAACTGCCCGGGCGCACCCGCGCATGATTGCAATTCAAACACAGTCTTACCAGACGCGCTTACCTACGCGGGCGATCAGCGTGACTCTGAAACCAGCCATAGCACGATCAAAAGGCAACCCGACATGACCGGAGTAGGTCAGCGACAAGATCAACGGCCTTACGTGCTTTCCTAAGCAAAGGGGTGGGAATCCTAATAAGCTGACATCCAATCGCTAAAAGGGTGCTGTGTGTTTTTGTAATTAAAACACACATAAATGTATGGCCCGAACCGGTATTTGATCCCAGCACCTTGATCTTTACGCGACACTTGCTACCAATAGGCCAACGAACCAGTCATGTCCTCGTACATATTAATTACTAACTCCAACCAAAACCTTGACTGGAAGATCTCCACATCAAACTCACCAGATGAACAGGGAGGCGAGCGCGAACAGTGACGTGAAAAGCGACAGGGTAACCAGCATGTAGAATATCGTCTGCGTCTGCGCAGCGCGCCACACCTGACAAAAAAACGGTCAACAATTTTGTGTATAGTCAACATGTGTCTCCTTACTTACTTTTGACCGCTTTAAGTTTAACACTAACCTTCCTAGCCGGCTGGCAAGCCCTCATAGCGACCTCCCGCTTTACATAGAACAGGAGGAGGAACTTGACGGTGACGGCCACCACGAGTAGGGGGGAGAACAGCATGCCCACCCACAGCACCGCCTGGTTGTAGATCACCGTCAGCGAGTTGTACGCGATGTTGAACTCCGGCGCTTCGCCCGACGGGTTCAACCTGAACGATACAAGTCAATTTAAAATTTCGTTGGATTTCAAAACTAATTTCACGCCACTTCCTTAGCGGGGTAGGCATTATCATTACAAATAAATTTGTATGTGGTACTGATCTGTCAGTGTACCGTTGCAAAATAAAAATAAAAATAAAAATAAAAAAAATAATAATAATGACGGGACCAAGCGTGATTGCAATAAGTAGAACATGAATACTTACAGCTTGACGACTTACGAATTAGGACGAGTTGCGTCGTCTTGTAAACAAGCCGACCTAAATAAGTTTACTGTTACTTGGAGTGCCTACTGCTTCGATGAATGCGGGTACTTACTTATGTGTGAGTTTAAAGAGACTTACCTACTGTTTGGACTCTGCTATGTAAAAATATAAGTCACCGTAGGAAACGCTCAAAACAACAAACCAAGCGCACTCACTTGTAGAGGAAGGCCCGGGCGCCCTCCGCGAGCGGCAGCAGCAGCAGCGAGACGGGCGCGTCCAGCAGCACCAGCCGGAACGCCTCCTGCGCCAGCGCCGTGTCCCAGCACTAGCGACAAGCGCACTCACTTGTAGAGGAAGGCCCGGGCGCCCTCCGCGAGCGGCAGCAGCAGCAGCGAGACGGGCGCATCCAGCAGCACCAGCCGGAACGCCTCCTGCGCCAGCGCCGTGTCCCAGCACTAGCGACAAGCGCACTCACTTGTAGAGGAAGGCCCGGGCGCCCTCCGCGAGCGGCAGCAGCAGCAGCGAGACGGGCGCGTCCAGCAGCACCAGCCGGAACGCCTCCTGCGCCAGCGCCGTGTCCCAGCACTAGCGACAAGCGCACTCACTTGTAGAGGAAGGCCCGGGCGCCCTCCGCGAGCGGCAGCAGCAGCAGCGAGACGGGCGCGTCCAGCAGCACCAGCCGGAACGCCTCCTGCGCCAGCGCCGTGTCCCAGCACTAGCGACAAGCGCACTCACTTGTAGAGGAAGGCCCGGGCGCCCTCCGCGAGCGGCAGCAGCAGCAGCGAGACGGGCGCGTCCAGCAGCACCAGCCGGAACGCCTCCTGCGCCAGCGCCGTGTCCCAGCACTAGCGACAAGCGCACTCACTTGTAGAGGAAGGCCCGGGCGCCCTCCGCGAGCGGCAGCAGCAGCAGCGAGACGGGCGCGTCCAGCAGCACCAGCCGGAACGCCTCCTGCGCCAGCGCCGTGTCCCAGCACTAGCGACAAGCGCACTCACTTGTAGAGGAAGGCCCGGGCGCCCTCCGCGAGCGGCAGCAGCAGCAGCGAGACGGGCGCGTCCAGCAGCACCAGCCGGAACGCCTCCTGCGCCAGCGCCGTGTCCCAGCACTAGCGACAAGCGCACTCACTTGTAGAGGAAGGCCCGGGCGCCCTCCGCGAGCGGCAGCAGCAGCAGCGAGACGGGCGCGTCCAGCAGCACCAGCCGGAACGCCTCCTGCGCCAGCGCCGTCTCCCAGCACTAGCGACAAGCGCACGCAACTTAACACAAGCCGGGTCTAACGCTAAGAGCGTGGACAGCCATTGGTCTAGGGAAGGGCAACTAATATCCCCATTACCCAATATCGGGTAATGGGGATATTAGTTACTTTTCCAGTGAAGAACACATGAAGCTTCACACTAGTAGTAAGATGTAAGGTTTAGAACACAATAACGGCTAGATTTGCTAGATTGAACTATGGGCTTAATCTCCAGGGAGCGGTGGCAGATGCCAAACCCTTAATCCCTCTCTCCCCTTGACGATGCACTTGCCTGGCGCCGCAGATGTTGCCCCATGCACATTTTTGAACTCAAGTTTGTACTCTTACTGTATGTCCCGTCTTGCACAACATAAAACGCGGCTAATGATGTATTGAGCATTGGATTTGTGATTCTGTAAGTAAGCTATCCAGTGTTCTAAAATAGACCCGTATCCTCTTTGATCTGTATCTCTGAAATCTGAACCATTGAGGATATAGATCAAAGAGGTATTTGACTCGGGTCCGAGTAATAATAACAGTGCCTAAGCTAAATCCTTTAGATTCAAATCAACGTATGTGATGTTGTCTGATATCTATTACTATAGCAATAAAAACTGCAAATAAACAGATGGCCAGACAGCTTGCTTCTAGTAGCAAAGCGATAATGATATATACGATTATATGGCTCCATATACTCAAGACTCGAGCTGAAGTGGCATAGCATGGATTACACCAGGCGCATTATGATGTTACCTAATGCTGATAGCATCGACACATTTCAATGAACGTGCCACATTCTGAACTCCATCTGATTGGTAAATACCAGTTCAGGAAAAATATCCCCCCAAATGGGTGCCCAATGCTGAATGATAACCGATTTGCTGACGCCCAGTAACAAACGGATCTCACCCAATGACAAATGGATGACACCTGGTGCCAAATGAGTGACACACGATTCCGAATAGGTGACCCCCAGTGGCGAATGAACGACACCCAATACCAAGTGGGTGTCACCCGGTGCCAAACATGTCACGCTCAAAACTATACGAGTGACACCTGGTACCAAAGGGGTGACACCTGGTACCGAACGGGTGACACCTGGTACCGAACGGGTGACAGCTGGTACCGAAAGGGTGACCACCGTTATCAATGCGCAACACACCGGGTGTTGCGTATTGGTAATGAGTGATCATCAATGTCAAATAGGTTACAGCCGGCACCGACCGGACGACACCATCCCCCCTCACGCCAGTGAGCACTCACGGGCACGGCGGAGCGCGACCAGTACGCCAGCAGCAGCATCAGGGTGCTCACGTCCAGCAGCCACGTGCGAGCCAGCGTCACGTACAGCTTCGTGCGGGGCTTGTAGAACTCCATCCTGGGGCAGATATAGTGACTGTCAGTTAATTGGCTATTCAAATTCAAAATCTCTTTATTTATATAGACTTCAAAAAAGCACTTATAAATAGTAAATTTAAACAGAAAAGAAAACATTACCACAGATTCAGAAGGTAGACTCTATCGAGAAGAAACCGGCAAGAAACTCGATAGTTACTCTTTTAAATGCCAAAATTTACAATTTCGTGATTAATAATCTACACTTACCAGGTAACAACACTGCAGATAAACACTTCATTATAAGGTTAAACATATATGTTTGTCAAGTAAAAAAGCCTTCAATCTTATAGTAGCCCTTACTCATTAAAATCGCTTTAATGCACAATTTGAACTTATGTGAAGGTAATAGTAGACTTTCTGGAAGTTTATTAAATATTTGAATACTTAGACCAATAAATGAATTATGACTCTTTTGGAGTCTATGGTTTGGAACATCAAGTTATTATTTCTTATAACTACTACTTTTAAGAATACGAATGGAATTGAAGCTAGACAGAATAGCGACTGTCGTATCGTACTTGCATCACCTTCCTATCATTGTGCTCGTGCTTAATCGGAGTCCGTTTGGACCATGATCCAGGATTAAGCGATCCTATCCTATCTGACGCCAATTCCACAATCTAATTCCACACGATTATAAACCTTACCACCAACAAAATAACGCTCACCTCGCAATCAAATGGAACATCACCGGGCACAGTGAGACGCAAGCGGTGATCGCCAGCGCGACCAGGATCTCCCGGTACGGCATGCTCTTGGACGCGGCCAGCAGCTGCCACAGCCCGAACTGCAGACCGACTATCGACCCTAACACCAGCGCCGTAATGACCATATTTGCGAGGCCACGCCCGAAACGCACCCAGAATAAGGCCTTCACTTTGTTCTTGTTTTGTTCGCTGAGAAGTTCCTGTATAACAAACATTGCATACATAATAAGGAAGCAGGATATCTTAAGTTTATAAACATATTCAATACAAAGGATATGTTTTAGATTCGTCAAAAAGTAAAAAATACACGGCCACGTATATTTCGTCTCCCTCAGATACCCACGGAGGGATATGCATATCCAGCATATCACTGGTTATCATTTAACTAACGCATAAATTAGGTGTATATATGACGCAGGCAATTTGTATAATTCCGCCGTTTACATACGGCGTCGTCAGTTTAAAAACGCTCGCAGTTATGTATTATGCCGAAGGCAAAATGTATATTGCGGTCATTATATAGTATGCCGCAAGTATTTAGTTTAGGTCAGGTAGTAGTTAAAATAATAGGTACGAGTGTTAGGTACAACTGCGACACTACAGCCAGAACCGAAGAAGAACAATCAATGTCGAAATTATAACAATTGAGCGAGTCATAGCCTTCGGGCTTCGGCATAATACATAACTGCGAGCGTTTTTAAACTGACGACGCCGTATGTAAACGGCGGAATCATACAAATTGCCTGCGACATATATACGAGTTAATTGACCGGAACCTTGAACTCGAAATAATACTAAGGGGACATGCATCATATTATTATAAACGTGGGTACTTACAGGTTGACATTTCACAAGCGGAATGTCTGTTGCAATCAAAGGTTGCAATAAAGCCGAAACGTCAAGCTGTAACTACTATTGTGCCAATATCCTCCAAAAAGATTTCGGTCATGACAGCCAATTTCAACAAGAATTAGCCAAGTATACAGAAAATATAAAAAAACTGCCTATATTGAATTACTTACCCAATCACAATTTTTTGCCCTTAAGTATTATTTCTGGTGGCAACACAACGCAAAAGTCTATTACAAACTAATCTATGGTAAGCAGAATGAAATGAAATGAAATTATCTTTATTTACGTAGGCTTAAACTTAAATAAGCACTAATAAATCGTCGGAACATACAAATAAAAATTTACCACCAGATTCGAAAAGTAGCTTCTACCGAGCAAGAACCGGCAAGAAACTCGATAGTTACTCTTTTCATCGCCAAATTCACAATAAGTATCAATAATAATTATCATATTCTTAAGCTACTATGCTATACAAATCTATAAAAAGTAAATATGTATAATAGCAATTACAAATATTTGTCACTTAAAAAATCTTACTACTAACTAACTAACTAAACTTCACGCCACTTCCCTAGCGGGGTAGGCAGAGAGAACCGAACGCCATATGGCACGATCCTTACACACCTCACTCGCCTCTTCAACATTCATAATCCTTTTCATACAAGCTCTACGATTTTTATGACTCCTAAAATCACCTTCTTTTAATACACGACCAATCTGGTCGTGGTAGGTGAGCCTGGGCCTTCCGCAGCTCCTACATCCTTCCACATTCGCATTGTATATCTGTTTAGTCAATCTTTCGTCATCCATTCTTTCCACATGTCCGAACCACCGGAGCATGCCTCTTCTTACCTTGACTCCGACGCTGTCCTTCAGACCAACTCTCTTTCTTACATCATCATTCCGAACGCAGTCTGTGAGCGATACACCGCAGATTTTCCGCAGCGCACGCATCTCGACCGCGTTTATTCTACTTTCATGCTCTTTCTGCCATACCCAACTCTCGCTTCCATATGTTAGCGTAGGAATCAGCACCGCATTGTGTATGGCGAGCTGGGCCTTCTGGCTTAAGATTTTGCTGCCTAAAAGTTTTCCTAACGCTCCATTCACCCTATTCCCTGCATTCACTCTTCTTTCTATATCAGCGGAGTACCTTCCATCTCTACTAAATGCAGATCCTAGATATACAATTTCATTCACCTGTTCCAGCACTACATCGTCAACCGTTATCCTTGTATCCGTTCTGGTTTCATCTCTTTCAAACACCATAATCTTTGTTTTCTTCGCATTCAAATGTAAGCCTCTCTTCTTGCAATCATCTTTCAATGTTGTGACTAGTTGCTGCAGATCCGATGCCGACTCTGCTAGAAGTACGGCATCGTCCGCGTAAAGCAGGCAGTTCACAACCAGGTCACCCATACGCACTCCAACATTCATAGATCTAATCCTCTGGAGACAATGGCCGAGATATAGGACAAATAGCAGAGCAGACAGCACGCATCCCTGTCTGACACCAATATTGACGTCAAACCAGGGTGACAGGCTGCCCTCCACTTGCACGCATGCCGTACAGCCCACATAGGTGGACTGCGCAGCACGAAGCAATGCTCCATCAATCCCATATCTCGGCAATATGTCCCAAAGGTCCTTTCGTACAACCCTGTCAAAGGCCTTCTCCATATCCACAAAACCGCAAAAAACCCTCTGACTTTTGGCCAGATGCTTCTCCACGATGTTGCGAAGAGAGAAGACTTGATCCGTGCATCCTCTACCATTCCGGAAACCTCCCTGTGCCTCCCACAACATTCCATCAGATTTCACCCTCATTCTCCTCTCAATAATCTTGCCATACACCTTTGCTGCTAAGCTGATCAAACTGATGGCTCTATGGCTGGCACAGTCCATACGTGACCCAGCACCCTTGTACAGAGGCACGATAACTGCCCGTCTCCAGTCCATTGGGACCTTTCCGTTTCTCCAGCATAGATTGCACAAGAACCAGAAAGCGTCCTGGACGCTAGCGCCACCTAGCTTGATCATCTCCGCAGATACCTTGTCTATTCCCGCGGCCTTTCCACTTTTCAGACTTCGTATCGACCATTCAATCTCATTCATAGTGATGTCTTCATCAGACGCTGGCACCACAGAATCAGACATAGCCTCACTCTCAGTGCCAACATCAGAGACATACTCATACATTTCTCCAAAATATTCACTCCACCGTTCTAACACCTCGTTTGGGTTTGCAAGAATGTCACCAGCTTTAGATTTAATCTTACTCATTCCGGATGCCGACGAATACCCCCGAGACCTCTTAACCTCCCTCCAAAAGAGCTTGGAATTAGCCTGGAAACTATTCGTCAGTCTCCTTTCTTCATTCATAGCTACTCTTTCACGCTTCTCTTTCACTAAAGCTTTGGTTTCACTCTTGCAATAACGGTATATTTCTTTCTTCATCTCAAGCATACTTTCATCCATTTGCAAAGATGAGACATAATCAAGCCAGGCCTTCTTCTTCCTCGCTACGGAGGCTTTGACCTCCTCATCCCACCATGCGTCACCTTTCATTGTTCTACGTCTCTTTGCGCATCCACATGCCTCTTTTGCACTGTCCCCCATGCTCTCTTTCAAAATGTTCCAGCAATCATCAACATCTAAGTCAGAAAGACTCGCATTCGCAAGTCTTTCATTGACTAAGCCTACATACACACTCCTTACACTTTCATCTTCCAGTTTTTCATTGCTTATCCTTTCAGTGCCTCCGCATGGAGTACGCACTCGCCAGTGCCTCCACTTCTTGAAAAGCCCAGCAAACCGGCATACTACCAGGTAGTGGTCTGTTTCAAGAGTAGGGCCTCTGTAGGCTCTTGTATCCAATATACTATTGCGGAGGCGGCTATCGACTAAAATCAAATCAATCACACTTTTTTGGTCATTCCGTCTCCAAGTATACGTGTGAATATCCTTATGACGAAAAATAGTGTTTGCCACAAGGAGGTTCCGTTCCAAACATACTTCCAAGATTTGCTTACCAGCATCATTCACTCTCTTGTCTCCATATGGGCCAAGGACTGCTTCATAGTCAGATCGCTTGGTGCCAACCCAACCATTCAAATCTCCACACATAATTATCCTCTCATTTCCTTCAGTCAGGTCCAGAATTTCTCTAACAGACTCCCAGAACTCCTCTAGTTCTTGGGGACTGGCTGAGCTTACTGGCGCATAGCCTGCAACCAGAAAGACTCGCGTTATACCCAGTTTAATACGAACCCAGAGGAGTCTCGGGCCAACTAATTCATAGTCTTTCACACCAGAGACTAAACGAGAGGAAAGCACTACTCCAACTCCACCGCTGGCATGACAATTCTGTTCCACACCAGACCACAGAGCCATCATACCACCGGGAAGCTCATCTGCATCGCTGCCCTTCCGCTTAGTCTCTGTCAAGCACAGAACATCCAGGCGTCTCTCATTCATTACGTCAATCATCTCATAAATTTTATCTTTCATTCCACCTCTTACATTCCACGTGCCTATACGGCACTCTGTTCTCCTCGTTCCGCAGTGTCCGGCGTGGCGTGAAGGGTGGCGGCCCCCTTCGCCGCACTCGCCACTTTTCGCACCGACGAGGGCACGTCGGTGCGCGTCGCATCGGGGGAACGCCCTATCCCGCTCTGCGGAATTAGATCGGTCCAAGGTTGCAATCCGAGAGATCGGACTGGCAGGAGTCGCGACGAGCAAGCCCTTGGCACATGATAAAAAATCTTCTATATTATAATAAGCCTTTCTCATAAGATGCTCTTTAATTTGTAATTTAAATCTATGCATAGGCAGTTCAATTATATTGCCTGGTAATTTGTTAAATAATTTGATAAATTGAACTAGACTAGACTTGTGAATAAAAGCGTAAATTTGAAATGAAATTATGAAATGTAATGATTTATTTCTGCAAGTAGATTTGTAACAAATTCTTTTGCATGTCACACTTTTTTACCCTACCAGCACCTGAATGGCCTGATGAGAAGAGGTGCCGCAAGAAACTCAACAGATAGCCTTTTTTAAAAACATGTTTTACATATCTCTTATATGTGGTACATTAAAATATCATGGCTAAAAATTTCACTGTCGAACCTTGAACTCGTTGTAGATGCTGTTGGCGTTGAGCGCGGCGGCGTGTTGGGTGACGATGCCGAAGTCCCAGCCGCAGAACAGCTTGTTGGCGAACGCGTGGCCCAGCCCGTCCGCCGTCTCGATGAAGTTGCGCCGGTACGAGTACGCCGTCCTGACAAACACCACCACACACGTTACCTTATGAGGACTATTGCATTATACATAAATACGCGACCTGGGCAGATGTACTTGAACTTATACACTGTAAATTCAAACCTTATTTCCTAGGACACGCACGCCTAATATTAATATTGACTATTCATAAGCATTATTTTTGACAAGGTCGATGCCCGATGGCTCATTCGGTAGTGACCCTGCCACATGCGCCAAGAGTTGTGGGTTCGATCCCCACCGAGGACCAATATTCGTATGATGAATACTCGTATTTGTTCTGTGTCTGGGTGTTAATATCCAATATTTAAGTATATATTTGTAATACCACTGTTGATTCTGATTTTCGTAACACAAGTGCTTAAGCTACTTAGCTCGGAGTCAGATCAATGTATGTGATGTAGTCTGTCTGATATGTATTATCACTTCAATAAATATCAATTATATAACCACACCTATACAAAGTTATTTTTAATTTATACGAAACCACTTATGTACCTACTTATTTAACTCCATTCCATACAATTGTTGATCAGCTGATTGGCTTGGATTTATTTTGAATGAAAAGTAAAAAAAAATTTTGCTCATTATTTTAAATCCTTTAAATTATTTCCTTAGAATAATGTGTAAAATAAATAGGTAAGAGGTTTCGCATATACTTAAAATAACCTTGTATAACCACTGTGTAAAAGATTCGCAATCGTTGCTTAAATTAACGTCCGTCTGAAATGGAGGAACCAAATAAATTAGTTCATTTGAAAAATCCATCCATAATTTTGGTGTGTGGGTTTCATAACAATGTTTTCCTTCATTGTCGAGTACCTAGGATGACATTAGTTGGAGACATTTATTCCCATAAGAACTACATAAATTCACTTAAATGAGGAATACATAAAAAGACCAAAAAATAAAATTGTGTGAAATAAATGGCCGCCGAGCGTGCCAGGCAATTGATACAACTAAGTACCTAGATCATTTTTACCTAAGTGGTAAAATCTGTACTTAGATTTGAGAAATTCTGAAATAAACCTCGGTTTTGAACTGACATTGTTACATGATACACAGTAAACAATAAAAAATAAAATACATTTTAATTTGACGAATATTAATTGTTGTCACCTGTAGCAGAGCACGGCGAAGAATGTGAGGTAGAGGCAGACCATGGTGAAGAAGTAGGCGAAGGGCATGCTGTAGCCGGCCGCCGCGTCGCCCGCGCCGTAGTGCCCGTAGAACAGCAGCGTGTCGGTAAACATCTGCGCACCAACAACACGTATATTATCACACTAGCAGCGCTCCGTGGTTTCACCCGCGTAGTTCCCGTTCCTGTGGGAATACGGGGATAAAATGTAGCCTATGTTACTCGCTGATAAAGTAGCTTTCCATTAATGAAATAATTATCTAAACTGGTCCAGTTTAGTATCGGAGCCTATTCGATACAAACAAACAAACAATTAAATCTTTCATCTTTGTACCTTTCATAATATTAGTAAAGATATACTATCACCCCCGGAATCCCCAGAGAGAAGCCAAGGAGCTACTAGGTACAGTGATTGTATTATCACACCCGTAATCCCCGTAAGGGTAGGCAGAGTCCATTTTTGACCATAGTTCAAAAATTGTTAGGTTAGGTAGACAACTATGAAAGTCTGCAATATTATGGTTTATGGTTTAAGACGTATATTTCTCAAAAAGAATAACAATTCACTTACATAAGAATATTACAAAACGAATATACAATATGATAAGATTGGTGTTATCGACTAGCATATTCTGATCAAATACGTCATCGAATGTGAGCAAATGAACTCTCGGAGCCCCCCTCCGCTGCCCCTCCCAACCTACTCTCCCCATCACGCTTCGCCTACGGCGTGACCACGAAGCCAGCAGGATGACCAAGACCAGGGTCGCCAGCGCCACGTCGAGAGCGAACAGCTAGCGCAGGAAGTGGAAGTACGAGGCTCAGCCTCACGCATTACCCGTCATTGTAATCTATACTTATAATAAATCTGTAGAGAGGTCAATTCTGTACATGAAATATATTTTCAAAATAACTATCAGGGGGTGATTAGTGATCGATACTGATGCCAAAAATGCAATCAGTAAAATTTTTGTCTGTCTGTCTGTCTGTCTGTATGTTCCTTATAGAAACAAAAACTACTCGACGGATTTTAACGAAACTTGGTACAATTATTCTTTATACTCCTGGGCAGGTTATAGTATACTTTTCATCACGCTACAATCAATAGGAGCAGAGTAGTGAAGGGAAATGTTGGGAAAACGGGAGAAGTTACTCCATTTTTTAGGCTTCCGTCGCGTGTGCAGCCTTAATGGTTAAAGTTACATAGAAATCATGTTTGACGGAAATAGTCTTTATAATATTAACCATAAACGCGGGTGACACCGCTGGCACAGCTAGTCCTAAATAAAAGTTGACTGACCTTCCCGGAGACGAAGTCGACGAACCCCCCCACGGCTGCCCCCGGCGCGGCGTCGCCAGCGTCGCGCATCGCCTGCGGCACGACCACGAAGGCCAGCAGCAGCGCGGCCAGCGCCACGTCGAGCGCGAACAGCCAGCGCAGGAAGTAGAAGTACGAGCCCACCGCCGACCCGAAGTGCCCCTCGACGTCGCGGATGGCCTCGTACCACAGCTCCACGGAGAACACCACGTCGCGCAGCCGGTCGCGAGCCTGCCAACGTGAACACGGAACTAGTCGCGAGCCTGACCAACAATTAACTCTTAACACATCCAGACTATGAATACGTAAATAAGTTTGTCTGTCTTATCATACTTCTTGCGTTACATCATATTCCGAATGATTCAATAAGCACTCTGACTTGCAAAATCCCCTTATAGTGATAACTTAAGTACTGATGGTAACTTTAAAAAGATCAATAAATAACTTCCAAGGCAACCAAACTTTCTAGTTTTAGATCCATAAATAATGTGCTGATTTCCTACGACGTATTCCCTCTCCGTTTTTATTTTCATTCAAATCTCCACTGAGCTATCGTTACTCTTTAAATTCCACGCAATTAATAAGATCAACTACTAACTAGCAACTCCAATACTCAAAAGCGAACACAAATCATTAAAAGGTGTCGACATCACTCCCTAATCAACCGAATACAGACCCTTTTGATCGCGAAGCTGAAGCGATACTTGAGGCGCGTGCACAGCGAGATGGGTCGCCGCTTGGAGCGCAGGCTGACGGAGGCTGACAGCTTGGCGCGCACCGTGCGCTTCATCGTCAGCCCCTGCGGCAGGTCGCGGAGCGCCTCCCTATCAAGGAAATTAAAGTTTAAACTCAGGTCCATTCATAATTTTTAAGAAATCAGACAGTCAACTATTTTTTAAATCTAGCTTAATTATCGCAGACCAAATTTCTAAAACTAATCTGGTAGTTGGTAGGCACAGAAAAATATTGTTTTTTATACGATCCGATAAACAGACTTTAGCCGCCTCATTCACCTCAACCGCGGGTTAGGTGAGACTTGATTCGGGTAAAAAAATGTGACTAGTTCTTTTTTGATCACTCAGTACCAGTTCGGACCTTTGTCCGTTTGTCATCTCACAGGACGTGAGAGTGAAGATATGGAGAGGGCATCTATGCTTGCGCAGACACTAGTACCAACCTTCTGAGTAGTTGTCTTATATTCATTGAGAATGGCCGCCGTGACAGAAATCGGTTAGTATTAGCCAAAGGTATTGTACCATTTATCTCCTTAACTAACTTACTAACTTCACGCCACTTCCCTAGTAGGGTAGGAAGGGTACCTCCCTAACTAAATAAACTCAAATACTTTCACACTGTATAGCACAAAGTTAATCTTGTTGTTTCTCTATAGAAGTGTTACAGCTTCGTATAGCCGCCCGCACAGTCTCCCGCTTGTTAGGTCCACCGCAGACTAGCCGCTGAATCTAAAGCCACAGTTCGTTTTACCGACGCAAGTATCTAATGCTACAACAGCCAAGTTTCTTACGATGCAACAATACGGGTAGTTTGACAGAACCTTCTCTCACATTATGATGACCTTTAAAAATTGTAAATCAAAGATGATAATTAATCCTTACATTTTCAGTGTTTATTGATCTATTCATCAGATTTTTTACGTACGTATGATTCTCAAATCGTCGGAAACTTATACCGTCAGATCCATAGACTGCAGTCCAACAACAAACTCATGGGTGGGTTCGACCCTCACCCAGGACAAACATTCGTGTGATGAATACTTGTGTTTCTTCTGTGTCTGGGTGTTGATATACAATATTTAAGTATATATTTGTTATTTTTAAGCTACTTCCCTCGAAGTCAGATCCCTATATGTGATGTAGTCTGTTATTTATTTATTTTTATAAGTCGTATCTATTCTCTCTGCTGCAATGTGATGTCAATGTTTGTATAAAAAACATGTAAAGATACTATATTTTCACAATTTTCCTTAACCACACGGAAAGCGACATTAATACTTGTAGCTTTAAAACTGCAAGCAATTTCTGCACGTTCCTTTTTCCATACAAACATCTACACCGGTACCATTATCTTTACACAACTTCCAATCATCGTCTCAGCTCTGCCTGCTACTGGGGCGATCAAGTCAGCTGATTGCTCGATGTACCACGGTAATCACCGCCGGCCGAGGTGTCTAGTATTTGTATCGAGCTCTTCTACGCGCGCAACATCCGGGCAGTGTGCGATAGATCTATCTATCTTCACCAGCCGACGATCCGATAGGGATAATAAGCGCTTGAGTGCGCTGATATCCTTAACAATAACGGCGGAATGATTTATTATTGTTCAGCTCCTGTGTAATATATATGTACCTATGAATCCTGTGGAGTCACTGTTGCATTTGAACTCCGAGCTGTCAACAAGTAATAAATATCCGACTACATCACATACATTGATCTGTCTCCGAGATAAGTAGCTTAAGCACTTGTGTTACGGATATCAAAATAACAGTGTTATTACAAATACATATATACTTAAATATTGGATATTAACACCCAGACACAGAACAAACACAAGTATTTATCTTACAAATGTTTGTCCCGGGTGGGGATCGAACCCACAACTTTTGGCGCATGGGGTCACTACCGAATGCGCCATCGAGCCAGTCAAATGTAATGTGGATCGAAGGTAATTTTTGTACGTGAAGGGCTACAAAAATTGGCATACACTCAGGATGACATCATGTCTTCTAGTTTCCGCTGCGTTTTACCGTCTCTTCAACAGTTGATTTTTGCTCCTGTTGTATTGAACTTGGATTAGGAAATTAAAGACTTTTTGCTTTTCTTCTGGTTGAAACACGGTCGTGATAGACAATTTACCAATCAAATCGTCAAAACGAATTGTGATTTACGCTCTTCAACATTTTAGAGGTCATTTTAGAGGTCAATGACCTAACGTAATGGATGATGTGATGTGCCATTGATAACCATTGCGAGCGGGACACACTCTAATATGGCCGACATTTTTATATTATAGTAAATAGGGGACCATCCTACAACGGTAGGCGGTCAAGTCTAGTCCAGTAGCCTATCCTTTTATTGTAATCATATTATGTCATCTCCCACAGTCATTGTATGATTTGGTTTAGAACTTTAAAACAAGTGTATAATGTATATTTTGACGCTAAAAAGAGTAAACACCAAGTTTCTGGCCAGTTTCTTCACGGTAGAATCAGCATTCCGAATTGGTGGTAGATTCACATTGCTCTACAGACTTTTGTAAAATTGACGATTTATAAGTGCTTTTTTTTAAGGCCTACTTAAATTAAGACATTTTGTTTTCTTTTTTAATTTCTAGTTTCTGCTACCGTATACGGCACTAGCAGGTCACCTGCGCAGCTCCTCGGCGGCGGGGTCGTCCTCCATGAGCCGGTCGCGCTGCTCCATCTCGCGCACGATCAGGTCGGCGCGCTTGTCCGCGTCGCCCGCGCCCGCCGAGCTCGCCTCCTGCAGCAGCGCGCTGTGCTCCGAGTTGCTGCGCCGGAGTCGAAGAGTGTCTGCGGAACCAGAAAGAGCTTAGTGAGGGGTCTATAAATCAACCAGTAGGTACTATGCCTATATCAGTGATTCCTAAAGTAAATGCAATGGTTGTGTCACTTGGAACCACATACACTTCACTTCTTCACATTTGCAATCCCAAAGGGGTAGGCGGAGTTTCAGGAACAGTAAACTCCTTAAACTTAAGTGGGGTTAGATCCCCACTCAGGACAAACATTCGTGTGATGAATACTTGTGTTTGTTCTGTGTCTGGGTGTTAATATCCAATATTTAAGTATATATTTGTAATACCACTGTTGTTTCTGATATCCGTAACACAAGTGCTTAAGCTACTTACTTCGGAGTCAGATCAATGTATGTGATGTCGTTGAATATTTATTTATTTATTTATTTAAACTACATTCAGTTAAAACCGACTTATGTTAGTGGTAAAATTGTGAGAATATAAGTTTATAAAAACAGAGTGGGGAAAAAGTTACAAATTAAGATTCTTAGACCGATACGGAAGTATTGCATTAGAACAACTCGTGCAAAGTCAAAAATAATTAAACATTGTAAGTGGTGTCGTCCACCTCATTTCGCAATTAACGTTAAGTAACAAGCGCTTGTCCTAATATTGGAGCATAAGGCAAATATCCTGTGATAAATATGGTCATTAGTCAACGAGTCATTCATGTTTATGCTAGTTCTCAGATTTAAATATCTTTATCCTTCACCTGGCCTTATTTATAGCTAGGTAATTGATCTGCTAGTGTGAACAATTTGTCGCCGTACATCCAAGGTATTACGATATAGCATTTGAAATAAATCAATGCATAATATTTACTCTTTATGATATATCTAAAGAGATGACTAAATTTTTTGAGAACACGAAAGAATTATAAATCCAGAGCTATTGTTTATTCAAAACAAAGCCTAAAAATTTATAATACCATCATTTAACTTTAAACGATATATCACTCATCGTAAACCATTATTAAATTCCATTAACCAATACAATTATTAAATTCACCAAAGCAGGATATCTATATATTATTGCGTGAAGCAAAAACTTTGTACCCCTTTTTATAAGAATTACGCGGACGGAGGAATATGAGATTTGGCACAGCTAAGAGCTAGAAGGAGTGCAGAAAGACTAATAATATTAAATAATTAAAAATAAATAAAACTAGTTATATTAATTTGATCACCATTAGCCATACGTATGACGTCACGAGCCGCTAATGACACAAAATCTTTGGAGCGAGTCATTTTTACATTTGGTATGCAAAATCTATATTGAAATATAAATTAACTATTTGAAAATATTTTTATTTAAATAAAATTGTAAAGACGCCGCAATATGCCTGTCACAACAGAATACATAGGTATCCCGTTCGCCATAAGGCGAATAAAATTTACGCGCATAGCGAAGTGTGGCCTAGACGTATGACGTAATTAAGACAACACACATAACATAACATCAAGCCCATAATCCCCGAAGGGGTAGACAGAGTCAAAGTGACAGCAGGCCCCTTTAACCACATTCAAAAATAAGCAGCCAAAAACAAAACTAGGCTGGGTAAGATGGAAATTTGTGAAAAAGTAGTGACAAGTGGCTAGCTCGTCGTCTACACAATCACATTCCCAAAACCCCATATACCATTAGTCGCCCTTTACGACATGTTAGGCAAGAAACACAGTTGGCGCATTCTTTTTTAAGTCCCAGACCAACATCGGACACGGACATCGGACTTCGGACGGTAATTAAGACAACTTTGCTTAGGTAAATTACACTATTTAATAAATTAATCTCTATCTTCATTATTAAATTATCTACGAAACACTAACACTTGTCTTCTATTCGTTATTTTTAATCATGAACATGACAAACAAGCGCACGGGCTGCCTAGATGGTAAGAAGCAATAGCACGCTACCGACCCATTGAAGGTTTTGTTAAGAATCCGGTCAGTGGATAGCTTTATCCACCGCTCCGATGGCGACAAGAGTGCAATACGTCAGTATTTGGGATTGCAATGCTAGATCCAGAAATTCAATTAACCCGAGCACAATGAGGGTTTTTTGGATTAAAATACCAGATAGATGGTGTAACCGTGACGGTCTTGTCACCCTCCTCATTGGTATGTTTCAGAACAAACAGACATCTGCTGTCAGCAAAGAGCCAATAGTGACAGTGATAACACCACGAGACTCCCTTGTGCCATCTGGCGGTTTTTGTATATAAGAAAACCCTAATTTCAGCTGTCCTGGATCCAGCGACATGTGCTGGTTCAATGCCGCTGCATTTCAATCCCTATTAGAGATTAATAAACTACTTAATAAACTCTCCAGACTGGCACACCAATTCCCTAGTTCCAAACTAAGCCTAAGCTTGTGCTATGGATACTAGGCGAACGGATAGAAATACTTAAATACGTTTATAAACATCCATGACTCGAGTACAAATGTCCATGTTCATCACACGAAACATTTGCCCCTAGCGGGATTCGAACTCGCGACCTTTGGTTTCGTGGCCAGGGGCTCTGACCACTCAACCAACGGGCCTGTCAACGGATTGGAATGCTGGATCAAGCAATCCAGCTGGGACCAGCACAATTGTAGCTCTGCTAGATCAAAAAAAAATGCTGCTGGATTGCAATCCCTAGTCCTATCTTTGCCGCTGCTAATCCTTAGTAGATACTTGGACTATCGGTACTCTCAATCACCAAACATTGCTACTTCAATTTAGTTTTCTATGAGGTTAGTTACCTACGTCAGTTTTGTATATGCTCTATAGCTTATTTCATTTGTTATTTTAACCGATTATTCGATTTGTAACCATGATCTAAAAATTGTCTGGTTCCCCTATCTTAGGGTTACGAAGGTCAGATCGGCAGTCGCTTCAATGTAATTACCATACTCGCTAATTCCTGGATCATGATCTAAGCGAAACCCCGTTTAAACACGGGACATAACGCTAGGAAGATGAAGATGATCTACTGTTTTCACCTCTATGCGTGTGGGTCTATGTATTCGCAGATGACCCTGGACCAAAATATCTGGCGCTAGCGTTTTCGGCTGCCAAGTACTATGCGAAGAGAGAGCCTTAGCTCAACCGATCTCAGAAATCCAGTACATGAAGTTGTATCTTAAAAGCAGCTCCATTTTATATCACTTTAATCGAAAACAAACAGGAAAACACGCCGACGATGCCGCAGAATAAATAAAGTCTTTACTCAAACTACTTACTTCTCCCCCGTCCACTCGTGCTAGACGACAATTCCTCCATTTCCAACTCCACAACATCATCCATCTCAATAGACTACACACAAGTCCAAAAATATTTAAATTTACACACCACTAATCATCTCTACGACACTTCTTCAAGACTAAAACTAAACTGACATAAAACTACTACACTAGACCAGTATAGGCAAAAGCCGAACAAAAACACGACAAGTAATAAATATTAGTTACATTCCTCGTTCAATTACAATGTAAAGGAAAATCGTACGTTCGTATCGGCACCATGTAGCGAGGACGAATGTGGAAACAGCACGGGGGGTCTGATTCATGGGTATGTTAGTGTTATTAATCGTTTTAACTTAATTAGAGGTCGTTAGGAGCTCGGGCCAATAAGCGCATGCAGTGGTCCCTTTAATAACTTAATTGGTCGCTAAACACGACGGCCGTGAGGTAAACAGATGTGTCACGTGGTACCGGCGCATTTAATTGTTATGTGCATACAGATATTACTCGGTCAACAATGTCTACAAACTCCGTGTTAATCTACGAATGCATTAATATAATACACGTGGAAGGCATTTATGTTGGTATGTTCTGTTTATACGGCAGACGCTAATACATATCTTAATGGAATTTAGCATGTCAAAGTTTCTAAAAAATATGCAGACAAATGATTGTTGTTTAGGAATTGTAACTCATACCATGTCTGGTCAGTCACTTAACATATTAGATTTCGTATAGACTTGACACAGACAGATGTCGCTACAGCATAGATTTAGAATTTTTTGACTACGCAAAAGATACATAAAGCGTGGGAGCGAGAAATCCTGCTGAAATACAAACCGCCCGAGAGAAAAAGAGACAGCGAATGAAGTACCTATATATCAATGTTTTTGCGAGTAAGAGGCCATAGCGTCCCGGTCTATTCTACGTCGCAGTGAAATTTGTGCATTTATGTATTAAACCTTGGATTATAATCGAGAATATTAAATGTGCAATTGAGGTGACTTGTTCTGTACGTGATTGTGAGGTTACACGACGGAATAATCCAAATAAATACACTTTTCACAGGTAAATACGATTTTATCATTAGATTTTTTCAAACCATATTTTGTCAAATTGTTGCTAGTAATCAGTTTAGAAAAATATATTGATTATAATTTATCTTTCTAAGTAAACATCGTGATTATAATCAGAATTGGGGAAAATATTGTGTAAAATAGTAAATAGTTTGGTTACGCTAGTGCTTGACAAAGCGGTGACGTCACGAGTATCGATAAAAACTTAATCGTCTTTTAGCGATATCATGACATGAATACAAAGTTATTTAGCCAAGTTATGTTGAAATATAATTATATTCACATTGGGAACTCATTATCTCCGTAAATTTGTTAGTTAAGTAACTGATATTTTTTCTAGGTTTCCAAGCAACCCAGCATTGTGTAAAAAGTGGATGCGGACTATAGACAGACCAGATTGGACTCCCAGTAAGAACACCACTATCTGTACCAAACATTTTGACGGCAAATGACGGCAAGAAAACATTTGTTGCACTACATATTATTTTTAAATAACTAAATGACACCAAATTAAAAGTTGTTAATATATTATTTGTTTCATTTCATTCCATCAATCAAAGCAAAAGTCACATCTTTTTGTCTTAGTATAAATCATAGAACATATTTCTATTTTTTTTATTTTTTACACGCTGAATATACGAAGAATTTTACCATCTCATCATTGTTTATAGAACTGCTTAGAATGAGATTTCTTACCGACTAATTCCAA
Organism: Glyphodes perspectalis; assembly: GCA_951394215.1. Taxonomy (NCBI): domain Eukaryota; kingdom Metazoa; phylum Arthropoda; class Insecta; order Lepidoptera; family Crambidae; genus Glyphodes; species Glyphodes perspectalis. The sequence goes on along the minus strand of OX596207.1, from coordinate 16,165,136 downwards.
TTTACCTAATATATACAACTACTGATTTCAGTCAATGCCATAAATAATTAATCAAAAGTATAAAAAAGCGTTTTAAATACCTATATTCTTAGTATACAACTGAATCAGTCGATAATGTGAAAGTGCGTCTTTGACAACACTATTTTTAACTCACATAGACGTCACCAACACATGCTTAAATTTATTTTGGTCATGTCTCCGAGCCGTCTTTGTGTATCTTGTACATCCTAAATCTATGCGCTACAGGCATCATTTAGACTGATTGAGAGATAAAACCGAATAAAAACGTTATTATTTCACTTTTAAGAAATGTTTTTTTCATAAAATAAGTTATTTATAATAAGATAATTTATTAAATTTAGGTAAAAAACATGAATATAAAATATTTTCTTCAGATGCAAACCAAAATAATATTTGTTTTAAAACCATGAATTTTGCACAGATGGCGTATTATTACTAAGAAACAACTAACCTGTGCTTGTAGCGCCATCTTGTATTATTCCGGCCAAACAGACTGAACTTTGCTGTAGTTCCAATTACTCACTACTGTCGCTGTCCTTGCGCGAATTATAGCAGTAACTTTTCAGGGCAGTGACCCTTTGTTGTACGTAGTATATTTTATTACTATGTGCTCACACGATCGGAATCGCAAGAAAAGCTTAAAAATTTGGCGGTTTGGGCGATAATAGACAGACGTGCAATTTTACCTTCGCATTTACATTGTTAAGGATTTATAAATAGCATTAATATAGTTTTGACGTAGAAATCGGCGTTAGCGTCAGCATCAAAACCAAATATCGCTGGTAGCATCACAAGGCTGAGCCGCCCTTATAGCTACGTCGATCAGCATTAGCGCATGTGTGCGAAAGCTAGGAAATGTGCGGCGCACACAGGCGCTTTATTATCAAAGTAATACGGTCGCTAATAGGGTCGCTTTTTTGACTGGCTCGATGACGCTAGTCAGTTTAGCCGAGTTGTGCGTTTGATCCCCACACAGGCAAACATTCGTGTGATGAATACTTATGTTTGTTCTGTGTCTGGGTGTTAATATTCAATATTAACGTAGACATATTTTGTAATACAACTATTGATTCTGATATCCGTAGACCGTAACACAAAAGCTTAAGCTACATACCTCGAAGTCAGATCAATGTATGTGATGTCGTCTGATATTTATTTATATATATTTAATAATATAGGCTATTTCCTAGGTTTCGCAAACAGGCGGCGCGGCAACACTCACTGTAGGACAGCTGTCGCGAGGGCATGAAGTTGACGGCGACGTGCCGCGCCGCGCTATCGCGCAGCGTGAACGTGCGCCGCATGTTGCACGGGCTCTCCAGCTCCGACTCGTTCTCCATCCTCACTGGAACACACGACACAGACCCTTATCACTTGAGAACATTGGCGGAAACAATATTGACAGTCAAGAGCACTGGCAGGGAGGTACACTTGCACCCCTCCCCTGTCAGAAAATAAAGTACATTGAAAAAATTATTATAACATTTTACCTACACTAGTGGGAGGGTACCCTAATGGAAACCAAATAAATAAAATAACAAATATATCTTTAAAAAATACATGTGTATTTCTATTTCCTAAAAAAATACATGTGTATTTCTATCATTATAATATTTAAGATTAAGATTATTAAGAAGCACCTCCCTGAATATAATCCTGGTGGCACCCATGTTGACAGTTACTTGTCGAGCAGGAACAGGGGCGTAGCTACCGCCTTATTAAGGATACTGGCTACCCGGATACAGAAGGGTGCCAAAGAATGTATGTATGCAAGAAGTTTAATCTCTTTTCCAAAAAACCTGACCATCATAGTTCGAATACCAGGAATAAGCACAGGCTTGTCATTCCACATCGACTTCATAAAAGCAGTAATTCTTATATGGGGCTTAGCATTAAGTTATTTAATAAGTTGCCAGATAAAGTAATTCAAATGCCCATTCATACATTCAAATCACATATGAAAACATTTGGGTCTCATGAAAACTCATGAAAAGGGCTACTATAGAATTAAAGATTTTTTAATGATAGGAATCTACAGTATGGGCTCTAATTCTTGCATGTTCTACCCTACGATAGTAATGTATTACATTAATTGTATTCGAATTATATAAATTAGTATGTTCCGAACCTGGCGGTAGAATCACTTTTTTGTATTATGACTATTCATAAGTGCTTTTGTGGAACCTACATGAATAAAGACATTTCTATTTCTATTAATGTACGCAATAATCATAAAATTTGTCCACAGAAATGCATTAGTATATTTACAGGCTTATATAAGTCTACAATGCAGGCATAAAATGTTATATAGTAATCTTATAATTAGTAATATTATAAAGCTGAAGAAACTAGTGGCCCAATTTTAAAAATTATTTCAATGTTAGATAGCCCATTTGTAGAGGAAGGCATTAACCATAAACACGGTTGGATCTGCGGGCACGGGTAGTAATAAGCCTGATAGTAATTTATTGATATGCAAAAAACCCAAATAATCTATTGGCAAACCCACCCATGTATATCATAAAGATAGATTATATTGACATATGACATTGATATGAGTGAAATGGGAGTGGATAGCTTGATGACGGCTAACTGAGACGTATGAAAAAGGAAGACATGCTGCGCCGACCCCAGATGTACTGGGAGAAGGGCAAGAGGATGATGATGAGATTAATTGACATATTGGTCAGATTAAATATTAAAAACCTTATGAATGAACAAACAAATACCTACATTAAGATAATTCATAATATTATTCAAATACTAACATAGATTAGATAGTGTATCGATAAGTTCTTATCTATTTTATTAATCTACTTAATTGCCTTTGATTGTGCCACATCAATAATGGTATTATAAGATTGAAAACTTTTACATAGCATTGTTTTTAGATGGAGTAAATGTTATAAGCAATATGTTGTTATAAGTACTTACAGCTCGAAGTTGCGGCCATATTAGTATATTCCTCAATTTAAACATTATCATTTTTATTTTTGAAGTTGTCATAACTATCCATTGATTGAAAGTAGCTGGACTGTGTTTCTCTTTCCATTAGACACATTCAAATTAACAAACGAACTAACTAAACTTCACGCCACTTCTCTAACGGTGTAGGCAGAGCAAACTGAACGCCATATGGCACGATCCTTACACATTCAAATGAAGTCTTTATAAATAGGAAATTGAGTTTATTTGTTAATATGTTACTATGACAAATAACAAGTTTTTAAATACTTCTCAACTTTGCTCACCAATGTGCGTATTATTATTTGTGTTTGTAAAAAGTATTTTATACAAACACAAATAATAAAACGAATTAAAATTAAAAGCTATCTGCTCAAAAATGTAATTTATAGAAATGGTAATAGTCAAAGTCTAAGTCAAAATATTCTTTATTTATATAGGTTTCAAGGAAACACTTATAAATCCTCAAACACAGTAGAAAGAGATATGATTCTACCACCGGTTCGAAATGTTGCATCTACCGAGACGTATCCTGCAAGAAACTTGGTAGTAAGTAGTAATAATATGTCATTACTTAATAGATTCATCATATTCTATCTGTGGGTATAGAAATGATTCTTTGTTTAATTAAGTAGTACATATTTAAAAAAAGCTCCAGCTGTGGACATCTATCAGATAATATAATAACGATGATGTAGATAGGCATGGATACAAAGACAGGATATAAATTCCTTCCTAAGGACAAACTTCACAAGCTTCTTTTATAAAGTGAAAGCCTACCCTCTGACCGAACATTGAGTAATAAAATGAAACTTAATGAATTTACCACTCCTTTTTTGTACTCTATTCAACGAATAAAGTGTAAATAACAAGAAAGGTTCATTTCATAAACAAAGTGTTAATTTGGGACATCTGAAAAAGCAACAAATGCACAATATGCTATTTGAGATTTGCCTCATAACTTATAATATATATAGATAGTTAACTATGGCCAGACTTAGAGCCAGATGTTAAAAAGGAAGGATGAAAGAAATAAAGTGTTTTAGTAAAAGAAATATACAAACAATCTAAGATAAACAAAAGGTACTCACAAAAATAGCTAGGATGATGTGTGTACTCAAACTTTATGGTACCCTAAAGGTCTAATAATAAAAAAAACAAACAGAACACTAAAAAAATTAAATGAATTCTTATTCATTCATACATTGCTTTAAATAAACATTGTGGATAGGATTTGATAAGATTTATTCGTGACAGGTGGCATTTAAGTTAATAATGTCAAAAGTTTTGACATTGACATCGTTCCGGGGCACGTACTCACGTTAGGCCACTTGTTTAAATATGTTTATTTATAATAAAAGGATGAACGTTTAAGAGTTATAAAACTAGAATAAAGTTTCGTTGATAATTATTATTATTAAAAAAAAAATGTATTTATATACCAAGTAATTAAGGTAATGTATGTAACATTACCCCTTTTTTTATAGGCAATAATGCATTTCTCTGAAAAACTAAATGTCGTTACCTTTAATTGCGTACAGCACTCTGAGTACCTACTGAAACTAAGTACCTACAGCTTTGCAAAAAATGTATGTGTCACCTGATTGTCATTGTGATCAAGTGTCAATGTCAGTTTGGTCAAACTAGTCATCGCGACGCCGCTCTCTTTATCTTCGAAAAAAAGTACAATTATTCTATAGTAATTTTAGTATTAAGTTACTCTTATAAATATATGACTAATATACCACTTACGAAAGATATTAATAACTGTTATGTAGTTCTAGTAAGATTCATGTAAGTAAACGTTAACACATCGTTTGTATTTCATCTATTTTAAGACTTGTTTAAATCTTTTTTTAGCTATACATGGTAAGGTGAATTAAACGGTTAGGAGTGGTTTGCTTTTTGCCTTAATATTAAGTACTTGTAATAACAGAGAATCTTTTGGGGTTGTTTTTGTGAGATTGTGTAAATAAATGCGGTGAAATAGTGACAAAACCCTCGAGCACGATTTCCTGTCGATAATAGCACTGGCGTATAACGAAGCATTTTACTATAATGATGATACTATTTACTAGATAGCATACTGAAAAAAAATTAAAATTAAAAAGAATTTCTGATTGATATAATTAAATTTAAAACACTTTTCGAAAGAATAAATTATGCCCCTTAGTAAAAGAATTATATAAAAAGGTTAAAATTAAGCTTATGAAGTTAGCAACCTAAATGGTGTCTAAACAATGGCACTGACTGTAATACTCCTTGTAATATATTTAATATAGTGTTTGCTTTTAGACAGTGACATGGCATTCCCTCAAAGCCTGTCCGTGGAGCAAGTGAGGCAGATCCTAATCGAGGTCATTGATGCTTTGGAGCACCCTGACTATTCCCCGAAGCTGGATGAGGCAAAGGAGGCTGCCGGCAATGAGATGCTCAAGATGATGCAGATTGTGTTTCCGATTGTTGCCCAAATTGAAATGGAGACCATCAAACGACACGGCTTCAGTAACACAAGAGAAGGTTAGTTTCCAACCTCTGTTATTAGAGAAGAGTAATATCCTTAAACATTCCTTGATAAATTAGTGTCTGTTTATTTCCACAGAAGAATTTGGTTTATTTTTTTTGTATTCATAACTAACTAACTAACTAAACTTCACGCCACTTAACTAGCCGGGTTGGCAGAGAGTTATATTCATGGATATAATGCAAACCAATGTGTTTATATGTTAATAATTGTGCGACATCATACAAGAATCTTCAAGGAAGAAAAATCATAAGATATGTCGTCAAATAAATATTTTTTTTAGGCTTAGTGCAGTTCACGCAGCTGATCCGCAAGATGGAGAGCGTCGATGGCGAGGTGGCCCGCCTGCACGGCCAGATCCGCAGCCACTACCTGCCCCCAGTGTCCATCAGCTCTACTGTTGACACATCACTATAAGTATGAGCCTATTTTTATAAACAAATACTTTACATGTTACCTACGACACGGGTAGAGCAAGTAAAGGGTCTACTTTAGTATTCTACTGTAGAGCTATCTGTATTATATATATATATTTTTTTCTATGTGGTTATCTGCGATCAGTCTCTTGACTATAAACAGATTTGTTGATAGCTGATTACTTTATACTGAGTGTATCTCCCAGTGGAGACATCTACTCATTCTACTATCTACCTATCTCCTTTCTACAGCTCTTCATTAGGGTAGCCTAAACTAGCTAATATTAGAGCTGTTAAGAATTGTTAAGAATTGGACTGAGTTAAGGGCTGTCAATTGAGATTGATAAAATTAAAGAAAATTATTTATATTATATAAACACTATAAAAATAAAAATAAAAATAATTGTCTTGCATGCTCTAGCTGCACTGATGCTGCTTACCCGTAGTTATTTTTGCGCTATTTATTTGGGAAAACTATTGTCAGTGTGTCAGGCTCTGCCGAGAAGTTAGTCCTTTCATTATGAATATTCGTGCTCCAGGGTTCCATACTACGGCCACTTCTCTTCGTCATATATAATGCAGATCAAGAAAATGTTATAAAAAATTGCAGATACCACTGTAACGTGGACGATGTACATTTTTATATTTCAAGTTCGCCTTACAAAAACCATACATAAATAACTCCACGCCCGCGCTCCCTGAAAGGGTAGGCAGAGTAAAAGGGGCATCAGGCCCTTTTAAATTAAAACTCGGCTGGGTTAGATAGAAAATTGTGAAAAGTAACAAGTGGCTAGCTCGTCGCCTACACAGTCACATACCCAAAACCCGATATACCTTTAGTCGCCTTTTACGACATGCTAGGCAAGAAACACAGTTGGCGCATTCCTTTTAAGTACCAGACCAGCATGGGACAATAAACATGCCATGTCAATAAACATGCCATAACAATAAACAAGTCATTTAGCGATGATGTTGCAAACTGGTCTATTAAAAACACTGACACTTAACCTGTCCAAATTAAAGTTCATTATTCTCGGCTCTATGAATTTTAGTCAGATATTCAGTGAGGCCAAACGCTTATACTGAACACTGTACACCAAACGCCGATATATTACCGTTTTATATTATGTACTGTGACACATATACCTACATTTATTATGTATACGTAAGCTATTTCGTTTCCATTTTTATTTTTATTTTATACTAGCTGTGCCCGCGGTTTCTCTCTCGTTTATGGTTAATGTTGTATAGCCTATAGCCTTCCTCGATAAATTAACCATACAATACAAAAATGTTTTTTCAATTCGGCCCTTTTCAACTCTTCAGCTTTACCTAGATATACTTACTAATATTATAAAGAGATTGTTTGTTTGCATTGCATAGGCTCCGAAACTACTGAACCGATTTGCTCCTTTATCAGCGAGTAACATAGGCTATATTTTATCCCCGTATTCCAACGGGAACGGGAACTACGCGGGTTTAACCGCGAGGCGCTGTTAGTATATGAGTATAAAAACAAACATTTTATCTATCTATCTAACTTAAACTCCACAGTGAACAAGACGTTCAGAAAATAGGAAACACCTCCCGCTTCTTATTGAAGTCGGTTTACTACCTTTTGTTATCTCAACCATAATAAGAATAATTTTACCACCACATTCATTGAAATCACAATACATTGTTAGAAACTTATTAGCTAGTTAGTAAATAAAACAGTTATTTATTAGTGAACAGAGTTGCAAATGAAAGTATATTTAAGTGTCCTATATTTATTAGTGATGAATTATATTTAGTCCGTCAGTTAGATTATACAAGAATACTAAACACATATTTTACGCTATAACAAATTAACAATAAATCACTAAGATCAAAGTTTTGGAGTGGCGGCTTGCGCGTCACTATTTAGTAAACATGTTACGAAAGCGTGACGTCACGCAAAACGTGAATGCATTGTATCTTCGTCATTGTTTGTTTGACAAATAAATAAAAAAATACGTGTTCAATTTTTTTTTTATAATCTAAATAACGGACGAAACAATTTTTTTTGTCATCTTGCCTATTAGAGGTGGCACAGCATTCATTTACTGCAGGAAGTAGCACTAGTTGTGTAAATTTCGGAAACTATACAAATTTACTATCATGAAATACATGACTGTATAATATAGCGACTAAATGAAGGGTTAAACAAATAGCTATATACATGAATACATAGGCAGTAGGTAGTAATCAACTTTCTTAACTAATTTATTTTAACCAAGAGTCTAATTCGTCGCCTATCAATATACACCATTAGCTGTAACGACATACTAAGCAAGGGACACAATCGCTACATTTTTAGGGTTCCGTACCCAAAAGGTAAAACGGGACCCTATTACTAGGACTCCGCTGTCCGTCCGTCCGTCTGTCTGTCCTTCTGTCACCAGGCTGTATCTCAAGAACCGTAATAGTTAGACAGTTAAAAAAATTCACAAATGATGTATTTCTGTTGCCGCTATAAAAAAAAATACCAAAAAAAAGAATAAAATAAATATTAAAGGGGGGGATCCCATATAACAAACGTGACTTTTTTGCCGTTTTTATAACGGCAACAGGACGACGAAATATTCACATAATATTTAGTATTATATTCACTTTAAAAATAAATAATGAAATTAACTAACTAACTAAACTTCACGCCACTTCCCAAATTAAAATAAAATAAATATGCCGTTTTTGCTCGATATTGGTACGGAACTTGGCCGGTTTTTATTATTTAATAAATTATAGTTATTCCATAAGAAATTGTGATGAGAAAATCGATTCCATGAAAATTATCGCTTTAAGGTTTAATTTTATTTGTTTTAGGTACTTGAGAAGTGGTTGGGATCTTATCAAACATCTAAGATTTAAGAAATATACATTTTATTATTTCTATTATAAATTCATTCAGTATTATATTTAATATACTTATGTATGTATTTTAAACTTGCATTTATTGATTTAATAAAAAAATCTAGTACTATAATAAGTGGTTGATAATCCTTCATTCAAGCATTCTCTAGATACGTTCTCCAAACTGACACACCAATTCCCTAGTTTCAAAGTTTACGTTTGTACTATGGACACTAGGTAAACGGATAGACATGACATACTTAAAAACGTTTATAAACATCCATGACTCGAGCAGTGTTACCAATCCTACTGTTTTAACAGTAGATTTGCTGTTTTCATTTTAATGCCCCTGTTTTCTGTTTCATTCCTAATTTTTACTGTTTTCCAATTAGCGTTCAGCGCCACCTATTAAACTATGCAAATATTTTTGGATAACCACCTAAATGTTTTGTTATGAAATATACCGCAATGAAACTAATCTCATCTACACTTGTCGGAATTCGAGGAAATTATCAACCAAAAGGAAAATTAGTCTGAAAATGTTGAAGATAAGGCAATTGAGAATAAAAGTGGAGAATAATTTTACTTTGATTTTTGTTTTTTATTATGTTGTTATCAATATTATGATATAACAGTGTATGTGAGTCGTAGTCACTAATAAAAGTGGGTCATTGTTTTAATGAGGAAAGTATGATATTTAACTTTTTTTTCACTTTACCCACTTTTTTCTCCTGTTTTTTATTAGTGAGCTGCTGTTTTTTAGTTCTTCGGGGTTGGCAACACTTAACTCGAGTACAAATGTCATTTGCCCCTAGTGGGAATCGAACCCGTGACAGTCTAAGAAAATTTATCACATTATGCGTAAATGAAAACAAATGACACTCACTAATACAAATCAAATCGTCATAATCGGAATGTTTTCGCATTTTCACATTGCGCGAACATAAGGCTTAAGTGCTTCTATTTATATGTAACATCATTGTTAAACACTATGAGTCATTTAGACAATTAACTTGTTGTAGTTATAAGCTAGATTAAGCTTTACAAACCGTATTATCAAGTCCGGGGACTCACGATAATTTAGATAACACTAGCCAGTAGCCTTTTGTGCTTGCTTCGCGTCGGCTGCGTCTTGGGCAAACAGACTTGCCGTGATATCCGAGTGTTCATTGGTACAGAGTGTACTACTGTTGTAGACTGAGCGGTGTATCGATTTGAATTCCGGACTGAATGAAGAGTGCACACAGAAACGAATCGTTTAGTAACTTTTCCTTTTGAACCTTATATTGGTCGAATAGAACTTATTAACTGGCCTCCCAGGACATCTGAAATCGGTGCAGTGTGTTTTTATCTTAAGTACATCATACCGGTCAACCGTCACCTATCGTCATTTTGTTCACTTAAGATCTTTTTATATTAAGTATCACGACTTAATATAAAAAGATCTTGTTGTTGTGGTCCTTGTTTATATTACTTTACAAATAATATTAATTAAACATGTAAAAATTTTATAGCCAATGTAATAATTAATCGATATTGAAATAGACAATTATTAAATTATAATTTGGAAATCATAATAACTGTTCATTTATTAAAACTAATAATGTCAACAAAAATATATACTTGACGGAACTATGTCACAAAATAAATATAGAAATAGACTTTTTATCGTATGAAAATAATTATCTTAAGAAATTAAAACACATTAAAGCCCAAATAAAAAATAAATGCAATACGAATATAAATAAAAAAAAAAAAATTACCCTAAAGTGACACAAAGATTAATCTCCGATTATTTTGTAATGCCTGCTAATAATAATAACTCAAATAAAATAAACGAAACTATACACTCACCCTGTTACATCAAAACATAGCTAAGTAGTATACTAAGCAAGCAGGATTGTTTGAGGATACTCTGAACGAACTAAGGACATCTTAACAATACAGATATTGTATGTCTCTCAGCAACTTTCATAAAAAAAAATCTGAGAAAAACTTAATACTAAAAGACTACAATGTTGCTGTTCATTTTCCAGAAATCAACGTAGTGGTGACACATGCATACTAGCAAATAAAGACATTGATGTTAGAAAAGTTAATATCTCTAAGGATATTGACTACGCATTTGAGTATCGCGCGATTGAACTCATGCAGCACATTGTCATTGTAGCTTGTATTCACAGAACCCCGTCCTCAAACCTTGAATCATTATTCTGTCAGCTACAATCTTTATTGCACATGCTGTCACGAAAATGTAATAAAAAAATAGTATTATGTTCGGTTCTCTCTGCCTACCCCGCTAGGGAAGTGGCGTGAAGTTTAGTTAGTTAGTTAGTATTATGTGGTGATTGGAACATTGATCTGCTTCATAAAAACAGAAATAGTACCGAACTAAAAAGTCTATTAAATAACAACAATTTCACATCGCACATAAGTAGCCCAACACGAAAAAAAGCTTGTTTGGCCCTATTTGTAAGCAACATGGAAAGCGTAGTTAAGTTAAAAGTGCATTATTTGTGTCTATCAGATCACGAAATAGGACAAAGTCTAACTTTTGAAGTGAATAATAACCCACAATTTCATGTATATAAGCATAAAATCATATTTGAGTAAGTAGGTATAAGCGCGACATGAGTGAGGAGAATATTGACAAATTTCTAAATTGCATTTCATCACTAACTTTCCGTGAAGTATTTGCGGAAAATAATATGGAGAAGGCATTCGGGGTAACTTTTACGATATTCTAATACTGTTTCACAAATGATGTTTTGTCAATAATTAAGGTAAAAAAATCAAGGAAGCCTCAAAGAAATACCTGGCTTACTAAAGGAATCAAAAAATTAAGAGACTGCTATACCTTAAATACCCATTGACATCAAATAATAAAAATATCAAAAAATATCAAAAGTACTCCAAGATTTTAGAAAGATGCATTAATCAAGCTCATCAAAATACAAACGCACAATATACACTAAATCTAAGAACGTTTGTAAAACAACCTGGGACATATTAAAACAGAAGTACAATCCATCAAAACGAGCAATAATACTTGTATAGATAAATCCAATTGAAATATGCGAGGAATTTAATAAATATTATATAAATACTAGCTTCTTCCCGCGGCTTCGCTCGCGTGGGACATCCATGAAACATAGCCTATATATTTTTCGGGTGTATGAGCTATATTATTCGAAAGTTTGATTAAAATTCATTCAGTAGTTTTTTTGTTAAAGAGTAACAAACATCCATCCATACATACAAACTTTCGCATTTATAATATTAGTAGGATGACTAATAAAAATAATGACTCTAAAAATTAATTGAAAAATGTAATCAACATGCCAATCCATCACAACAGTATACTTAACGCCGATTAATGAAAATGTCATACATAAAATAATAAGAGGACTTAAACATACAAACTCTACGGGATATGATAACATAAATACTAAGTTGATAAAATTAATTAAATGCACTCCTTTTTCGACATCACCCATGACTCATAACTCATAATCTCTCTTTAATACAGGGATAATTTCCTGCAAAATTAAAACTGTTGTAAAACCGTTACATAAAAAGAAATTGTTGGGATCTTATCAAACATTATTAATTCAACTATTCACACGTAAAATGTCATCTCATAACACTCAACAATTAACAAAATTCAGTTAAAAAACTGATAAACACCGCAATTCGTACATAACCCGACCGTGTTCGGATGGCTACAAGAAAACGGCCGTACAGTACATTTATGTAATACTAGCTGTGCCAGCGGTGTCACCCACGTTTATGGTTAATATTATAAAGACTATTTCCGTCATACATGATTTCTATGTAACTTATTAATGGTTAATTTAAGGATGCACACGCGACGGAAGCTTAAAAAATGGAGTAACTTCTCCCGTTTTCCCAACATTTCCCTTCACTACTCTGCTCCTATTGATTGTAGCGTGATGAAATGTATACTATAACCTGCCTAGGAGTATGAAGAATAATTGTACCAAGTTTCGTTAAAATCCGTCAAGTAGTTTTTGTTTCTATAAGGAATATACAGACAGACAGACAGACAAAAATTTTACTGATTGCATTTTTGGCATCAGTATCGATCACTAATCACTCCCTGATAGTTATTTTGAAAATATATTTCATGTACAGAATTGACCTCTCTACAGATTTATTATAAGTATCGATGAATGACTCCGCGTCCGTTGGACGCACAAATTATTACTTACCATGCACAATTACACGACGTCATACACTAAATATCTGATAAACTCAAAGTATGAAATTCGAACTTTTTATCAAATCTCTTCTTTTTATAATATTAGTATAGATGTAGGAATTTCGCTCTTTATTGCCTGTGATAGTAACTCACATTGAGTTAGATAATCTATACACGATTATGCATTTCAGATGGAATGTTATAGTACGGTGCACCGACTTATTTGACAACACATTCGCTACCAATATCAATATTTCAATATTATATTAGGTAAAGTATTGTTTTATATTTGTCCCAAATAAATAAATTCTTCCGACTGACACACCAATTCCTTAGTCCCAAACTAAGCTTATAAGCTTGTGCTATGGATACTAGGTATACGGATAGAGATACTTAAATACTTTTATAAACATCCATGACTCGAGTACAAATATGTTCAACACACGAAATATTTGGCCCTAGCGGGATTCAAACCCGCGACACTTGGTTTCGTGGCCAGGGTCTCTGACCACTCGACTAACGATCATCAATATTTTGCGGTACACAATTTTAATCCTCTAATAATATTCAGTATGTACGTAGAATATTAATAACAAATAAACAATTAATTGAATAACGTTTTATTCAATTCCAGGTGTCCTGTGGTGATAAAGAGAATCTCATAAACTTAGCTATGTCGAACAGACGAAAGAAATACAAACTGTTTGTGTGTGCGTGTGCGCTGGTGTTTGTGTACCACTTCTTCGGGATACACGACTACGTGAACTCCAGGAGTTTCGAGAGCGAGTTCGACTACCCTCTCAACATTGACATACGCCCTCAAGTCGACCTGGTATTAGCAGGGAAGAAGCCTAACGTTACACCGATTAACTTCTATCCGTACAGATTTCTAACTAACACAGGAAGATGCAATACTTTAGAGAAATTAGATCTATTCATCGTAGTCAAGTCTGCTATGAACCATTTTGGGCATCGGGATGCTATCAGACTGACTTACGGCCAGGAGAATTTGATTCCAGGACGGATCATTAAAACTCTCTTCTTCCTCGGCATAGATGATGGGTACCCCAAATCCGACTTACAGAAGCAGATAGATAGAGAGATGATGCAATACAAGGATATCATCCAAGTAGACTTTCACGACAGTTACTATAATAACACTATAAAGACCATGATGTCGTTCCGGTGGTTATATGAACATTGCAACTCGGCGGATATCTACTTGTTCACAGACGATGACATGTACATATCCGTGCCAAATCTACTAGACTATGTCCATGACAAGGTGTTGCCTGCGAATGGCGGAGACAGCGACAGTCTCGACCTGTTCACGGGCTACCTGTTCCAATCGACTCCTCAGCGGTTTATGACGAGCAAGTGGAGGATTACCCTTGAGGAGTATCCTTGGAACAAGTGGCCTCCTTACTTGACGGCGGGTGCCTACGTCGTCTCCAACAAGTCCATGAAGGTCCTGTATGCTGGGAGCCTGTTCGTCAAACACTTCAGGTTCGACGACGTGTACCTGGGCATATTGGCGAAGAAGGTGGGCATAACGCCGACGCATTGCGCGGAATTTTACTTCTTCAAGAAGAAGTATGATAAGGAAGGCTATAGAAACGTGATAGCCTCGCATGGGTATGATGACCACAACGAGTTGATTCGTGTTTGGAATGAGCAGAATGAGGCCAAGAAAGGTTGACCGGTTGAATTGCGTCATTGGTCATCGATCATTTGGTCAAACCCTAGTTGGCCATGTGTGTGCTTATCAATAGGGAAGCCTATCAGCTGGTGCCAGCCGATCAGTCCTGGTGTACAAGAACTGTCAACTTGTAAGGCCCAATTAATTTGAGAATGCCTTATAAATATATTTAATACTCAGGTATGAAATCTGGTTTTCCAGATAATAAATTATTATTAGACGATTAATTTCAGTATGGGGTCCTTTATCGCTCTAAGACAAACCTTGATAGGGTTAACCCTATCAACCCTAATTTATTGGAGATGTATTAGGTCCACTTGCAGTAAAAATTATAAAAATCTAGATTAAGTTAAATCTAAAATAAGCCCTTAACTCGACTTAGCTTAAATCTCATTAAACTTATCTTGCATGTGTGATATTCATTGGATTTAACTAAATCTCGATTTAGTACATCACTTACTCGCCATTCAGTCATTACGTTACGTTCGGTTTTGACAAAAAAAAATATAATGTACCCTTGACGACAACGCGATTTTTTTTTGCGTATAAAGAAACGTAAACATCTTTGCTTATCAATTCAAATGTTTCATATATGTAGAGGTTATCACAATATAGGTTTTATATTCATAATTAAATTCCACCGCTCACCTTATAAAGACACTTGAAAAATTTATTTATATTTTTTACAAATGAGAAACCGTTTCAAGAATTCGTCATCACGTAATGTAATAAATTAATCACTCCCAACGGTGATTCTTCAAAAGAAAAATTGAGTTTCTAAAATTTTTTTGATTTCTTCGTAATCGTCTGATAAGAAATCATTATCAATATGCAAAGATAAATTCATTTTCACAAATACAGAGAACAGTGTTTCACTAAAATCGAGATTTAGCAAATTTAAACTGACCAAATTGTGAGTTTAACTTTGACGTTTATTTAAATCGAGATCTAAGCTAAATCAATGACGTGATTGATAGACGTTAAACATTATTAAGCATAAGTCAAGTTTATTTTATTTTATATCGACGTTTAACATAGAAGTGCTGCAAGTCGCCCTTAGTCATATAAAATAAAAGTGATGTTGAGTAAATAACTATAACTGGCTTTAGTGTATAATATGTTATACCATATTCGATTAGAATAATTTTAAACAAAACCTCACTCGAGTGTGAATTACGGTTTTTCTCATAAAATGATAATTGTATTTAGTTTGGTCCAAAACAAGCACCCAGGTTATATACCAATGGCTATATATAACGCATTAATAACCAAGCATTTATGTGAAACTTAATGAAACAGTATCTGGTCACCCTTGCAATCAGAGATAGTTTGAAAAATAGGTGCTTAATACTTTTTATTTTTGTATTTCGGTTTAGTCAGTGCATTGTTGTTGTAAACATGTTTCTATATTGTCTTGCTCAAATATGTTTTATGTTATTTATAAGTTAAGACTGATTGTAATTTGGATTTCTTATTGGTTGTAACAGACCGGAATGGCGTTCTTTAATGTCGGAGGCCAAGACCCACTTCGGGTCGCTGAGCCAGCGTAGTAAGTATTGGTTGTATATGTATAGCCAACCACAGTGATGTAAGTGTCACAATCGTGGGCGCAGCTTCTGATCCAGGGAAGTAATACAATATTTTTTGGTCCAGGGGGGGGCAATATATAGGGATATAGATATTTACACGATAGTAAATAGACCATAGGTACCTTGGCACCAGTTCGAGGAGAACCAAACCAGCTCCCCCCCCCCCCCCCCCCCCCTGCGTACGCCATAGTCACAATATTACTAGCACCAAGAACGCTTCTGTACACTCGATCTCGCTAGCCACGACCCTAATGTTTAGTCATTAGCTCAGAACTCAGGTAAAATCAGCGTCGACCCAGTAACTCGAGCGTAGCGCACTGCGTCGGCATTTTGATATAACTCAACATTGAGCGACCCTTAAAGTCCTCCCTGTCGGGCGCAGTGCGCCTACAATTTTTGACGCGGTTGTTCCCGCTCGCTACCCTCAGCTTTGACGCAGCCCTGGTGGCGAATGCTTAAAATAATTTGAATTTAACCCTCACATAAATAAACCCGATCGAAAAAGTTAACAAGTGCCTTTAAAAATATTGACAGTACCACTAGCGAAGGATTATAAATATATAAATTAATACGGGTTTGTCCCGAGGGCAAAGTTGGGAGTGACGAGCGGAAATAGCCGATTTTGAATGAGTTGGTTGACACATCCGGTGCTGAGTTAGCGCAATGAGTGTTTTCAAAAATACAAAAACCACCAGATGGCACGAGGGAGTTTCGTGGGCTTATCACTGTCACTATTGGCTCCTTGTTGACAGCATATGAGTTTGGTCTGACAACTAACCAATGAGGAGGGTGACAACACCGCAAGTCACAGCTATGCCATCTTTTGGATGTTTTAATTCAAAAAACCCCTAATTGCAAAGCGCAGTGTTTTAGGTACCTACATATATGTCATTGTGGGATTTTGAGATTTTTTGTATGAAATTACTATTAATTAGTTATAAACTATAGTGAATGTTTCGTGAAACTGTGCTCTGTACTATTTTTATATAATTATTTTTAGTATACACATTTGTAGTATGTACTTACATAAGTATGTCTGTATTTTAAGATGAATACATTAATGTATTTGTCCACACAATGTATAACTGTTGAATAACAAATGGTAGCAAAGACAACAATAATCACGCCTAGACTGGATTCCCATAAGTCATTTAGGTTTAGATACATTTCTATAGCTAGAGTATATTATAATAATGTATATTATATTTATATACCCCAGTAGTAGCTTATTTAGGGTAAATAATTTTATTTTTTCAATAAAGTTGTTGTCTACAACTTTTATGCCTAAGTAAAAATATATTTCGAAATAAAATTTTATTGGTATATATTTTTTTATTTTGTTAATATAATAATTTATGCAATAGTTGTGGGAATTCATTTTAAGCATATGAATATGTTTATTTTTGGGGCTATTAAAGGGGCTTGCTGTTCCTTTGATTCGCCTACCCCTTCGGGGATTATAGGTGTGATGTTATGTATGTATTTAATATGTTAGGGCATATATTTATTATATCCTGTTAATAAGTACAATAACAATAAGTAGGAAGTATGTACCCATTTCATTATTCATTATATTAAATACAGAAAGGTTATTTATAGACGAGAAGATGTTAATATAGGTATAAAGTAAAACGTGAATGGATAACGGATTTATTTATAAATTTCAACAAATGTAAAAATAAAGGTAACATTTGAATATACATATCTTTTGATCACAACAATTCCTTTAATATACTCATAAAAAGGCACATACGTATTTATAAACATTTTAAATAGGTATTTGATATATTAAAATATCAAGGCACATATGGTTTTAGTGTTGAGAAACCTAACATTACAATTGGAAGTGGTTTCAGAGGCACATAATAATTGAGAGAGCATAACAATAATTACATAGCATAAAATATTCAGAAATTGAGAAATAAAACCTTTGTGGTGCATATACTCGGCTTTATTATTTTGTCATAGCGCGTTCGATATGTAACATCGAGCATCTTTTGATTGCATTATAGAATTTTCCTATTTCTGATTTATACCACGGCAATACTTTAATGAATTATAAGATTTATGTTATTGAACTGAATTTCCTAGTAGTTTTACACATATAACATCAACAGCAGCCATTAGTTGAAGCGTGAAAAAGTAACAGACCACTTCGGCTGGAATTCGATCTTTTACAGAAACTATATCAAGCCTACCGTTATACTCCGCGCTGGGGTGAATGACCGCGTTTGGTATGCTATCTGGCGCCAACTATCTTTCCTATGTTCTTCCTGTGCGAGTAGTAATAAAAAATCCTTTCGTCAGACATGTGGTCCACTTCTTAATAGGTACTCTTTATATTCATAGATCACATACATCAATCAGAGTTCAAATTAATAATAAAAGCTTAAGCAATTTATTATGGAAATTAGAATAAACGTAAGTGTTATTATAACAAAACAATACACATTAGGGGCCATTCATTTATTACGTAAGACGATTTAGGGGGAACAGGGTGGTCGACCATGTCTTATTTTTATAAAAATACACAAGTTTAAGATTGAAAAAAACGGCGCGAGTGCCGATGTGCGCTTGGATGCGTATAGGTAGACTATTTCCGTGGCAACGTACCCGCGCCACGTGTGTATTGCCCCAGCGGAAAAAGTTCGAATTTTATACTTTGAGTTTATCAGATATTTAGTGTTTGACGTCGTGTAATTGTGTATGGTAAGTAATAATATGTGCGTCCAACCATTGCAGAGTTATTCATCAAAGATTAATTCCGCTGGGACAACGTCCAGTAAAAAACGTTAAAATCGTCTTACGTAATAACTGAATGGCACCATAAAGATTAAAAATCTTAAATTTTTATCGATACGGATTGTATGAACTATACTTTCATACAATGGTCCCAAAATAATAATTAGTAACTTTAATAATTCTTAAACCAATAAAATATATGAAACTAACTTTTGAATCACCACCGCATACTTAGCTTAAATGGTCGAAACTAATTTACTTTGTTTATCACAAGAATCGGATATCGTGGAATCTACCAAGTATTATCGGCTATAAAATTACCAAATCACCAGTTCAGATATGTCACTGTGTCAAAGTATCTGATGTGTCATCGAAACTACAATCACCGACCATACAAGTATATCGTGTTAGGGACCGTTCAAGTATTACGTAACGCAATTTTTGAAGATTTCTAACCCCTCCCGCCCCTGCAATGCATCATTTAACCATTTTATTAAATGTTCTATGACCAAACTTAGGGTCTTGTGATGTTGAAGTTAAAATCTAATCTAATATATAAAATTTTCAACAAACTCCTCCAAAACGGCTGAACCGATTTTGATAAAACTTTGTGTGTGTATTTTTTAAATGTTAAGGGTGATCCACCGCAAAGCTATAACTTGAGAACGGCTTTACTGATTTCGCTAATTCTTTTTTAGTTGTGTTTGTTATTGTCATGTGAAGGTTCATGAAAAAGATAAAAATAAAAAAGTTGCGCGGTAAATAAAAAAAAATGGGTATTGGAAATCTGAGAACGCGGCGTTACGAAATGCGCCGAGTCAGCTAGTATAATATAAAAAGCTTCTTTGAAATATTGCGATAATCTCTTATCCCCGTTTAGAACTTAAAATTAAGTTGTCTTGATAGCTCATACAGCTACAACTGTATGTGTGACACTACTTGTTTACTTCAGCATCAATCTCCCTGAAGACATAGGTGATCTTCATGATGGCCAGCCAGAGCGCCTCGTCCGAGATGTCCTGATGCAGCGTGAACCTGATCGTCTTGCTGTTGAAGTATATCGCCTTCACGATGACGCCCTCGTCGTCGGGCGTCTTGCAGTCACCCTAGTGAACGAAGAAGTTTTGATATCAGGTCTAGAAGGTAAAGGCTTTTTCAGATAACAAGGAGAATTCTTCACACTTCGTGTACTGGAGAAAGCGAACCAAATAGTATGAGTGAAAGAAGAAGTTCTAAAATTAATCATATCATATACCAGTTTACATCGATACAAAAAAATATATCTTTTATACTTTTTAAAAGAGGGAAATTGAAAGATAATATCAAGATACCATAGGGCACTATCAAAACTATTCGTCTAGAGCAGTGGTTCCTAACAGACCACTAGTGGTCCGCAAAGCATAACATTTGGCCCACGTGAGACTTAAAATAACAATAAGGAAATAAAAATGGTCCTCGGTCACATAGATGATGTTTTGGAACCACTAGTCTAGAGCAGTCGAAATCTTTTGCGTAGGCCGCCATCGATACTTCGCCTAGGGCGCCATGCAAACTTTGCCTGGGGCGCCATCGAAACTACACCTGGGGCGCCATCGAAACTTCGCCTAGGGCGCCATCGAAACTTCGCCTAGAGTGCCATCGAAACCTCGCCTAGGGCCCCATCGAAACCTAAACCGCTAAAACCTAGACCCAGACCGCTCTCATCCCCCCGCACCTGCGTCTCGCTGAGGCAGACCTGCTGCAGCCGCTGCACCACGCGCTCGGCGCCCAGCGCGCTCGCCGCCGGGATGCGCACCAGCACGATGTTGGTGTGCTGCTCCTCCGAGACCACAGTGAACGACTTCAGGAACAGCCCCTCGATCACTGCAAGTCACATAAACACATGATTTTAAACTTCCACGGCGCCACCTCGTCCAGCGCCAGCATGCCCGCCTGCCGCACGCCGCCGCCAGCACGTTGCACGACGCGAGCACCAGTACCTTTGGCGAGCACGTTCGCGCGCTTGTGGTCCATGTGCAGCCGCGGCGCCACCTCGTCCAGCGCCAGCACGCCCGCCTGCCGCACGCCGCCGCCAGCACGTTGCACGACGCGAGCACCAGTACCTTTGGCGAGCACGTTCGCGCGCTTGTGGTCCATGTGCAGCCGCGGCGCCACCTCGTCCAGCGCCAGCACGCCCGCCTGCCGCACGCCGCCGCCAGCACGTTGCACGACGCGAGCACCAGTACCTTTGGCGAGCACGTTCGCGCGCTTGTGGTCCATGTGCAGCCGCGGCGCCACCTCGTCCAGCGCCAGCACGCCCGCCTGCCGCACGCCGCCGCCAGCACGTTGCACGACGCGAGCACCAGTACCTTTGGCGAGCACGTTCGCGCGCTTGTGGTCCATGTGCAGCCGCGGCGCCACCTCGTCCAGCGCCAGCACGCCCGCCTGCCGCACGCCGCCGCCAGCACGTTGCACGACGCGAGCACCAGTACCTTTGGCGAGCACGTTCGCGCGCTTGTGGTCCATGTGCAGCCGCGGCGCCACCTCGTCCAGCGCCAGCACGCCCGCCTGCCGCACGCCGCCGCCAGCACGTTGCACGACGCGAGCACCAGTACCTTTGGCGAGCACGTTCGCGCGCTTGTGGTCCATGTGCAGCCGCGGCGCCACCTCGTCCAGCGCCAGCACGCCCGCCTGCCGCACGCCGCCGCCAGCACGTTGCACGACGCGAGCACCAGTACCTTTGGCGAGCACGTTCGCGCGCTTGTGGTCCATGTGCAGCCGCGGCGCCACCTCGTCCAGCGCCACCAGCGCCGCGCCCGCCAGCACGCCCGCCTGCCGCATGCCGCCGCCCAGCATCTTGCGGTAGCGGCGCGCCCTACGGGAGACAGTACTAATGATCCAGATTACCCCTTAAAGACCGGACACCAAACGAATAGAGACAGGCGGATCAGACAGCCAAGATATCTGGTTTATTATTAGGTTCTGGAATCCTGGACCAATCAAATATGCAAACCACTGCTAATTATACACCCGCTCAAGCAGTTCCTTTTACGGGCCCAGAACTAGGTCCTGATCAGGTATTTTCTGTGCCCTTCAAGATCTATGCCTAAGCCTGGACATGGCCCTAGTTTTGATAAGACACTGACTCTAAACTACATGTACTCACTGTTCGATGAAGTGATACGATCCGACGAGCGCAGAGCCCACGGGCGCCGCCAGCCCCTTACTGAAGCAGAGGGACACGCTCGCGCAGCCGCGCGCCAGCCGCGCGGCCGCCGCGCCCAGCCGCGCGCTCGCGTTCAGCAGCCGCGCGCCGTCCAGGTGGATGGGCATCGAGTGCTTGCTGCACAGAGCTTCCAGCTCGTCCAGCCATTCAAGAGGGAGAGCCTGCATGAGGCACACTGCTTGTAGGATAAACCTGTATTGTATGGAGCAGTGGCGGACAAACTGAGGGGAGAAGAGGCAACCTGCTCAGTAGGCTACTGGAATGGTAGATTATGTAAAGGCGGAAAACTGATCATTCTTCAGTTTTTTCTTTTGTGGTTGCATTGATCAAAGCCTACACACCTCTCCATGTGTATGAGTGGGGAATGTTTCTAGCACACTGCTACTAGTTCTATCCATTTAAGGGAGTAACCTTATTATTTGAATGTGGTACGCAATAGGCATAGGAATCATGATGACATTCACATTTGACACAAATATAGATAATAATTTATTTAGACTTTTCAAACTTACTTTGCCACCACAGACATTATGTGTGTTCTCTATAGCGACAAGTGAGGTAATGGGCTCATGGACGTCGTTCCCACGGATGCGCGCCTCCAGCGCAACCAGGTCGAAGGTGCCGTCCGGCTTGTTAGGCAGCGTCGAGAGAAGCACGCCGGCTAAGTGCGCCGCGCCGCCTGCGGTTGTTGTCATCATAATGTGAAGAATGTGATCCTACTTTCCATTTTGGATAGGACAGATCTTTAGACTTCTGCATTAATGAAAAATACTTCTAAATGGCATTCTGATATGAATAATGTCATCCTGTTCTTACAGTTTGAATGGGGCAGTCCATCTTCAAAGTTCTCTGTCACCGAAAACTATTTTAAGAGATAATCAAATAAATACTTAGGTAAGACTTACCTTGTTCATATTTATAGATATGAGACAGATCACCAACTAAAGCCTCGGAGCCTCTCTTATTACAATGCACCATTACTGAAAATTAGAATAATATTATTTTATTAATTATCTAGCTTCACATGCCCATTGCGGTTTCAATTTTGAAAATTTTCCTAAGATACAGGTATTTCAGTATGGATCCAACCAAGGTTTGTGAATTAGATAAGAAGTTGAACTATAGCATCAATGGAGCGGCACTTAATAGCTTACTTGCAATAAGATTGGCCATGGTTCCCGAGGGCACAAAGAGGGCCGCCTGCTTCCCCAGTAGAGTAGCCACCTTGCTCTCCAAAGCGTTCACCGTGGGGTCTTCGCCGTACACATCGTCCCCCAGCGCGGAGTTCACCATAGCATGCTTCATATTTTTCGTCGGCTTCGTTACGGTGTCCGACCGCATATCCACAATGTAAGCCATGACTTTTAAAAGTTTTATCCAACTATAAAATATAACCTAATAAATCCGATTACGAAACCTTTCAAAGTGCTCGTAAGACGACTCACTCAAACGGACTGATTACACAGATCATTGTAAGATGAATATAAACCACTCTTATTATTATCACAATAGCACTATTGAGCGAAATCAACTGTACATTGGATTTGTTATCTCGAGTCGTAGAGAGTCGTTGATATTATTCAGGAAAGTCCTTGAACTTTCTGTTCAATATAAAAAAACAATGTAAGCTGTACGTACGATTATAAAAAACTTGAAATAAAAATAGTTTTAAAGTTTTTTATGTTATCAATCTATGGAGATAAATGAAAATAAAGGCGCGTGAGTGATAGCAAAATATTTAAAATTCTGATAAAGTATATTGAACCTAAATCCAAAGGATAAAGTATTACATTACATTGCGCGCGTAACTTTTCAGATTTGTCAGAACATTATACATGACTTTACAAGTTTTATTCCATTTCCGAATGACATCGCAATGACAATACCGATTATACAACCTGTTGACTAAATTTATATTTTATTTTGAGAATACTTAGACACTACTTACACATTTAAAATACAATAAATCAAAAGTTTCGATTGTAATATACTAGATTACTCAAAAAAAAATATAAGTCCTTAGTGAGATTACAAAAAAAAGAAGAAGGACATGTGACAAAGAGAGTGATTAGTATGAATGTTAGTGGATGGAGAGGAAGAGGAAGGCCAAATAAGAGATGGATGGATTGTGTGAAAGATGATATGAGTGAAATGGGAATGGATAGCTTGATGACGGCTGTCCAGGACGTATGGAAAAGGAAGACATGCTGCGCCGACCCCAGATGAACTGGGAGAAGGGCAAGAGGATGATGATTAAAATTACAAAAAAATATTGTTTACGTATTTTTTCTTTAATCAACAAACCAAAAGATGATGAAGATACAGACAGCGCGTTATTACTTAAGCGCGTGATGTCACTAGGTCCGTAAAATTTTACCATTCAAGTGACGTAAAGCGCCCCGTTGTTTCTTTGTAATTTATCGAGTAGGTGAGTAAGTATTGTATATAGAAAAAAATGCGTATTTAATATTTTGATAATCTAACCACACACACACAACCACGGAACAAATATTAGGTGGAAGTGCCAAGTAGGTGAAGTAGGCGTAGCATTGAGGCCTCGAGTACTGAAAACAATGCAGACGACATATTATTCGATAAGAACTAATCTGCTTTACAAATATGATTAATATCGATATTGTATTCATAAACCTCTATCTATCTCTTTTTAACAAGCCTACAATACTGCACGTAAAAAGAAACAATAATATATTTTACTTAACTTTTTTCGGTAACATTATTAAATCACGTCATAGAAATACCTTAATGAAGCCGGCTTACCATTTTGGTTTCTCGCTTTAAGTTGTCAATGTCAGTGGTATTTGCAGTGTATTGTGCCAATATTGATAAAATTTGTGATTATAACTTAATCTAACTTGTAACATTCAAAAACATTGTCATATACATATAATTTGCCTACTATAAAGTAAGTATGTAAATTAGTAAAGTGGAATGACGCAGAAGCGCCATATTTGTTTCTCACTCAAATTGGGCTTAAATTTTTCGTAGGTATGCCATCTCCATTGGTTTCAGTACTCAGAGATTGAGGCCAATTAATTTTGCGTGGTAACGTAGAATTGCTTGTCAGTATGTACACCTTACCTACCTTAACATGTATACCTTATTATTACAGGATTATGGATTATAATAATTGCTCCAAAAAAAAACATCTATGATCGAAAAAAAATCTTATCTCAACATTAGTGTTCGGTTTGAACTTGGATTTCGAGAGGTCATAACTACTATTTAGAGCTATAGTAAATTAAACCGTTTATCAAACTATGAAAGTAGGTATGTTGTCTTTTGTAGGACTAGTAAGATAAGCTATTGTTAAGCCAAGCTCACCAAAATAGAAAGAAAGAAAGATTTTTTTTATTGGATACCAAAAATACAATACGCCACTAATATAAGCCACTACTACCAGTTTATAAGATAATCGATGCATACTACTCGACAGATATGATATGCAATGAGCAGGATTGGCCATTTTTATTATGGTCAAAACTGCATAACTCATTAGTCCTACATCAAAAAAACATATTACACTATTAGAAATATCTTTATTCATGTAGGCAAAATAAATATTCTACCGCCAGGTTCGGAATGTTGATTCTACCGAGAAGAACCGGCAAGAAACTCGGTAGTTACTCTTTTAAATCGCCATGTATACAATAACATTGCTACTTTATATCTACTTCTACAAATTTATATAATTCAAATATAATTAATGTAATACATTACAATAGTAGAGTAGACCATGCAAGAATTAGAATTGGTTTTAAATTATTGGTTTGAAAAACGGTTTAATTTACTATTTCTCTAAAAGTTAAGACTTTTCGTATTCCAAGTTCAAATATTGAGAAAATTGTTCTTTTCGCCAATAGATGACGTCGTATTTTTATTGGAGCAATTTTAACCATTACACAAGATAGACACAAGTAGTCTTCGCATAGTCTTGCGTTACAACGCAGAATTGCAGCTTCACTGTCACGACCACTTGGCACTTCCACTTAATATTTGTTTTGTGGATCACGACGATGTAATTTGTATACCAACCTTAAATTCATTAATGAGTTAGTTGCATAGTAACTCGATATATAAGCGTTAAAGAGGCGATTTAAAGGCTACTTTCAAATAATATTATTTGAAAGTATCCACATGACGAACAAAAGCATTTTGGAAACATTTTCATGGTTATGAAAATGTTTCCAAAATGCTTTTGTTCTTATGACAAATATTTCTTGTTTAATGTATTAAACATCAAATATTGTCACATTATTTACACTTTTACTACAAGTAAAACAAGCTTAGAGTCCCTGAGAGAAACGGAACGTTTCATTGTACTGAAATAACGCTCTGTTTTCATAAGCATGTGGCCGGTTTATTGAGTGACAGCTATTTGAACGCCGATGGTTGGTTAGAACTTATGTCAGTTGGTTAAATTTAGTGAAACAACCAATAGTTCTTCTTTATTATTAACCGCCAATGCTATATATTTATAAAAGAGAACGAACTTTAAAGACAAGAAGGAAGTTTCGGCAAGACGTTGTGTCCTTATTTTAGCTATTTTCCGATTCATTAGGCGAATTATTCTTGAATTTACTTTATATAATTAGGACTGGTGCATGTAAATTGTGTAGATAATAATTTTAAGTCTCGCCCACATTGTTCTAGTAGTAAAAGTTCGGCCGAAATTCGGCTAAAGTCAACGTAAATTCGGGCGTCGACCGGTCCATCCCTCCTACCCGTAATAACCGTTGCCGTTCTGTCAGTCGCAATCGTCATTTTGTACGTATCATCGCCGTGCGCGGTCACGGTACACGCGAGGGAGAGCAACGCGGGGTGAATTTTAAGGATCAAGAGTGTTGTGAGGTGCAGTGTCGGTCGGCGCGACCGTTTAATGTGGTATCCAGTGCCGTTTTTAGGTTATCGGTTGTCGGGCCGCGCGGCGTGATTGGGCGGCACGATGGTGGACATGGATAGGAACGATCCGGAACTCCGGTACCTGTCGGTGGATAGGAACAGCTTCAACGACCCTGCTACCCAGGCGGAA
Organism: Glyphodes perspectalis; assembly: GCA_951394215.1. Taxonomy (NCBI): domain Eukaryota; kingdom Metazoa; phylum Arthropoda; class Insecta; order Lepidoptera; family Crambidae; genus Glyphodes; species Glyphodes perspectalis. The sequence continues at coordinate 16,137,833 of OX596207.1, read as the reverse complement.
TGGACGCAGAAGCGTTTAGTATGGGTGCCCCACGAGACCCAGGGCTTCATGGCCGCCGGGATAAAGAAGGAACGGGGGGATGAGGTGGAGGTTGAGCTAGCGGAGTCCGGCAAGAGGATGCTGGTTCCGATCGATGATATACAGAAGATGAATCCGCCCAAGTTCGACAAGGTCGAGGATATGGCAGAGCTCACGTGTCTGAATGAGGCTTCTGTGCTGCACAACATCAAAGACAGATACTACTCTGGCCTCATTTATGTAAGTATTTTTTTATTACTATATTTTTAAACCATTAAATTTAAACTTCTGTGGATTTAAGTTTTACAAATTTCTTTTCCCAATGAATGTACTTAAGTATACCTAATTTCATAGAGAAGCATATCTGTGCTTATTATTTATCCCAATATGTCCCATTTGCATACCTTGTTCCTGCTTGTTCTCAAACTATCTGTAATTGTTTCCAGTTAGGTAGATTAAGTCCATAGGTATTTATTTACCTTGTGTAGTGTATTAATAGTTGAATGCCTTAACTATTTCCTACATTTTAATATTACATTTTCCTTGGAAACTATGTTCTTGCTAGCACTATTATAATGATAATTACAGCCTGAATAGCTTAACGTAAATTCTATTGTAGACAGTTGATTTAAAAATTAAGACTTGATAAGAATTAGAAATAGACAATATAAGTACAAGAATCCTATTAGATTTAAGTTAAAAAATAAATATGTTAAAACTGATTCCATCAATATACCATTATATGGGCATTAGCAAAAATTTTAAAATATTTAAATGTAAGTTAAGTTATACAAACATTATTGTTAATTCGAAGCTCACTTAAGTAGGTACGCCATTAGGCTGCCATGCTCTAATGATGATTTTTTACTTGAACATGGAATGTAGTGTGAGTCACACCTAGCTAAACATGAAGTCATGAATAAGTAAACTTTTTGGTAACTGTTATTGGCTCACACCACACTATTTGCCTAGGTGTCGTTATTGTTAACATTTGCCAGTGGAATTTATATTTTACACTATAGCCTTTGTGTCCAGCCGTTCAAGAACAATTGTCTAGTTTTATTTGTTTCGAAATACCACACTGAATTTATGCATAATTAATTTACTTTTCTCAATAAATTTTCCTCACTTAAACCTAATTGATAAGTACTAAATAGACATGTTATCTAAGTTACTTAGAAGTAAATTTTATTCTACATTGTTTAATACACCTACACATAATTTATCTGTTTGATGCTAATATCCTTGGTATTGGCTGATAAGAGCTTTTTTTTATGTTTCATTTTGTATTTCTTACATACATAACTTTACGCCAGCAATCCCCGAAGGGGTAGGCAGAGTCAAAGGGAAAAAGATAATTAAGTACTTTTACATGTTATCTTCAATCATTGGTGTCCTAGTAGTTTACCAAAGACTCCAGTTAACTGAAAACATGTTTTCATTATACAGAAATGTCTCCAATATTATTTATTTCCACTTCACTGTTGCATCATAAAGTAACCTATTTTGCGATATAAACTAATTATGCACGAAAATCTACTTAAAATGCACAAAAACCTTATGTCAGGCCATCACATATTCTACATTTACTTAAATGTGATTTTACATAAGGAAAACTATATATTTATCAATTACCTGTTGTTTTCAGTCAGCACTATAGTGACATCATTATTTTAATACCACTTACCTGAAATTACGACTGACACATCCTGGAAGTAAATATTATAAAAATTTATAAGATAAAAAAAAACAATTGATTCACATAAGTATTTATCAATCTAGTTTATTGGTTAGATAAGAGTTTCTAACTATATTAACATAATATCTGGCTTATCTTTTGTCCTGAGTGGTGAATAAATCTATCCAAGCTTTGAACAATAACATTGTTCAGATGTCTTAGATTATATTTTAGATCCTTAAACTGGTCACAGTGTAGATGTATCAAATGTGATCACAATGATCTCTTAAAGTTATTCATCTGGTGCAACTTTTTTCAATATAATTATTTATGCTAATAAAAAATAATGCAATATATTATGCTGACACAATATTATTAACCATAGTTAAACTTGCACAAGTAATAACACTAAAATAATATAAAAAAGCTTTAGTACCTGCTACTTACATTTAAAAATTGTGCAGTAGATAAATATGATAAAAATTTCAAAACATTTTGAAATTTACAATACAATTTAACCAACAGTATTGTAAGAATACCTAATAAGTGTAGCTTATATCACACAAGTCCTTACCATTAATAGAGGGTGTACCCAATTTACCAAGACATATACGGCAGAGAATGACTGATTAATCTTTATGGACGCTGGCATATGCTCGCAGAATGTTACCTTTGCAGCGGACAATTAAATAATTTTCAACATCGCTTTAATAGCTGTTATGAAGTTGAATTATGGTTTTCTGTTGAGTATTAATTATTCTTTAAACTCTTTTTGGCCAAATGGAGATAATGATTGTGAGTTTTGATGCCTGTATAATGTTAATGGTAAAAAGGGTGACTATATTGTTTTTCATTTTACATATTCATACAAACATACCATGATTCTTCTGGCTAACATGTATGTATGTTTAGATTGTCCTTATGTCCATAATTGACTATTATTTGCCTTATTTACCTATTTATTTTAAAAATAAAACAGTTACGCTTTTCGTATAACTTTATCAAATGTAGGGTATCTGATCAAATCTGCCCTCGAAAGAAATACAGAAACTTCAAAAAATAAACCGATGTTTTTATAGTGACCAGTTTCGAGCCACGCGAATAACAGCGGGTCTTACCGGCCGGCACAACGGCACGTACGTGACGACAGCCTTTGTTATTCAAATTAAAGGATTTCATGTCCCATTAACTTACGAACGTTGATTAATGGGGCATCGCATTGTGCCTGCGCTAGCCTTGAAGTCGACGGTGCGAAATAAAAACGTTCGAATTTGAGCCAATTTCAGTCGAAATAATGAGAGCATGTTCTGTAAAAGATTGCGCTACACCACGCAATTGCGCCGGGTGCGTCAACTCTCTTCTTCATAGTGTGTGTGTGTGGATCATCGTTTCCAAAGAATTCTGAAAGGCTAAGAACCTTACGGCTTATTCAACACGTTTCGTTTTGTTGCGCTACACGTCAATCTTGAGTAAAATCAAAGAGCCGGCGCCTGAGTTATTGAATTTTATTGAGCAAGTCCAATTCCAAGTCTATAAAAGAATAAAATAATATTAAATAAATATCATATGAACCTTTTCTCTGAATGAAAGAATAGTCGCGTTATTTAGAAAACTTCCTATTTCACGCACACTGACCGATGGTAGATTGCGTTTTATTATCTATAGCTACGTACATATATGTTAACATCAGTTTGATTTACTGCAATAAAATGCGACGCATAACATATATTTTGCACTTTTTATAGAATAAAATATATACGCAGGAGGATAAAATAAAAATAGGCATTTCGTGAATTTAATTTGTGTATAAATATCTTATTTTTAATCTATATTTGTTACCTTTAAGAAATTAGTGAGAAATACATAGTTAAAATATAATTAACCAATTCGTTATAACTACCTAAGACTATTTAAGTAATATAATGTTATTTAACCAATTAATATGGTAATGTAGTATGGTATGGTAGTTAAGCCACATAACGAACTTAAGCTAAATATACGCCAGTGATCTCATCCAGGCCATGGTTGGAGTGCATTTTTCCTCCAACGCCATGGCGCACGAATTCCATGAACTTCCTACTGCTGAGTCATGCTTCAACAATGAAAAAGTTTTGCACTGAGCGTATAACATTACTGATTTTAAATTTTAGGATTCACGTTCCCGCATCACTGGTGAAAGTATCAGTACCTTTCCTGTTATATGACCGTTTTGAGTAGCGAAACATTTTATTAAACCTCTTTTGAACTGTATTTTCCGTCGCTGGTTTTTTTCGACAAACAATGTTTCTCACTCTAATTTTAATATTAAATAGTAGGTATATACAACAATATAACATTTTAAATTGGTGACCAGCTTTACTCACGTGATAAGAATGGTCGTTACATATGACGAGGATGTTTTGTCTATACTGAACTCGACAAGCACGTTCGAGCGATCTACGTTCGCTATGCGATGCTTGTCAAATTAATCTGGAACTAAGTGATGGATGTGGTATTATGTTCTAGTCTGCTGCGGGCAGTCCATGCGAACACTAAGCTGGGTGTGATGACCTCTAGTAGATTAGAAAACGTAGTTCGGCTGCCCATCTATGGATTAGAGCAGTGACGTCGGAATATCAAGTTGTGCCCTTATTTGGGACGCTTTGTTCAGATTTATATTACGTACGCTTTAGTCTCGGGTATTACTTAAATTGCACCAAAAAATGTAGCTTAGTTTTTTGTGTCTAATTTTTCTGAACACAACAAGCTCACTCAGCTCTTGCAAACAACAGCTCTAATGTGTAATTTGTTCAAATTCCCATTCTAGATCGGTATTTCTTGATTATGATAATCTGCTTGTACCAGGAAAAAATAAGCATCTATCGGTTTATCGTCTCCATTGCTGCTAATCGACCAATTTGCAAAGGCGTGTATCCTCTTGGGAGGGTTAAAGTTGAAGCAGCGCTCTAAGTTGTACGGGTTAATTCAAACGTTTGGCCAAAGCGTTGTGCTCGAGATGAATGTCAAGGTGAGGCGCGCCGCCGGCCGAAACGACCGCGGCAGTCGTTGACCCGGGAGGGACGCGGCCCACGCGAATATGTACGCTACGTGCGTCTAAACTCTAAGAGCGTTATGAGCGCCTGGTACTTTTTCCGAACTTGCATTGATACCATTATTATTTAAGTGTTTTTTTTATTATTGTGGAATGGCTTCGCTAACAACCATTAGTTTAAATCGAGACATTAATTGCTAAAACCGCAATTATAAAGTTTTATAAGCCGGATAGGATTTACGTTGGTTAATGTGAGAGGGATTATTGGATTATTGACTGTAACAGGATTATTCCAAATTTAAGACATGGATAACCGTCTGGGCAGAAATAGGATTATGTCCAATCGGAGTTGATTTTGCTCGTAGTCTGTCCGTTAATGGACATATTGGGAAGAGCGCAATTTACGATACGCGTGGGTCTTCTGAAATAGCATTTCGCTGACAGCTACACGCGGCGCACCTCCGTCGCCACGCTCCAACGACACCGCGATTGTTTCCAATAAGACAATCGAATGTAATCTCGATCTAAACAATTTTATCACCGCCTTCGACAAGTGGCTTACAGAAATATGTTATCGGCAAGGACGGGAGAGAATGTTTCTCAGATTAAAATCCGAAATACGAGAAACGAAAACAAATAAATTCTCAGCAAGACTTTTATCTCTGTCATTACGAACATGAATAAAATTATACGTAAACGTAGAAACGGCTAGATAAAATGTATTATCGCCCCGTTGTATAATCTCGCGGTCATTTACATGATTAATCTTGTTTTCAAATTTATAGATACCGGTTTTCGAAATATAAAAATGTCCGTGTCGACTCGGTGGCAAAGGCGTAAGCTAATCCGATTTGGCTTAATTAGTTCCAAGTGTAGAAAGGCTTGGTTTCCGACGTGTTGAGCACAATTCGGTTTCCCCTCGACCTCCGAACCCTCCCAGACTGGGTGAGTGCCGGGTGGGGGTAGACTGGGGTGCGGCGGGGTTATGAAACTTTCAGACGAGGCGGATAGATTGCGGACAAGACCGGATACGGCTGACGTATGGCTTGTAATTTGGAGAGATTCAAATGGGGGAAATAGACGATTTGCCCGTTTCGAATTGGTATTGGAATGGAATTGAAAAGTTTTTTCCTTCGCTATACGTTTACATGTTTATGGATAAACATAGTATCGCAGTTTAATACCAGACTACTCTTTTTTTATTAGATATAGGAAATAGTACTTAAATTTCCTTAAGCCTTATTAAATATTATATCTCACAGTTAAATACGATACATAAATCGACATGGGTGTGTTGATTACTCACTCCGTCTTCTCGTTCTCACAGGCCAAGCGTTGTGTTAACAGCAGTACATACTTAAAATATGTAGCACATAGTTCCGACGTACATACAACAGAAATGTTTTACAATGAGAAAATAACAATTCAAATGCTATTTCGTTTCATTTCGTCAGCCCCATGCAGATGGAAAGTAATAATCGTGTCGGCGAAAATTAACCAGCTTGACTGAGAAAAATAAATTCACGCATTGCGGCCGGCCCCGGACATGTGTTGACGTGTGACGCCGCCCGGGATATTTGCTTTGGCAGGGGAACAACGGCGTAAATGTGTTGAAACATTACACCGAGACGCGTGCGCACTAAGAAACATTGGTGATGGAGATTTACCTGGACACATAACATTTGGCAGCGCGATTTGTACTTAGGAACTTCCAAGATGCCCCTTCCGAGTATGTGAGATCAGTCATCGAGACCACTTTTCTTTGAACTACAAATTATATTGACGCCTCGAGATATCCACGTCATCGTAAATTTTGTCTTAAGGATCCAGTTCTCAATCGTCAGATCGTAACGGTCTAATAAACCGGCACTAAAAGTCATCATATTTTTTTTTATTAATATCACTAAGGTACATTCTATGATCGGTCGGCGTAACACTTTATCACACTGATATTTTTTTATCTGATTGATATACGGCGGGTGTTTGTTGACATTATGTAGATTGTCGCACTTAAACTGCATTTCTTTATTGTGTTCATACATGAACATTTTGTCCTCCCAGCAACTGCAGAAGAATTAGCCTATAACACAGAACTATATACTCAATAAATCCAAAAAACAAAACTTTTAAACATAGCTGTTTCACAATGCGTCTTCAGTTTAGAGGAAGTCTCAATTTATCCTTCCTTCCAAGTAAAACTGCATTACTTTCGGACTCATGGTCAAAGTTTGCAGCGTTTGTTTTGCTTCAAAAGGATTTAGCGTTTCATCCTGTGATGCATTCGAGATGCATCTGCAATGCGGCTGTAGGCTGGCGCGCTTGTTTGGAATACTGCGGCTGTTCCTCCCAGTTTTAGTCTCTTAGATTTTTGAGTTAACTCAATAAGCCGACGCAGTTGCTATCAATCCACAAAATTACCTAAACTACTGCTGAATGCTGATATCTTCCTAAAGTAATCTGGCTAGCTGTCACCACGCTGCCTGTTATTTATTCGTCAAGTTTGAAAAGGAAATCCTGGTTTTTCGAGCGCACATGCCCAGATCCGATAAATCTTAATCAAGAGGTCCGACCGAGTTTTTTTTATAAGTGGCCTGTGTTATGAAAATTGGCCTTGCGTGTATGTCTTGTAAGGGATCCAAGGAACAAGTCAGTCATTCTTGAAACTAATATTTGACGTCATCGATAGCAATGCGCGAATAGGAAGAAAATTCTCGACGCTATTAAATAATGTAGCGTTTAGCGTCCAACTATCGTTCTCGAATGCTATATTTGTGAATGAGTCAATGGCTTGCTTTCTTCATTCATGCCGTTAGATCATAGAATTAGAATAGTTGTTTGTGATAATAATGTGTATTTCGTTGCTGTAACACTGCGTGGGATATTTAAAAATATTTGTACTGCTTATTATTTGGAACTGTTCCATTTAGGTCTCGTCTTGTTGTGTTTGTAGTCATTTTTAGTCTCCAAGCTTAAAACTGTCTTCGAGTCAATCGATGAAAATATTTTTCAATCCGAACTGGGGACAAAGTATGAGGTCATCGGTTAAAAGCATGGTAGGAAATGTTGCTGTGGTAGCTTTAAGTGTGGATCTCACGGCGTCTCCACTCTGGCGATGAAGGGTGCCGCGGGGTTTAGTAGGAATATCCTGGCCACTCCATCTTGGTCGGAGAGGGGTCCTCCGTTTCAGAGGGCACTGGGAGTCCTACATACCACGTCGTCCATCCCCGGATGGCGTGATGGTGCCTAATGCATTCCACGCGTTAAAATCCTCATCCTCCTTTACTCGTTCTCTGATTTCATCTAAAGCACAGTACTATGACGGCTCTTAGTTTATGTCAAATAGCCACAAGCAGAGCGCACAGACAGCAAATATATCAGTAACTAAAGAGTAACACACTGCGCCAGCTCTTTATGCTAACTTAAAATTGCGCCATAGTGCAGCAATGGGCTGTGCCCAGGGCATTGTGGGGTTAAGGTACGGCTCTCTGAATTCTCCCAGTCCTGCGCAGTACGCTAACTCAATTTCAAGAAGTGAGATGACGCAACTGACACTGGGAATTGAGTTAGCGCAATAAGGGTTTTCAAAAATACAAAAACCGCCAGATGGCACCAGGGAGTCTCGTGGTCTTATCACTGTCACTATTGGCTCCTTGTTGACAGCGTGTCAGTTTGGTCTGACAACTAACCAATGAGGAGGGTGACAAGACCGCAAGTCACAGTTACGCCATCTTTTGGATGTTTTAATTCAAAAAACCGTCATTGCGCAGTGTAGCGCAGTATTACACATATCTAAAGCCTTCCCCTATCTCGGACAAACACCACGTCCTTCCATTCTGAGGACGTGTCATCGAAACCAACACTAAAATTGCCCCAGCGAGTAATATCAAAAGCTTTTAGTTAACTTTCAGTAAAGGTTCGAAGGGGATTACGTAACGACTCGTAGAATTCCGTGAACGCGAGGTCGGCCGACCTGTTTGCGATACACGCTCGTTATTTGTCAGCGTTATTGATGTCGTGTAATTTCGGGATATGTTATATGTGCGGCTGTGAAAAATTACGACCGTTTCGTTTTACGGTTACATAATACGGATTTTTGGTGTACAGTAACTTCTGGGCTTATACTTATATAGTTGTCTTAAAATTTATTAATTGACATTCGAGTGCAGTGTTAGGCAACTCTTACTATTCAATAATTCCTGTCACCTTATATGGTACAGGGTGACAGAAATGAAAATAACAGCGAGTAGCCTAGCCGTTACCCTGTTGAAGATGCGTTAAACTAGTGGTCACGTTTCTTTTGCAAGGTTGCAGTCATTAAAATAATCTTGGCCACTAAACCCACTATAGAAGCGATTATATTGATGAAAAAAAAAGATCGTATTACCGCTTTATTGCGTCATCGTCATCAGCTGTTTTTGAACTTCATTGCATTTCACCCGGTTTTATTTTCAAAGGGTCTTACATTTCGCGATAGCGACGCACAGCAGAACTCGTGTTTTTACTAACACATTCGCGGCTGGGCTTATAATCTCGCATCGCCTCATATTACTTCAGGTGTTTTTTAAGGTTTTGAGATTCTTTTTACGTAAGGTAATCGATGCAATATACGAACCACTAAAAAATAACACATACGATAAAACGAGTCGCATTTTATTTCACCTGGGACCGAGGCAAAACGGACTTATAATTTTAATAATAACTCGTGTTATTTGTATATTAATAATTTTATCAATTAGTCACAATTCCCGTCTGCTTGATAAACGGGTTACTCATCGTGTTCGCGACAAATCTGCGTTAACTCGTGGAATAATATTGGTGATTGATTCAAATTATTTTAATTAAAGTAGCTGACACTATTCTCGGTAAAGATCTCCTTAAATAATTTTGCTTAGGACTGGTAACTTAATGGCGTCTCATATCCGGGGGTTGCAGGTTCGTAATCGAACATATACTTCTAGATTTACCAAGTATATGTAGGTACGTATATATGACACTAATTAAGCGGTTAGGGAAAACATCGTGATGAAATCTGCACATTCGAATAACTATGGATGTCTAAACATGATCCAATTTATCTGGTTCTCATACTTAAGGGTTACGAATGTCAGATAGGCCCTCACTTCAATCCAGGATCATAGTGTAAGCGGACCCCGACTAAGCACTGGACTAAACAAAAGTAATATGGTGATAAGTCGAAATCAATGGTATATTATCCTCAAAAAACTTTTTTAGTCCGTAAGTTGGATTATCAAAAAATATAAAACACGTATTTTTTTTGCTTTATATCTAATACGCGAAAAATTACAAAGACACAGCGCTTCGAAGATCTGGAAAATTTAGCGCGTCACTTGAACGGCAAAATTTTACACACCTAGTGACGTCACGCGGTATTTTAACGCGCTATATCTTTTTAAAAAATAAATCATTTTTAGTTTGTTGAAAAAAAGATAAATACGTAAGCAATTTTTTTTTTGCAATCTCAATAGTGGACTCAAAATCTTTTTGAGGAAAATAGCCTATTATATCATATAGGACTTAATTATAAATTCTTGATAAACAGTTGAACCCTGCAAGTCGATTTTGATAGTCAGTTGTTTGTCAGTGAGTTTGTAACTCAACAAACTCGTGTATACTAAAAAACCGCACCTCTCATTAAAACTAAAAGGCAACTGTTTGAAGTCTGCGCGTTCCCCATTCGCGGTGCGTTTTGTAAACGCGCCCTTCCGTGTAACCCTCCAGTGCTTTGTCCCGTACTTTATGACGTCTAGACAGTGAGCTGTAATATCGAGACATAAACAGCGGCCCTCCTAGACTTTACCACTGGACATTCCGCTTCGTATTGACTTGTGTTGGGCGTGTTACGTGGAGTGCAACGATATTGTTACGTATGTAGGATTGGGTATTTGCAACTATCACTTTGAAATTCTAAACACTAGCTTCTGCCCGCGGCTTCGCTCGCGCCTATATATTATTCGGGTGTATGAGCTATATTATTTTAAAGTCTCATTAAAATCCATTCAGTTGTTTTTTTTGTGAAAGAGTAACAAACATCCATCCATACAAACTTTCGCATTTATAATATTAGTAGGATATTGATTTCATAAGTTCATTCAAATTGCATTTTAAAATGCAATTGCTCAGTGTTTTGGCTCTTTGTTCTGACAATTCATTAAAAGTATTTAATTAAATTGTGAAAAATACTATTGTCATTACTATCGGCAGCGTAATATTAATATTGCGGAAAAAAGTGCGATTATTATCGTTCTGTAACAGAACACATTCCAGGTGGACGGAATCGCGGGCAACATCTATCTATAATATAAAAAATAATCGCTGAATGTGTTGCTAAGCGCAAATCTCGAGAACAGCTGAACCGATTTTGCTACTTAATTATTTTTTTGTTGGACACGACTAAAAAAAAAAAAAAAAGTTGCGCGGAAAATTATAAGAAATGGGCATTGCAATCCGAAAACGGGGCGTTACGAAGTGCGCCGGGTCAGATAGTTGATAATCCGTTGGTTGGCAAATTAAAAATATCCGTGCTTAATTTTTTTAAAGTCCACTTTGGCTGTAATGCGAATATCAGCATTACAATTGCGCAACGCAGTACAGTAGCGATGTCGTACGGTTTATTCTCAATAAATCAGAAAGCCGGAGTCGCCTTATACGTCGACGTAGGACGTAATTGATGCGGCCCGGGCGGAGATCAAAGCGATTCGACATTAATGAAACTGACGTGCTGACGTTGATTGCAGTTTTAGACGGGTCGGAACCTGGGCTGGGGCGGGAGGCGAGGTTGCGTTTGCAAAATTCATTTTTGAAAACAAGGGCCAATAGTAGAATAGATTATGTTGCAGCAAAATACATATTGCTAAAAGCTATATGGCAGTTTTTTAAATAGTTCGCAAGATAAATGTTAATAGACGACTAAATTATAAGATCACCTATTCATGAACATTTATTCTGACTTAAGGTAACATTTTTAGTTCATCCGTATTGTTTACCTTAATGGTTTTAAAAGCCCTTAACGAAATATCATATAGTTAGTTTATGTATTATTCATCTCATATGGTATCATCAATTTGTAAGGCCATGTGAACTTCGTTTAAGTTGAAGCACTGATTAGTATAATGCTATTTTTATTAATGTCTAACAAGATTCAAGGTGACATTGAATTTAGTGCTCTTTGAAACCGCAAATTATGATGTTGGTTCATTAAATTAATGAGAGCGTTGAACTGCTGTACTTTAAATAATTGATTTTGACATTTGACAAAATCGTGGTGGGCAGTAACGAGACCGTATTAACAGTAACTGGATACTGGCGATCAAAAGCCAGGTGCCGAGAGCCACAGAAGATGATACTTAAAACAGTATCAGGGTTGCAATTTTTTTTTCTGTTATAATAGTAGGACGCTTTTAATATCTAAGTAATTAAAAATATTTCGCTTAATTTTTTGTTTTAACACAAAGAGCTTAAGAAAGTCTGGCTAATTAGCTAGAAGTTCCGAAAATGTTTCCGAGAAGTCCGAACATGGCTTATTTTATAAAGAAAATTATAGCAAAATTCGCAAATTGTGAGACCCGAGACGAGAACTGCTATTTTAAATAAATAAATTCTCCAGACTGACACGCTAATTCCCTAGTTCCAAACTTAATTTATAAGCTTGTGCTATGACACTAGGTGAACGGATAGACATACTTAAATGCGTTTTATAAACATCCATGACTCGAGTACAAATGTCCATGTTCATCACACAAAACATTTGCCCCATAGCGGGATTCGAACCCGCGACCCTTGGTTTCGTGGCCAGGGTCTCTGACCACACGACCAACGGGCCTGTCTGATATTAATTAATACTAGTGTTGTAAGTTCTACTTATGTTGAGATAAACTGAATCTTAAATTTCACTTCGATTTGCTTCTGTTAAGCGTGATCGTTAATAATGCCAAGTATCAGTCTCTTGATTGAAGTCATAAAAGCACTGCATTAATGCTTCGCCACTGCATTAATCATATTAATTGACTTCAACTTTTTTTTTTCGCAAAAACAGAAAACACGCGGTCAATCTGTCGCCTTGCCATTGACATCAAGAAACCTTGCTGCTGTGCTCTCGTTTGTATTTCAGTTTCAGTGTGAACATTATATATTTGGCGTGACGCCAAATTGTCTTATCAGCCTTACTTCCATTAGGGTGATTCATTCCTTCTTCTCGTTTCCGTGTCCTGGCATTTTGTGATTTATGATAAATACAGCCAGTAAATAATATATTTTATTAATTTTAGACCCTGTTCGGTTCGAATCCTGCTAGGGAAAAATGTTCCGTGTGATAAACACGGACATTTGTACCCAAGTCATAAATGTTTATAATAGTATTTAAGTATGTCTATAGTTAAGCTTATAAGCTTAGCTTGGAACTAGGTACCTAATTGGTGTGTCAGCCTGGAGAATTTAATTATTATTTATTTATGGAAAGTTAATAGATTCCTAGGGCATTTGATTACGTCTCTGTAGCAGACTGACTTATAGACAGGCGGAGTCGCAGGCATACACCAGCCTTTATTTGTATGTATAAATGGCGCAGCGCGTATGCAAAAACAGTAATCTCACGCGCACTTGTTTATCGCTGCACTACGCAAATGTATCCTTCTCGGCAGTATGTCAATGACATGTGCGCACAACCCTTCGTTTATGCGAATATTTTCAATGCGCAATGCGGGTGGTTGGCCTCATCGCGAACCACATGCGCCTTTGTATCCTGACCCGTTGGATGCTATCTCCTGCGCATGCGATTCACATGTTTATTCCATAAGCGAGACGTGATATTTTTGCTTGGTTAATGAAGAGCGAAAATTTAAGTGCACCTTTTCATAATCAACGCTCTTTGTTCAATGATAGTCTTTGAGGCGGGTTAATTATGATAGTTAGGTCTTGTTGGAAGATTCTGAAGTTATTTTGGTTGTGATATGTTTTTTAATTTGACTACATACCTAAGGTAATTAAAATATTCACCGATTTTGATAAATGTCGTGGTTCTTTGTTACTAATAATTCTGTTCATTGTAGTAAATGGTATTAATATTGCAATAAATGCGATGACAAATAATCTATCAAACGAAGATTTTCGCCTATTCTAAGTACCATATGACCGTCATCAATCAATCATCTTCCTAAGTATGTTGTGTATTGTATTGTTTCCCCAAATCATCATCTTCCTAGCGTTATGTCCCGTGTTTAGACGGGGTCCGCTTAGACCATGAGCCATTTGCTGAGTCTGGTTGAAGCGACTGCCGATCTGACCTTCGTAACTCTAAGATAGGGGAACCAGACAATTTTTGGATCATGGTTACAAATCCAAAGTTGTTTGAATTTGCAGGTTTCATCACGATGTTTTCCTTCACCGTCGAGCTAGTGGTATAAATACGTACATAGACTTGAAAAATCTATAGGTACGTGCCCGAGTTTGAACCTACACTCCTCGTTTAAGAGGCGCGTGTCCTTACCATTGAGCTATCACCACTCTCTGTATTGTTTCCCCAAAGTAAATGTGAAATCGCGGCATATATGTATGATGCATTTATAATCACGCGGCATTGTGATGTGAGGATGACACATAATGCATTCTTCAAATATTTTGTCTTCACACTTCAAATTGGAAGTGATCAAATATTTATTTGGTTACGTTTTTTATTAGACGGCTCTGTCAGAAGCCAAACATGTGTTTGGAGAGGTTATCGAAAGGCATACCAACCAAAGTCACGAAGTCGCATATTGTCAATCAATATTAATACATGTCACGCGTCGTTTTTCATCGTTACTGAGCACACGGCCTTTGAAACGTTATGGATAGTGCGTCGAATGCTATCGAGTCCACACAGACCCTTGTCCATATGGTCACGCCTTTTAAGGAGAGGTTTTAGTCGCCATATGCCAGATTGTGGCCGAGTTGTTGGGAAACCTACAACTTGCAGATGGCGTAGCATTGATTAACAGTTACTGTAAACGGTATGGGTCGTAATCAACACTCGTTTGAGCGGTTTAGAATACATTTTTGGTCGGCCACAGCTTGATACCAGCTTAAAGACCCATTCTAACATTCTTTATCTGGCTGGAAACACTTCGTTGCCTTGTTATGGTATTGTGCAATTCGATTTTTCTCACCAGCTAGTCTTTATTTGCTAATAATGCAATTGCGTTGACGTGTGGCAATCTGGATTTAATTGGGCTGTATAAGGGATCGTTTATCATTGAGCTTGCATTTTTTTTTCTTAAACATTTTATAAGTACTTGCTGCTGACTGTAACAGAATGGTTAAAGCTGAAAATACATACGTTGATTGGATGCTTTGGACTGGGTTATATCAGACTTAGTAGTTTAAGGATAACGAGCATAAGCTTTAACTTTTACCAGTTTCTTATTCTTTTATCAATCTTATATCAATCAATGTGATTGAGCCTCGATATATTCAATATTACGATTGATACTGGTGGAGGTTTCGTTAGATTGATACATTCGAGAATGCCTGTTCCATTGATATTCGTGTAAGTGCAAGAATTAGAAGTGCTTAATGCGTTATGATATTATTGTGAATGTAAATGCCGTTTTCTCATAACCTCTTGGGCTCCAATACTTCTTGCCTTCATTATATGATTGAAGTCTTTCGTTCGTACTTAAGTGATGTTACGATTTGCGTTCAGTGCCCCATCCGTGTTTACTCTGATGCACGCTGAAAATCGTATAAGTATAGAAAAGATAATTCGAACAATAGGTAAGTAGTTACCGGCGCTTAGCGCAGTGTCGGCCGCTTGCGTAACCCTGGGCGCCGTACATGGCGCGGACGGGCCGCCGCGGACCTTCGAGAAGTGGGTCGGCGTTAATGCCATCTGGCCGCTGGACCGGCAGGACTTGTGACGTGGTGTAATCGGCCGACGGCACCGTGGCGCGGGCTTGCGAACGGTGACCACTTTGGGCTCGGCGGCGGAATGGTTGTTGGCGTGGTTGATTTTGGGATAATTTGATACATGGCAAAGGTCTTGTGATCAGGTTTTCATAATAACCGTATTATACATGACAGCCGTTACTTAGTTGAAATGTTGATTTTGAGAAATGTGATGTGTAATATTGTATAAAATAAATATATTATGATGAACAAGCTTTGCATGATCTAATTAAATGCACAAAATATTTACTGTTTATAGAATTAGCAATGAGTTGCTTTAATCATGCATAAGAAACTAAATCGAGTAACATTTATATCTATTCGTTCGTTCCTAACGTTATATCAGTTCTCTTTTAACTTGTTACTAAATATTCATCATAAAAAAATCTTTTAAATTTCAAGAACCACATGCAAACACAACACAGATATTCTTGGTAAACTGTTCATGACCATTTGTGGTATGACTGACTGACTACACGACTACTTTGCTTCATTTGTAATGACTAACAACAAACACGTTTCTAAAGATATCCTAACGAGTACATCGAAAACAAACCACTTGTTAGGTCTGAATGGAACCGCGAAATTATTTCAACTTGGGCAGTTAGCGGGAACCGATGTTGAATCAATGTGATGAATCATCGCGTTGTTCAATAATATTGTCAATATGTACCAATATCTCTTGATTACTGACTCCATACAAATCGGAATCCATTTTCGTACGATTACGTATCATCAGGTTATGCTTTAAAGCTTTGCTTGTGTGGTTCGAGGTCTGTCGTATAAAAACTTGACCGCAAACACAGCAGAATAACTCGAGTTGGACAAAAAACGATAATACAGATGTTCTTAATTACATTACGACAGTAAATGTCAATATTTTTTTTCTGTTTGGTCAATAAAACGAAGTAACATTATGTTTAAAGCTCACAAATCATCCTGATTCGTTAATTTTGAGCTAAATGCTCTGCAAGAATAGGCGTATTCTGATGAACAGCAATTTGATTTGTAGCCGGCTTCAAAAAAAAAAGAGGAGGTTCTCAATTCGACTGTATTTTTGACCAAAAAATTAAATGTTTTGCTGTAGTCACATTAATTTCTTGATGTTAACGATAATTCGTATAATCGCTCTTGTACGTTATAATCGGCCAATGACAAGCTACGAAATTCACATCTTGAAATATCATCATCTAACTAGCGTTATGTCCCGTGCTTAGACGGGGTCCGCTTAGACCATGATCCAGGATTTAGCGAGTCTAATAGTTACATTGAAGCAACTGCCGATCTGACCTTCGTAACCCTAAGATAGGGGAACCAGACAATTTTTGGATCATGGTACACATCTTGAAATATATCCGATCATAATGTATGTTTTTTGGTTAAATGTGGTTAAAGGGCCTTGTTGCCTTTTCACTCTGCCTACCCTTTCGGGGATTACGGGCGTGATGTTACGTGTTACGAACTAATGCTCATAAACCAATAAGTTGTTTATTTACGTGGGAAGCGACTGAGATTACCTTAGAACGCAAAGCATGCAAACAAGAAGTCGTTACATCGTTTTACGTAATCCGTTCCTAATTAGCGCGTGCGTCGATCGCTTGTCGAACGTCT
Organism: Glyphodes perspectalis; assembly: GCA_951394215.1. Taxonomy (NCBI): domain Eukaryota; kingdom Metazoa; phylum Arthropoda; class Insecta; order Lepidoptera; family Crambidae; genus Glyphodes; species Glyphodes perspectalis. Next base: position 16,120,557 of record OX596207.1, on the reverse strand, counting down.
CGTCGAAACGATCTTCCTCCTCCGTAACTGCACTTCCCATTTATAGATGGCACAATAGTTATTGTCTAAGCCAGTGGTTGTTAACCTTTGTCGTCCCATTAACCCACTGCTATGAGGTGGATAGCAAAGCTCGTATGAGCGTATGAAACGCTTCAAGCTATATATCTACAAGATTAAGGGAAATAAAAGAAATTGTCTCTATTTGTAATAGGCTTCTAAAAAGCACTTGCATGTGCTTATAAATACTCAATACAAAAGTTAAATAACCCGGTAATTCAGAAGTTCTGATTCCACTGCGAAGGCACCGGCAGATTACAGAAAATCTCGTGATTGCCCTACTTGTTTTACCCCTTTGGGGTGATTACCATTAGGTTCGAAATCTCTGGTCGTAGTGAACGTTCGGTGACGTCACAGCGTCACCGCTCGTTAATCTGGTTCCCATGTATTGTGCGCACGCTATGCGGGAAGCGTCCGTATGCAATCTGTCGTAATTGATACGCGAACACTTTCCTATTATACACTGTCGTTCGCGTCATTTTACTGTTTATTGGATTTTGCTTTTCCCATATTTGGGAAAATTATCTCTGCGCAAAAAGTTAGGGTATGAAGTATTGTGGCGCTCGATAGGCCAATATGGATTGCCTATCGATAGCCTATCGATAGTTGAAGAAAATCGATAGTATCGGTAGCCTATCAATACTTGAACTGCTATTGGTAAACAGCAATATTATTGATAGTATCGATAGTTTCGATCGCTGCCAACCAATTAACTCGATAGTTTCGATCGCTGCCAACCAATGAACTATCGATAGTTTCGATAGTATCGATATTATTGCTGTTTACCGATTGTATTGCACTAACAGAGATATCGATACGATACGATTGTCCAATCGATCGTATAGTTGATTTTAGCGTTTAACTATCGATTGAAAAACTATACATTTTTCGACAACACCAGTATAAAGCTCGAACAACTGGGTAGCTATGAATTAAGCTCTTGTAAATTAATAATCCACCTTCGCCTTCTATATTTGCTCCACATAGGTTTTTTGATTAACTTTTTTTATTTAATAATCTTCTTTTTCTATATGGCTTATTAATATGACCATTTTCGTTTCAGGTAAGTATCTTCAAGGCGCACATTACGAGAGGATAAGTAAAATAGTACTGAGTTATTGTTTTCAGCATAAGTACAATCAAGTCAAAGTCAAAATATTCTTTATTTATTTAAGTTTTAAAGAAACACTTATAAATCGTCAAAAACAGTTAAAAGAGATATGATTCTACCACCAATTCAATTTTGAGTGACCATTGAATCTGTATCTCAATGTAAACGAAAATGATTACGTAATTTAAAAATAAAATATTGGAAAAGCATACCACTCGTCCCCGTAACTGCTGATAGTCGACTTGTCCATATAACCTGTTCCTCTCGAATCCAACAATATCAATGGTGGTAGTGTTTATTTTATATCATCGACGCGAGATTCTTCAATTACGCCTTGAACCGGTCCTGTGTACCGTTGCCGCTGGCTCGGATTATGGGTCACAGGTTCCAGGCCGGTAGCCGCCGGGTTTTTTAGTTGCGACCCACCGGTGGACCGCCGCATTGTTTGTTGGAGATTAAATGCGACGTTACGATCGGATTATACGAAAGCTCTATGTTGGCTGAACTCGATAGGAATGTAGCAACTTTGTTAGTTATCTAACATGTCGTTAGAGGCGACTAAAGGTGTATCAGATGTTGGGTTTGTGATTGTGAAGGCGACGAGCTAGCCAATTGTCGCTAGATTTTCACAATTTTCAATCTAACTTATCCTAATTTTTTTGTTTTGGTTAAATATGGTTTAGGAAGCTAATTGCCCTTGGACTGTAATTGATTGATTCCAGACGCGATGATTTGTATATTTCAACTACTACTCGAATGCTTTTTTTAGGTAGAATACTAGAATTTTCATCAAATTGACTATTTTTATATTTTAGGATTATTGCTTTCAAAATAAATTATTCAAATGAGACCATATCTTACGATATAGTATCTTTTAACTAGCTAGCGCTGTTATTGGTAGTAATCTGACGGATTTAATTACAAATTCTAATGAAATGCAGTTAAAAATATTATGAAGTGATTTACTTTTATCTTTCTCATTATTTTGTGATTGGAATTTAAACTAAGATTTTTTTTTTATTGCCTTTCAGATGAGGATTTAAACGTAGATCGGAATTCTTAAGTAATGATGATTTTGGTTTGAGATTATAAAATCGTCCAATTATTATATTTTTCTCATTTTAAAATCATGGAGTGAAGTTTAGTTAGTAAAAAAATAATCTTATTTTATTATATTCTTATTAGAATTATTTAGCCTCGATTAATGGCATTATTGTGTTTTCTTATCCCACTAATAAGCATCCATTATAAATAAATAAATAAATGAACGGATATTTTGACTGACTCGACGAAGAAAGTCGAAGTCGGATATTTATTTATTTATTATTATAAATATCTGACGACATCACATACATCGATCTGACTCCGAGGTAAGTAGCTTAAGCACTTGTGTAACGGATATCTAAATCAACAGTGGTATTACAAATATATACTTAAATATTGGATAATAACACCCAGAGACAGAACAAACACAAGTATTCATCACACGAATATTTGTCCTGGGTGGGGATCGAACCCACAACTCTTGGCGTATGGGGCAGGATCACTACCGAATGCGCCATCGAGCCAGTCAAATCCATTATGAAGTATCTGACTGACCCACGACAGTCTTGAGGCTCTTTAAGTAAAAGGACGTTAGTCCTCGCTACACCACTGCATCCGTCCATCACTTCCCGCCCATTTTAATTTAATCCACCTTCATTACCAATAATTACGCACGAGTGCACCTCACCCAGTCTCCCGGAGGCTTGCGTAATCTAATCTCAATTAAATTAAGATCGATAAGTTCATTATATCCATTGATTGAGTGCGCAGCAATGATTTACTGGTATTCGGCAACAGTTTTGTAATTGCTTTTTATGTAATCGTCTGGCGGCACTGTTAATTAAATGGCAGTGAGCGATCTTAGAACTGTTTTTCTGTTCTCACTTCCCACGCGTCGTGTAACATTAATTAAATTGATCTTTTGTGCCAGTGTTTAGGAGTTACCATATATTCGTCTTTACCGAAGTCTATGAACAAATTTAGGTCTTCACACGTCCATTCTTTGGTAGAGGTATGATTGGAGTAGGTATTTAAGTGTTTTAAATATTTTGTGCTTTTTAGTTGGTTAATAAACTGAAATGTCCAATGTTGGTCTGGGACTTAAAAATGATGTGCCAACTGTGTTTCTTGCCTAGCACGTCGTAAAAGGCTACTAATGGTATATCGTGTTTTGGGTATGTGATTGTGTAGGCGACAAGCTAGCCACTCATCACTACTTTTTCACAATTTTCCATCTAACCCAGCCAGTTTTATTTTTTGGCTAAATGTGGTTAAAGGGGCTTACTGCCCCTTTGACTGTGCCTACTCCTTCGGGGATTATGGGCGTTATGTTATGTATCTATGTATGTAACTTAATGGCGTTCTAATTTTTTCAAGTTTGATGTAAATGAGGATTTAATAGCTTAATAGTAGTTTAATAGCTTTCAATTATTAAAGAGACAATTAATATATACGTATATACAAGTTTCTGCACTGGTGACCCCGTGTATAGTATGTCCGAGGTCATTGTCGCCTGGTGACAAAACCCGCGGGTCGGAGGTTGTCGCGCTACCGGCTGTCGCCTCTCCGGCTCTTTGTTTATGCTTTTTGTCTCTGGCCGGACTTTCCTGTGGCAAAGGAATTGCTATGAATGCTAACGACTTTGTTCGATAGCAAAGATTGAGAGTGGGGTGATGATTTTAAACCAGAATATGGCTTAAAGGATTTGGATAGAATTCCGCCGTAGGTTTACTAAACTGCTTATCCAATTTTAATATACATAGGTATATGGTATCAATTAAATCGTTATTATAATCTAAGTATATACAATAATTAACATTTTAATCGCATAAAAAGAAGTTGGGTCAACGAATCAAATATCTGTTTCATGTTATTGAGCCGAGTGCCTGTGTTTTAGTACAATTTTTTGGCCTTTATTTTTACTTACTTTATTTACATACATGTTTCCTATACAAGGGATTGCATTAATGCAACTGCATTATTAGAACTGAATAAGGTAATTTATTTTTAATGAGTGGTAAAGAAGGCATCGTCCCATCATTAATGCAGCAACGCTCTTTTTACTGTGGACTATAGAAAATCTATTACTGGAATCGCATATTGATTTCGTTCACAGGCGGCTATTCGCTAGTTATATCGAGCCAATTTAAAGCATGGCTCCTGTCGTGATAACAGTTTTTGTTACTATTTGCATTTTATAACAATCAGCCAATTATAACTGTTGAAAATTGGCAAATTACTTCTTCTAGTTCGGCCCACAGACCCGGCCCGCCCATAAGGAATTTAAATTTATTCAATACTACGAAATTATTAAATTATAGGTCCGGTCCCCGATTGGATTTTCGATCTAATGCGTTTGGAGATAAGGATTAATTCGGCGGGGACGGTGATTCTAACTGGAGTTACCGAGGTGCGTCAAGGACGCTACGTCTGGTTGTTTTAACGTTTTTTTTCTGCCAGTTCGTGAGGTCCTGCGGCCCCGCGGCTGGATAAGGTTGTCACGTTTGGTCATGAGATGTTTTCTAGAGGGAAAATTGATTTTTCTCCTCTAATTGTTTAAATTATAATATCGGTCTCGCACAATAGCTTACTCGTAACGAATGTCCTTAGAAAATTACCTATTCTCGTATCATGAAAACAACAAAACGTAACATCTGTACTTAATTCTCGATTTCAAGTTACGTTTACATGATAGTTTAATACAGGATACTGCCTGTTGTCTGTTATGAAAGTATTTATTATTTAATTCTTTTACTTTACAAGGATGCAATTAAATATAAATTCAGACTACTTAAGTTGTTATTGGATTGAAAGTAGTATTTATAATTAAGCCTAAATCCACCTTAGAAATAACGATTTAGGTGTTAGATACTTATTTTTCAATATAAATCAATTTTATTTTTGGCTACATATATGAGCAATAAGCTTTTATTTAAGCTTATTGCTCTTTTTGCTCTGCCTACCCCTTCGGTATTGCGGACGTAATTGTATATATATGTATGAATGTACGTATGTTTGTATGTATGTACTTTACGTGTTACTAATCACCATAAGCCGTGGTACGCCACTATGGCAGCCCTGCCCCCGCCCCGTTGAGAAGGTCGCACGCGCACGCGCACGCTCCTCGCTCAATTGTAATTCGTACGACAATACGACTCTATTGCCGGATGTATCGTGCCTTTAGTTTGGACTATACATATCATTAGGTCTTAAAATCCAAGAAGCTGACTTCAAGGAGCAGCAAATACTATCAACTATATACCATTACGCTTGCAATACCCGAACGGGTAGGCAGTGAAAACTGAAAAACTATACTAGCGGCTAGCTTGTCCAGTGTCCACGCAATGGGAAACCCAACACCCAATATACCATAGTCGCCTTTTACGACATGCTAGGGAATGCTAGGAAGCTTTCTGAGTCTAAGACCAACATGGAACAAATCTCTATGTTATTAATGTTATTATCCATTTTCACCGAAGAACACGCCACTTTCTAAAATAAGTTTATACAATTAAATCAAATATTATTCATAGAACAGTGGTCAAGTTAAACTTCACCTTAAAAATATTAATGAAAGTCTATATTTCGTCGTTCGGCAGTGAAAATCTCGTAAAAGCTTTTGACAAAATTTTACGGAAGAAAGAAAAATCGGCGTCCTAAAAAAAAATATGGATCGGAATAGTACTGTTTATTGTTATTTTTTTAAGAATTATTGTAATCAATGGTACATAATCGTTAGAATTCAAATATATCGTGACTAAATAAGCATGATGTGACTTACAAAACAACCAAAAAAAAAAATAAGCAAATGCGATTTCCAAAGTTGTTACTTTGTTTTAACGTTTTAAGATTTATTTAAAATATTTCAAACAGAAGGATGGTGTTCTAAACACGTTGAAAGGGCAACGACCTCTGTTTAGTTCATCATAATCTACTTAAATAACGAGCTGCCGTATTAATTAGTAACAAGTAATTACCGTTGAAGTGATATCATAATGTTTGAGTTTAGGTATTTGTGTTGGATCCGTCGTAATTAGTATATTAAAGTGAGGAGTTATGTTTAATTTTAATATTTAGTTGATTTTAATAGGTATCAATGTATTTAAAAGTAAATTATTTGAACACGTTTGTCATATGTTGTAGTCCTATGTTGAACATATAGAAACAACCGATAAAATTATGTTATAAGTTGTCTCTGATACATTTGAAAATGTTACTACTGAAAAAGTATCAGTATGGAACTAGCGGTCTAAGGTGTCGAGGCTAAGTTAACATTATAAACCAAGCGAGGTTATATAGCTACGTTGAATGTTATACAGCGATTTGAAAGTACACCTGGTTATCCCACTTAGTGTAATCGTTCTCGCGATAATCACCAAACCCCAATATGGAGACTTAGTCTCTTAGATGGAAACTTATGCCCAACCGAATCTCACCCACTCCTATTCGAGCTCAAACAAACACGTAATTACTTATTGTTTGTCTCCATGTACGTAATAATAATTCAGCTAAAATCCTTAGTCACCGACCTAATAACATAGTTAGCTTCCAAGTACGGAGCGATTAGGCAGAAACGTCTTGCGCGCGCGCACGCGTTTTCACATTAGCATGTACTTGTGCTTACCTACTTGTGGTTCGATAAAGTGTTGAGACAGAGTTATAAATAATTAAGTCGTATTGTTTTAGGTAAATAGCTGGTTGCTATGCGGGTTTTGTGATGACGAACAAACACGCAAGCAACGAGACACGTATACCTTGACGATATTATTAATTAATTCAGCTTTAACCGACGAGCGTGTATGAAAAGACTTACGAATGTAGAAGAAGCGAAAAGTGTATGTCAGGATCTTAGCAAATGGAAGTACGTGATCTCTGCCTACCCCCATGGGAAAAAGGCGTGACATTATGTATGTATGTATGATTTTTTTAACTCGAGCGCAGTTCACTGTGTGTGTACATTCTCCAAGTTCGGTAGGTTTTCCATCAAATTGGAGAAACGGGCAAACCTTTCCTTTGCTTTGTTCTGGATATTCGTCGATTTTGTTAATGTTGGTCTACTATCCGTTTTTGGGATTTCAAGTTTGGACAATTTCTGATGCTAATTACTAACCAGTGTCTGTAATTGTACAATTTGGATAGGGCGCTACAAAAAGATGGCATCGAAATATAAAATATTTATTATTTTTTTAAATCCATGGTGCCCCAACATAAAAAAAGTTTGGGAATCCCTAATGATACGTCAAAACACATGTCGATCTTGTCACGATATTAGTGTGGTAGGAGGAAGTACGTACGCAAAGTAGGTACATATTGCGAAACATTTTCCGTTGTCTTGCGAAAGGTCGATGAACCGTGCCAATGTTTTAACCATTTCGGTAGTTTGCTTTATATTAACTATTGCGCAGGATTATTTTTATGCAATAATAAAGAAAACTAAAAATAAAGATATTGCGCTAGAATAATAATAATGGCAATAACTTATTCGGTGTATACGATTCGGAACTAAAGAAAGATAAGCTCAATGCTTAGGGATTTAAACTAGAGTATAGATACCAGAGACCTCAAGTCCAAGTTCTGGATGACATTATCATCATCTTGAGCTATCTCGGCTTAGACCATGATTCTGGTTATTACGTTGAAGTTACTGCTATCTCACCTTCACAATCCATAGATACGAAACGATCTAATAAAATCTCAATAACGATCTGTCAAAATAACTCCGCAATTATTTCGCACGTCATATCTGTTAGTGATGGTGGTGATGTCGATGTCGATATTGTAAGTTGAAGGGATTGCAATCCAGCGGCATTTTTTGCTGATTTTTTCCAGCAGAGCTAAAATTCAGTTAAAATTCTGTGAAACAGCATTGCAATCCCTAGTCAGTTGTCCCAGGCCCGGCTAGTGACGGCGCCGGCGCAGTGGTCAGGGCGCGTGGCTGCGCGATTAACACGCCGGCGAGTGTCCCTAAATAACGCCTTGTCTATAATTAACGCCGTACTCGACGAGACGCGTACTGCTTTTGGCATTGCCGGTCGGGCGGATGTACTCGGGGAGGAGTGGTGTGGGGGTCTTTCCTACACATGGATAGGACGACCGTCCAGGTTTAATCAGCTCCGATTCAGACTAATATAAGACGAGATGGCATCTTTGACCCTATCATTTCAAAGTAGTTATCCTTGTATCATATCATATCATGTGTTTGTACCATTGTGTAGATCACACTCATCAGATTTTACTTTTAATGACATCATTTATAAAATAGTTTCAATATGTATGTATGTTTGTCTTATTATATTCATAGAAGATTTCTGGTGTTACCATTAATCAGATCGGATAATGATAAGATCACATTAAACGATGGAATAACCCCTAGCCACGTGTCAGTATAACAAATTATAAAATATACCCAAACCAGAATTTCTTGCTCACAATAATCTGTAATGAAAACCTGATTTGAAACCGGGTGTCACGTCAGTAAAGTGCAATTATATTTAGCGTCTTCTCGAAAGCCCCCGGGCGGCCCTAACTCCGACTCTGTGCTCAGAGTACATTGACCAGCGAAAACATACGTGTTTGTTTCAATGTGCGAACGACCGTCCAAATCGCGTCAGGGCTGCCGAACACAATATAGTGTCTTCGCACACGCCTCGTAACCTCTGAATACTGAAACTAATGGAGATGACTTAACCACGAAAAAGTGAAGCCCAATTTTGAGTGAGAAACAAATATGGCGCCTTTGTGTAGTGTCATTCCACTTTACTTATTTACATACTATAAGTCTCTGAACAATTTATTTATGACGATGTTTTTTAATGTTACAAGTTAGATTATGTTATAATCACAAATTTTATCAATATTGCCGCAATACACCACAAATTCCACTGACATTGACAACTTAAAACGAGAAACCAAAATGGTAAGCCGGCTTTACTTAGGTATTTCTATGACGTCACTTGATGATGTTACCAAAAATGTTGTTGTCTCTTTTTACGTGCAGTATTGTAGACTTGTTAAAAAGAGATAGATAGAGGTTTATGAATACAATATCGATATTAATCATATTTGTATAGCAGATTGTTCGAATAGAACATTAGGTCGTCTCCATATGTTTCAGTACTCAGAGCTCGTAACGTGACAAAGGGGTTTTATAACACGCCTTATGTTGTTACAAGTGGCTTTAACTTTGTCGGTTCAACAGCCAAGCCCCAATGCAAATATGAGAATCTGGTTCTTTTATGGACGTGGCGTTTTGAGGTGCCCGTTTGAGCTGGTTTTGGGTTGCGTTTTGTAAATATTATGATAAGCGGCTATTAAGAGTAAATTCAAATAATTGATAGTAAGTTTTTCCTTTTAAGATTATATTTAGCAGGGATATTTTAGCTCGATACTATACAGGCTAAAGAATTAGTCCTCTTGCTCTGCTGTAAGAATGTCAAATATTTGTTTTAAACTTTCTGCTACATTGTGTATATTTCAACTACTTACATTTGTATTTTAATAGATTATTAAAGGTCTCGACTCTAGTTGTGATAATTTCATTTCTATTTGTATGGTGAAAATAAAATTTTGGAAAATGGTCTTAATATATGACGCATCCTAAACCCAATTGTTGGTTTTAGATTTTTAGTATACTATGCAAGCGGTTAAGTACAAAACATCACTTGCAAGGTCGGCAATGCATTCACACACATACATAACATTACGCTCATAATCCCTGAAGGGGTAGGCAGAGTCGAAAGGGGCAGCAGGCCCCTTTAACCACGTTAAGTCAACAATAAAATTGGGCTTGTTAAGATGGAAAATTGTGAAAAAGTAGTGAAAAGTGGGTAACTCGTCGCCTACACATTCACATACCCAAAACCATATATACCATTAGTCGCCTTTTACGACATGCTAGGCAAGAAAAACAGTTGGCACATTCTTTTTAAGCCCCAGACCAACATGGGACCAACATGTAGTTCATTAATTCATAAATATCTCCGATATTGGAAATAACTTAACTAATATTATAAAGAGAAAAGATTTGTATTTTTGTAAGTGAGTATGTTTGTAATGAATAAACTCAAAAACTACTGTGCCGATTCCAAAAATGCTTTTACCATTGGAAAGCTACATTATCCGGAAGTAACATAGGCTATATTTTATCCCCATATTCCCACGGGAACGGGAACTACGCGAGTGAAACCGCGGGGCGCTGCTAGTTGAAAATAATTAGGCGTATGCTTGTTTGCCGTCTCTGGTGGATAAAGACTGGAATAGACTGGAAATTTCTAATAAATTGAATACTTCATCTTAATTAGGATACGAGATCATACAATGGCATTATACTTTAGCAAAGTCAAAGTCAAAAAGTCAAAGTCAAAATATTCTTTATTTATATAGGTTTCAAAGAAACACTTATAAATCGTCAAAAACAGTTGAAAGAGATATGATTCTACCACCGGTTCGGAATGTTGCATCTACCGAGAAGAATCCGGCAAGAAACTCGGTAGTTACTTTTTTCAACAACAGTATTAACAAAGTTATAAGAATCATATTTAACTTTGATCCATGTTTCAAAGTGGGCCTGGTGTGAAATAAGATAATAAAAATTTATAATAACTAAGAAATAATAAAAATATGACCCGACCAGAGCAGACCAGTCCCCAAAGGCGGCACCTGTTCCCAAGCATGACGTATGTGTCAGCCATCGCTTCACTCAACCATATTTTAGGGAATGTAACGACCCGCCACATAGCGCCACCACCCCAGCGACATTTTAGTGAGCATGACTACTCGGGTTGGTCAGAGAAAAATGGAAAATTTAAAATAATAATAACAAGCCAACTAAAGAACACAGCTCAAAGCTTTTTAGTCAAAGTCATATAATAAAAATTCATTGAATTATTACATAAAATTGTGATGTCATGATTAATTTCATAAAATAGGCGAATTTAATTTATACATAGATAGTTAATACTATTATTAGTGACTAATTAATCACTCGTAGACCATCGGTTTTTGTCATTTAAGAAATCTTCAACTTTATAATAACCTTTATGCATAAGATTTTTTTTTATGTATATCTTAAACTTGTGCATTGGTCGGTTTATAACCTCTTGTGGCAGCAGATTGAACATTTTTATACTTTGACCAACAAAAGAATTACTAACCCTACTTAGTCTGAGATTTGGGATAGCTAGCTTATGCTTGTTTCTAGTATTAATGCTATGACTATCCGATTTTTTGGGAAGAGAATGCAAGTTTTTATACACATACATTAAACAATCGAGAATGTATTGGGACGCCACAGTGAGAATGTTGATTTTCTGAAATAACTCTTTTAAGGAGTCGCGGGGTCCAAGTCGGTATATAGCCCTAATTGCCCTCTTTTGTAATACAAAAATAGTTTGGATATCCGCTGCGGATCCCCATAAAAGTAAGCCATAGGACATGATACTATGAAAGTAGCTGAAATAAACTAATCTAGCCGTTTCGATGTCAGTGAGATTCCTTATCTTCCTAACTGCATAGGCAGCTGAGCTTAGTCTTCTTGCCAGAGTGGAAATCTGGGGAGACCATTGTAATTTTGAGTCTAAAGTGATGCCAAGAAATGTTGTTTGATTAGTGACATCAATAGACTCATTGTTCATTGTAACTGTACTATCAACTTGCCTAACATTTGGCATTGAGAACTTTACACATTTAGTTTTCTTTGAATTGAGTAATAAATTGTTGGTTGAGAACCAATGTAGGACTTGATCAAGAGCATTATTTACGTCGTCAAAATTATTTTGATGTCTGTCGATTTTAAAAATCAGGGATGTGTCATCAGCAAATAACACGATCTCGCACAAGTCCCTAGTAAAGAAGGGGAGGTCATTAATATAAATTAAAAAGAGCAAGGGTCCCAATATCGAACCTTGGGGTACTCCCATTAGTAAAGGTACGCCTATGGAGGTTGTACCATTGACATGTACTTTTTGAGTTCTGTCAGATAAAAATGACATTATTAAACTGAGTGAATTGTCCGAGAGACCATAATGTCGTAGTTTCATCAATAAGGTTTGATGATCAACACAATCAAACGCTTTTGACAAATCGCAAAAGACACCTATTGCATCCTGCTTTTTCTCCCATGCATCAAAGACATGTTTCATAAGAGCGACACCCGCATCAGTAGTGGATCTGCCTTTAGTAAAACCGAACTGATTACTGTGCAATAAATTATTAATTTTGAAGTGACTAACTATTTGATTAAGAATAACTTTTTCAAAAATCTTACTTAGCGCTGGCAATATTGAAATGGGCCTAAAATTCGATGGATCACTTTTGTCACCTGATTTAAAAAGAGGGATTATTTTACTGATCTTCATCAAAGAAGGAAAGCTGCCCTCATCAACGCATTTATTAAAAATAATCGATAGAAGAGGGGCAATAGAGTGTATAATATTTTTTAAAATATCTATTGATAGTCCCCATAAGTCCTCAGTTTTTTTCATACTTATTTCACTAAAAGTTTTCACAATCGTTTGAGACCTAATGTGATGAAACTTAAGTTGGTTGGTACACTCTTTCACATGTGTTTTAAGAAGAGATTGGGCAAGCTGTGAGCTAGCCGGCAGTTTACTAGTTGTTGTGACTGGAATATTCGAGAAGAATGTTTCAAAAGCGTTGGCCACTTCTGAATCAGACTTAAGTATATTGTTATCTATTTTAAGTGAGAGCTTGTTATCATGTATTTTATTTTTACAAGTCTCTGTATTAATGATATTCCAGGTAGCTTTACTCTTATCGGTCGCTTTAGCTATTTTTCTTTTAATGAAATTCGCTTTTGCGACTGCACACACTTTTTTAAACAATTTAGAGTAATTTCTGACGTAATCTATAATTAAAGGGTTGTTAGAAAAAGTTTTTATATCATATAATTCATACAATCTCCGTCTACTTTTGTATATACCTGTTGTTGCCCAGTCACTAAATTTGAAGTTCTGGCTATGGATTTTAATGGTTTTTTTTGTAAATATACCATTAAATTCCTTTTCAATTGGTTTGAAATAATTCATTATATAAGTGGTCAACGCCACTATCTGGCTTAAAGCTCATTAAGGACGTCTTATTATGGATATTTGTCTTAAACTTTTCGATACGACTTTGAGTAATAGGCCTACAGACAATACTCATCGGAGCGGGGGCACACTGACGTTCGAAACTAGCCAGCTGACCGCTATGGTCAGAGTTTATAAAGTTAATTATGGATTTTTTAGTTACACTACAATTGCTAAATATGTTATCTATACATGTAGCTGAGGTGGGAGTAATACGAGTAGGTTCATTATATAGTTCGAATAAATTGAATGAATTAAAAAGACTGATGAACCTAGTAGAACTTTGTGAATTGTCCAAAATATTTATGTTATAATCTCCACATACAACTACCTTCTTATTTGAAGTAGAGATTTTTCTCAAGACCTCTTCCATAGTAGACTCAAATAAAAAATAGTCCGCGGATGGAGGTTTGTAGACACAGACTATAATATAGTTTTCAACCTCAGCACAAGCAAGCTCAATAACTCTTTCTAATGAGAGTGCCACAATATCTTTGCGCTCCCTAAATTTCAATGTTCTATGTAGCAGAATAAGCGACCCCCCTCTAATAGCAGAAGTCCTTGTGAAAGAACTACCAATATTAAAATTATCAATACTAAGTAATAACTCATGCTGTTTCAACCAATGCTCGGTGAGACATAGCACATGGACATCACTAACATTTAAAAACAATTCTAATTCCAGTTCTTTGCTAGAAAGACCCTGTATATTTTGGTGTATTATGTTAAATGTTTTGGATCTTTCCTTTGTTCTTAAAGAGCTAGAGTTATCCTCTATTGTCTTGAACTTAAATTTAAATTATTTGGAACGAGTTCCAAGGTCCTAAAAATAAAATCAATATTAAAAGCTATCAAAGTAGCTAATTTCATTTTATTTTTTCTTGGCAAATAAAAATCATTGCCAGTCGAAATAAACTTATTATCAATAAATTTATTTGTGTCAAAAAACACAAAATTATCATTATGCCTAAATGTCAAATTGTATAGCAAAGTATTCAATATATGAATACTGTTATTTTGTTTTTGCGAATAGTGCAATGAATATGGGAATGCACATAGGATAATTTTCTTTATCCTAAGTCCCGAAAGTAATGAAAATCCCTCTAATATGTTCTTTTTGGAAGTATTTATACCATTACCCATTAGTAAAATAATAACCGAGTTTTCATTTAAGTTGCAGTTGACTACTCTCTTACAAATATGAGTGAAAGGTGCGTCAGGCATGCAGTGATTTATTACATTGTAATTTAGTTTTTTACTTAACATGGAACCAAAATCAACTCCTATTTTGTCTGAGAAAACTAATACATTATCTGTTTTTTTATTAACCAGGGATAATGTTGATTTAGCCAAACTATTGTCTGATATCAATAAAGTTGGGTAATTATCAATAAGATGCTGTTCAGAAGGACCAGCACTATCCTTACAGCTACATAGGTTAACCAGACTGCTTGTAGCCAGGATATGTTGCCTGATTTGGGCTTGAGCAGATTTGTACTTATCTGTCATACGCTCCAAAGAACTATGCAACTGTGTTATATCCAATTGCAATTCTTTTATGTCATTTTCATGTTTGGACCTACTCTCATCTAGTTTTTTACTATATAATTCTAAACTATCCAGTAAATCAATTCGTTGCTTTCTTAAAAGAACATTTTTGTGGAAACATTTTTGGCGTTTAACTAATTTCTCAGTTTTTTTTATAAAGTTATTAATTTTAATATACTTTCTAAGCTTTCTTTAACAACCCTAGACTGTTCCGAAGTGCACATTGTACGGCACTGACTCTGGCTGCTATGTATGGTAGTTAGCACAAAACAATATACAATTTACATATTCAACATAGAAATAATATTCTTTCCAATAACTTATGATAAGTTGTGATTCATTCACACAAGGTCTCGTAACTTCCTTACTAAGGGAACAAAGGGTCTTTGAGAGGGATATAGAGGAACATATATTCATAGTAATGTCTGTAGATACGGCGAGAATGGCTCTCTTGTCCCTTAAGGGTTAAGCGAACTTTTGAGCTTATGTTTCCATCATTGTAGTACGTAAATTAGTTTACGTCGATTCTATCTATCTATCTATATCTACAAATCTATTTGTATCTGATCAGCATGCTTAACAATATTTATGAGCGCGTAAAAGCATATCGTGTGAGCTAGGTTCGAAATAAATGGAAGGATTACTTCTTACCCGGACCGGAGGAATACTCCTTGCATACTCAGATCAAACTACGATCTGAGGTTACATATGAATATAATAAGTAAGTATATATGTACAATCGAGTGCTGTGGAAAAAATTAGGGGAGGCCTTTGCCCAACAGTGGGACAAAACAGGCTAAATAAAAAAAAAAAAAAAAAAAATATGTACTTAAGCTTATATCTAAAATAAGGGCTAGTCAGCAGCGAAGTACACAAAGTACACGGATAGTGACAGTCACTCGAAAATATTTTGAAACCATGATTCATTGACGTTCACATGTCGTACTCGTGTCTTGTGCAAAAACTTGACCAGCTCCAGTCGTGGCCCCGGTTGCCATGCGACTTTCGACCTTATCCACGTTGATTTAAGGTGCGCCCGACGACGGTTACGATGACTCAGAGTTAATGAGGCTACGCCCGCGTTTATAGTAATTCTATTTGGATGTGCGCGAGCGCCGTTTGGTAAACGACCGTTATTTGAAAAAATGTAATTAAAGTGGCACATGTGGCGATGAATGTTGAAGTGTTGATTAACAGAATTATAAATAGTGTAATTTGATTATTGGATGACTTGCTGGTTAGAACCTGACCATGAAAACAAAAGCCGCGTGTTTGTATCCCACTATAGGTAAATGTTCAAATGATGGAAATCGTTATTCCCACTCGAATCATGAATGTTTCTGAATCTGAACGTATTTATGTATCCATTGTCTAATAAAGCACAAGCACTTAGTTTGGAGCTAGAAAATACGTGCTGATGAGAACAATGTAGGTATTAAAGTATTCTAAATAGTTTCTCTTTTTAAATACCGTTGATCTTTTTATTGTTATGTTTTTGTGAGTGTGCAAATTTCAACCCTAGAGGTTTTGTAGTTATAATAATAACTTAAAAAAAAAATACGAACATAAAATTTACAGTAAAAAGGTTGAATTTTGTACGAGGATCGATATATTTGGCTGACGTTGCGTGCTGATGAAGAGAGATTATTTGGCAGCTATCTTGTATTTTTATACGTTCACGTACCTATGTATAATATAAATTAATTCTTAGTATGTGTCAATTGACCCATTGCTGGTAGCGACATCTTTTTTTCTGCGTATTTTTTTCATGTCACGTTAATCACGGGACAGTTCAGTCACCTGCGCAACTCAGATAATGTACCGACAGATCTTCGGCCTTGCCGCGACACCTATAAGTTAACCGATTTTATTTCTTTAATTTCGCGATATCTGCTAAAAATTCGGAACGGATAAACATATCAAGAGGTCGTTCCGAAAAAACAGCAGATGCGGAATAAACTGTTGCGTTTGTTGTACATCGGTGGTGAGTACAGTCGGACAATTCTGTTTGTTTACGACACCCACGCGGCAACGGATGAGCAGAGCATAGAGAATGAACAGGCGCGGGCGGGCTGCCAGATGAGATGTCAAATAAATCCGCTTTATACACACTTATGATCAAGGCAGATAATTATCTGGTCGGATTACACGCGGCCGTAGTAAGATTGTATGATAGAATTTATTAGTGCAGTTCCGATGTTATAAATGTTCGCGCAAGGAAAGGGAATTTCTACTCCCCAAGCGGTATTTGTAGACACCAAAAGATAAAGATATAGACCAATAGACCGTTCCATTCAGTGTCCGAAGATATGAATGACTAAGTAATTTTATGGTTTCATCTAAATTGCAAATCCATGTTTCTTTTTTATTAGTCGGTGTTTTTTTTTTCTGGTCTCCCTGCATGACGTCATCTATCTTCAGCCATTACTATTATTGTTGCCGACGCTGGCCTTATTTAGTTTTGTATTTATACTTTTTACACCTTTTATTATTTTTGTATTCAAGTTTAGAATTCCAATTTTATTTTGATTTTATAACAAAATAAGCACCTATTGTTTTTCTACTGTCTCTTGGAAAATATACGTCTGTTCACAGCTTGGCAGTTTTTATCATTTATAATTATGATGTGCCTATTTAACTGCAGTACATCGAGTCAATTCATTGACGCATGTAAGCAATTCCTAAGCCAGGTTCGTAATAACAATAACAATAAAAGTGCTTAATGCACGAATGCATCTGTGGTAGGGAATTCCGCTTTCTGCCTATTTCCTAGTAAATGTGTGGAAATCGCATGCAAAATGTATGAGCGACCTTCGCCGTTGGTCCTTTACGCGTTACTACGAGGCGCGGTTTAATATGCCAAGCTTATGCGTAAGCCACGGCCGGAATGTTAAATGGACATTTCGCATACAGGATCCTTTTGCTTCGATCGTGAGCTCAGATTGCGATGCGTAAATTATAATTATTGTAATTTCGACTTTTTGCTCGCGAGTGCGCGTAATCGCTATGTAACGTTCGTCGGTTGCAGTGCACTTTACATTTATGATGGGTGTGTGTTATTAAATTAATGAAATATAAAATGGACACCGTTTTTACTGTGCGATTATTTTCCCTACTTTTGGTGATATTTAAAGATATGAGAATGCAATAGTTATGCGATGATTACTTAACCCTTTCACAGAATGAAAGCCTGATATCTTAATCAATGCTATCCAGGTTTTATCATGATTCATTTAAGAGAGAAATTTCTCGTCATCGCTTTCCTTTTCTTGGGCATAGTAGTTATGGAAAACCATTGTTGGGATCCTATTTGGAGGTTTCCTGGTCGTGATAGTGACTCGTGTATTAAGAAGGAAACTAATTCATAGAATTTCCACGTCGGAAAATATGCATTTCTCATTAGTGCTCCACACGTAGCTGGATCAGAAACAATCTGATTGTTACCAGATGAGTGACACCACAGAAGGTTTCCCACGAGGTGATGCAGGCGGCTTGCGCGGTGTCGCGTGGGCGTGTTCCGTCGTAAATATCGTCGGCGCTGTAGTAAATTACGTGTGCCCATTGTGTGTTTAGGAAAAACAGCCTTGCACTCACTCACGATGAGGAATCGGGAATCAATAGCACTTCTTGTGACGCACCGGATAACGAAAGTGTCTTGCGTAGCGTGCTGCTCGGTGTAAGATTTATTTCTGTTGTCAATGATGACTTTTGTAGTGGTTGTGTTAATAATTCAGCATCATCAATTGATTCGTATTTTTTTTTTAATTTAAGAACTAAAAAGGTTTCTTTTATGATTATAATTTACGAAAACCATTTAGCACTTCATCCTTTGTACCCTTCCAGTTCATTGACTTGAGTGGCCTCAGATGAACTTTTGATTGACTTTACCCTAAGATTTTGTTTGTAACTACCAAAAACTTGTGGATCCGTGTTAATGTGTTTGGGATTCTTATGTATATCAGTAAATGTGAATTTTTGTACAGATATAATTAGAAAGAGATAGAAATAAGTCTGCTCCTTTGTTATTCCTTCCAAACATTTCCAATGTTCACGAATCTGCATTTACTATTCATTATAAAAAAGGAAAAATTTGTATGTAACTAATAAACTTAAAAACTACTGGACCGATTTAAAAACATTTTCACCATTAGAATGTAATATTATCTCTGATTAACATAGGCTTTAGAATATTTTGAAAAAGTTAGGTTAGGTTATAAATACCCGTGTGAACTCGGGGTGAGCCGCTAGTAATATAAGCAAATAGATAACATACATATTGCCATCGATATAGACAAAACAAGAAAATTGCTGTGCACTTATTGCGATCATGTAACAAGCGTCGCCAACGCACGTTTGATGCGGGATATCAAGCTAGGAGCTCTAGCTGCGCGTCTGGAATTGTTCTATGCAGCTTTCTCGATAATGACTAGTTGTGCCGAGACAATACCGCGGACGAGCGCCTTCGCCGTGGCCCCAATCCTTGCGCACTCGTACGGCAATTATCGGAGCCGTCCTGCATCAGTATGCAGCAGCGAACTCCGCTGGATGATGCAATGTTTTTAAATTACCACCGTCAAGACTTCCAGCACTTATCAAACTTTCAGATCAGGGTGCTCGTAATCCTGCTTTCTGCATTGCAAATTGTGACTGCCTTATTTCAGTGCCGGCGTTAAAATTCTTGTTTATTTTTTTCGAAGCGGAATTTAGAAATGTTGGATGTTCTAGCTACGTAACTAATGAATCATATGTGTAAGAACCACTCTTAGGGTTACATGTATTTAAATGGCTAAGCGACCAGCTTAAGACGATTTTATCCTGTTCAATCTTAATGATTCATTGTTTAAACCGGGCTATCTTAATGTTTAGAATCCATTTGAAATTGAAAGTATATGACTCACTGTGATTGCTGCGCTAAAGACATTTGCTACAGGGAAATTATTCTTGGCCCTATTCTCATTGTAGATTTCACTTGGTTCTCCGTTTTTGTAATGACGGTCGTTGTCGTCCCAATGCAATGATAACGAGGATACTCTAGTCACGCACTATACGGTATTTTTACTTACCGACTAAGTAAGTCCTGAAAGGCCTTTGGTATCTTTGAATCACTAACAGATATTTTCCGGTCGCGAAATTATAGTAGGTACACTTTTTTTATGGGATCGTTCGGTCTCTTTGCTCACTAACGTAAGATTATTTCTGTCTCGCATCTATGATATTTGTCCTATATCTTGTAAGAAAAAGGAGCGGGCCATACATATTCCTGAATCCTTGAGATTATTGACGCAGGACGTTTGAAGAGACATGGTGTTATTCGCTGTTGCTTGAGGTACTGTCAATATTAGCACAGTTCTCTTTGCAATTATCCTGTTATTCTAATGTCTGTTCACAATGACATTCGCGCATTTTGCGCCGGTTGTTGAACCGGGCGGCGCATACCTGTCCGGTGGGTGGCTCCGTTAAAATCGAATTATACAGATTAATCGCTGTACCATTCGCCATTGTGCGCTGAGGGAGCGCATGTGATGAAAGGAGTGAGCGTCGGAGCTCTTAATCATATGCTTACGCATATAACGCAGTCTCGTTTAGTTGTTGCAATGTTAGATTTTAGATCTTTTTGCAACAGCCAAAGTAATTTATTCTTTGTGTAGTGAAGTTTGACTTTTATTACTTAGCTTATCGTGAATTGGAATAGTGCCCGTGAGGCAGTATCTATACTTATAATAAATCTGTAGAGAGGTCAATTCTGTACATGAAATATATTTTCAAAATAACTATCAGGGGGTGATTAGTGATCGATACTGATGCCAAAAATGCAATCAGTAAAATTTTTGTCTGTCTGTCTCTCTGTCAGTCTGTATGTTCCTTATAGAAACAAAAACTACTAGAGGGATTTTAACGAAACTTGATACAATTATTCTTCATACTCTTGGGCAGGTTATAGTATACTTTTCATCACGCTTCAATCAATAGGAGCAGAGTAGTGAAGGGAAATGTTGAGAAAACGGGAGAAGTTACTCCATTTTTTAAGCTTCCGTCGCGTGTGCAGCCTTAATGGTTAAAGTTACATAGAAATCATGTATGACGGAAATAGTCTTTATAATATTAACCATAAACGCGGGTGACACCGCTGGCACAGCTAGTCTTACATATGACGTTTACGTCTATTTACTGCCATCATACTCATATCATATATCTATCTAACTAACTAAACTTCACGCCACTTCCCAAGCAGGGTAGGCAGAGAGAACCGATCGCCATATGTCACGATCATATATCTGTGCGGGAAAATATTTACTCGCCAAGGAACACATGATCTGGGTGACATACCTCGCGTTCGTTACTTAATCCACTGAGCATCGAGGCGTCGAAACGAGTTTAAAATCCCCCATGTCCCTGGAAAGGCTTTGTCACATTCCATCGGCCGGATGACTCAATGGCCTCCGAATGTTGACCCAAATGATATAGAGATAATTAATAAGTGACTCACCTGATATCGTGTTATGTGATTAAGATATCGCAGGGGAGAGAAATGTCTGTATGTATGTATGATATTAAAATGTGATAAATAATTCATTCGATGTCGACGACGCGATGTCGTAACACCTTGTGATGTCTTTACTCATTTATATTTTTTGATATTTTTAATATACTTTTTTTGCATAGCAACATGGTTATACTTAACGATAAACGCCTCATGTGTATTCTAGAAATAATTTCTAAAAGACTGCAAATAAGTTTTAGCAGTTCTAACTTAAGCCTGAACTTGCTTGATCTTTTTAGTATTCATGGTATGCAATACTATACACTCACATACAGCTTAGTTATAAATCTAGGATAAAATAATGTTATAGTCTACGTGATGAGTATGACCAAATGTTCTGTGAAACATTCCGAATGTAATCTAACGACAAAGCCCTGGTGCGCATGTACACGCATGCTTAGTTGTAAAGTGACCGAACTCAAAATTTGTTATACTTATATTTAAATTAATATTACGTGTTTAAACATTTTGGCTCCTTTTCCATCAGCAGCATATTTTAAGTTCTAGGTTACTACTAAGCATGCGTGTATGTATGAAGTAAGTATATATATACATACTTCATACATACATACATGAATAATTTATGGTAAACTTTTGTTGAGCAACTGTTGTTTAAGCAACTGTTGTTTAACATAGTTGTTTAAACAGCCACAAAGTTGGTAGGGACTTTGTTTAAATGCATATTTCTTTTCCACACGCCAGCAACATGTTGACAGCAATTCAGCAACAAGTATGTACCTGCAACTTTTCATAGTTGGTGGATCACATTTCGCAATCATGCCTATGTGCAGCAAATCACAGATGCAAGTATTACGCAACCTGCAGGTCAAGAACCAATTGGCTCGTTGCTTTCTAGCGACCTGTGTGGTCTTCCTGATAGGTCACTAAAGATTTTATGATTACTTTTTATTGGTGCCATGTGAAATTCCGATGATATTTTTTTTTATTGCCCGGACGAACCACGACCGAGGTTTTAATGTTGTAGGTTTAATACAACTTTTTAATAAGGCTGCCTCATATTATTTAAAAGAATGCAGATGTTATTTTCCTTATGACATAATCTCGACTAAAAGTGTCTTGAGGCAATTCTTAATTTACTTATTATTGTTTTTGTTTATTATAATGATTGTTATACTCTGTAGTAATAGGTATGTTGAATCATAAAAAAAAAAATATTTCTCCAAATAAGGTTAATTAAATATTAACATAATGCGTCAAGCATTGATGGAGTCATCTGGTGGTTTCTTCTGATTCATCAGATCAGCAACTTTCGCTAAATGACGCACAGTGATATGGAAAATGTTTTTAACATACCAAGCAAGTGTCGTCATTTCAATTAATTTGTGAATAGGTTGCTCCGATCAAAATTCATACTCTTAGGACTTATCTATTCAGCATATATACATTATTAAATTGAATTAAATCTCATAGTAGGTATATACATATTTTTTTAAGTAGGTATTTTTATAGAATAATAGTCTTAAATTATTTCAACCTAAATTGCATTGACATTTAAAATTTTATTTGAGCATTAGGAATATACATTCCTAACCGCACATCCACGTACTAACTAGTTTTTATTTTTATGAACATATGGGTATCCATATGTTAATAAAAATAAAAACTAGTTAGTTACAGTAAAATCATGAGACAAGCTTATATTCTGTTCTGACCTGTTTAGTTAAATGATCGATTGATGCAAAGCGTCGTCTTCTTTCTTCATCTTTCAGTTGATAAACGCGAATTACCCAAACGCGAATTACCCAAACACATACTGTTATTTTAGTAAAAGTCCAAGGGATGGCTGTTGCAACTGTTGATCGCCGTTGCCTTGAACGCTCCAGCATCAGCCGGAACCCTTATTGAACAATCGAAGCCTACCGGTCACGACGTGCGGTTAGCGGTCGCTCGGAATTGTCCACGAAACTCAGTTTACTGTTCGAGACATTACGTTCATTTCGAAGATTAAGCCGCATTGCGGCTAATGCCAATGGCCATTTCAACCACTATTCTATAACCCGATTGTGTTGTGGACAAATTATTTGATGGTCCCGTTGATGCTAATTCAGAGTCGAATGTAAGATTATATATCAAAGTTTTTGATGAAGATGTGTCTTAGGTCTGGGTGTTCATAGTTAACTCGTATAGTTGAACGAGTAAGAAATCTCTGTATTGACTCATTAAAACACATTAATGCTAGTCGAAATCCGGAATCTGTTGACTTAAAAAATAAAATTTGAAATATTATACCATGAGACTTTTCAACGAAAGATCAAGAATCAGCGAAATATAAGATTTACCTAATTAAACATGTACAAGTTTGTAGCTAGCATTCTGTGAAAAGCTGCATCGGAGCGTGCGCTGGAAATACCCAACACGCAGTTCCGCGGAAGCGGCGTCTATGCACTAAGCAGTTCTAAATATAGTGCAGCCGATATACGTCAAGTGTAAACCAGGGCGCAAGGGCGCAGGGACCGGTTTCGCGGCAGACCGGAAAATTGGTGCGCGACAAGGCGACGCCGCGCGCGCCGCGACGCGAGCGCAGGACACGGGACGCTGGGCGAACTGCAGTGTGCTGCGACGGTCCTACACAATACTATAATTATAATTTTGCAAATAATAATAAACATCACATACATTGATCTGACTCCAAGGTAAGTAGTTAAGCACTTGTGTTATGGAAATCAGAATCAACAGTGGTATTATAAATATATACTTTAAATATTGGATATTAACACCCAGACACAGAACAAACACAGGTATTCATCATACGAAGTTTTGTCCTGGGTTGGGATCGGACCCACAACTCTTGGCGCATGGGGCATGGTCATTACTGACAGCGCCATCGAGCCAGTCAAAGTCGATGTACTAATCATTTGTAATTTCCCTGAGCCAGTCCACAGGGTCCTCTGTAGATAGACGTTGCAGCGGATCTGCGAAATATACATACGTACTATTATCATGCCCCCCCCATATTGGAAGGAGTAAGTTAAATCCAAGTAAAAACAAATCTAATTTTAGCCAAAAATTACATTAATTTAAGTAAGTTTTTACACATTTACACCGTTTTTCATCAAATAAGATGAAATTTTGTGTAAAAGTAGTTAGTAACAAGTGGCTAATTCGTTGCCTGCACAATACACGATTAGTCGCCTCATACGCCATGCAAGGCGAAGAACAGAGTTGGAACATTATTTTTGAGTACAAGAGTTTGAAATCTTCGTTTTGCTTTACCGTTCAACTTTCCTATATTGGCTCGGGATGTCGCAGCAGGAGTGACGCATTCTGAATTGAAGAAGCTGGGAGTCGCCACGTCTTTCGTATTAAAATAATTCATTATTGTCTTTTTGCAATGGAACTAGTGAGACACTAACCTCGCTCAACTTATTTCGTCTTGTTGTTGATGCACGATGATGTCGATGATTAATAAGATTCATTCGATCCACTCATCGCACAAGATCCTAGCTCGCCATATGCTCTTATTTCATTGTGCTGTAAGCAATCGCAATGGGAGTTATTGTTGTCCCGATGCTGTTTTTACCAATATAACTTGATGATGGATTTAATGAGACTCGTTGCTCCCACTTCGTCGTGTTAAGTACATGTTTGAATAAAAAACGGCACGGATAGCGAGATCGATTCGCCCCGGAGTAGGGCTCCACGCTATCACTCCATTGTGACGGCGTGACGTCACAATGGCAGTTATCACCGGCTCGAATGTCACCTGACCGCGACTAGTTCTCAAACCTGATTCCGTCCCGGAATGGGACGCGTTTAGGCGTTTGATCGTTGCTCATTTGAATCAGCTTCTCAATATACCTAACCTAGGTATTATATATGAGGGATTGATTGATTGAGCTGTTCCCGAACTCGTGCCCAGCATGACTGCTGTGGGGATGCGCAATGATATTGTTACCTCGCTTGTTGAGTATACGCAGCACATACTCATTCATATGTACCGTCAGATGCAAAATAAAAACTTTTTTTTATATTTTTAAAATTAATAACGGCTAAACAAGCATACAGCTTGCTTGATGTTAGCATACAGACATTATCATATGGGCAGACATAAGTTAGTGCTGTATTTGCAACTAAACTTGTCTAGACAATATTTGTGACTGATCATTATGTTGAAAATTCTTATATGACGATAAAAAAAATTGGTAATGTATTTCTGTTAATAAATTCTATGGCATATAAGTTTATTCATTCTATCAGCTTTTGAAGTTCTTGTGTCAATGATAACGTGAGCATTTTAACGAATATCATCAATTGTAAATCTTTGTGGCCCAAAAAAACAGTTGTTGGTTCTTTCCGAATTTATAAACAAAGCAGGCCCCCGTTCGGAGGCGACAGGTGTATGTACCCCTCCTCCTCCCCGCTTGTGGGGGGTGCGGTGCAACGCCCGCCGAACTTGCGCCCGTCTCCAGGCGACCCCGCTTTAGAAAGTAATAATATGACTGACGATTTTATTGATGTACCTATAAAAAAAATACGTGGAATTGATAAGAGGATAGGTTTCAAGTTCACGTTTTTATTTTATTTTTAAATAAGTTTTATGGCCAGTTTGATTTATTTGAATGGAAATGTGTTTATGTTTAAGTGGATGTTGCTAGGTACAAGAAGTGTCCCAAAAGACTGTCCTATTTCAACGTTTTTTTTTTATAAATAAAAATATAGTTTAGAAACTTGAACAAATTTTAATACGGGTTTATCAGCTCCAAGTAAGTAAAACTTGGAGCTGACCTTACGAAAACAAATCTTGAATGTTATGAATTTAAATTAATTTGACACATTTTCGATTCCTTTAAGTTTTATTTATTGGTTTTTCTGGCAATTCTTACATGAAAGCAAAATTACAATATACTTATGAATCATAAAAATTAAATTATGCAAAAAATTCCAAAAATAAGTTTCAGTACGAAGAATGCTGCCAACTTATCATTAACGATAAGCAGCCCGTAATATTGCATCCGTGTCACATCCTGCCATTAAAGCCCTTTACGCAACAATTGGGTATTTCCAGAAGTCGTCGCGAACGCAAAAAGTAATCGCTTGACGACAACATTCATTTGTGCATCGGAAGTTGGCCCCAGAACGTATTTGAACATTATCCGCAATGTATGTTGTCGTTTCTTGTTTATAATTTCTAGGCATAAATGATAAGAATTGATGTTACATCGTTTTCATATTTACCGACTAATGGTATGGTTGTGGGTATGTGATTGTGTAGGCGACGAGCTAGCCATTTGCCTCTACTTTTTACAATTTTCCCAGCCTAGTTTTGTTATTGGATGTGGTTAAAGGGACCTGCTGCCCCTTTGATTCTGCCTACTCTTTTGGGGATTATGGGCGTGATGTTATGTTATGTTAACTTGGTATGGCTACGCGAGCTTTGTGCGGATGTCTGGAGCAAGTGCAAGTGGATGCTTTTCTGAACGGAGGTCGAGACTCACTTTAATCGTTTAAATTAGCTGGTTTTCTTTATTATGTCATATAAAACATAATAAATTTAGTACGGGAAACAACTTTTCTATTTTTTTATAAACTTAGTACACTATGTATAAAAAATATAGCTAAAGTCGACTATTTACCACTGATTGATTTTGTAGATTAATGTTTAGGTTATTTTGACTATAAAAAAAGTATTTCAATATTATAGATACATAAAATATTGTTAGAAACGCATCAGTTTGTGGGATGAATGTAGACTGTAATATCGATTGCTATTTTGATAACACTGCACTTGTATTTCGATCCCCAGCATCTTGCTGTTTCGCTGCAACGTCTATTTAATAAAAGACTGTCTGGATGGGCTTATGGCAATTACAAAGGATCTGCTCAGTGAGTCGGATGCACAGGTTTTATTAGTTTCCTCGGGGGCCGTCCTTGTATTTACTGCAACTAGGTATTATTTAAAATGCATTGCAATGTTGATTAAATTGCTCAAACTGTACGCCGTTCGAATGACATGAACGAGAAGAGTTCCATCGATCTAACTTAATACACATATCTAATCTGTGCGACGTAAATTTATATGTTGAAGAATTACGCCAAAAAAGATAATTATAACGCGACCAAGCTACTTAGTCGTGGTTACTGGTCGATTTTATTTTGAAATCTTCATAAGGATAGAGTAAATATTAATATATTTAAAAAAATCCTCGTAATTTAAGCTGCCCCTTTGACTCTGCCTACCCCTTCGGGGATTATGGGCGTGATGTTATGTATGTATGTAAGTAAATCCACGTAAAATAATGCTGGTATACTTGTTTCGGCGGTATGTCATTATAAGTGAGTTTAAGTTAAGGTCTAGGTAAGTAACGTAAGTTTTGAATCCACAGCTGATAGTATATTGACTAATGTATGAGGCTCTGTTCGCAAGTCCTGATACTATGTACGTCGCTGATTGCACCTCGTAGTTACTCCTTAAAATGTATCTACAAATCCCTTCCATGAATCAATGGTTATATCTGTCCGAAGTCACGATCATGGCAACCTTCAATTATTTATAAGACCGTTTTGCCACGGAACTGACGTCATCAGGGCATGTGTTCGTAATGGTCCGCATTACATCAGCGATCTAATCTAATCGCGTGGCTCTTGCGACAGATCTATAGGTTTAGGACGATGGACCTTGAGGATAAGTGGTGCCCTAAAATGGACACTTTGTATTTAGGTTGGTTGTGTTTTGGTGTCGATTCAATGTTAGTCATTTGGCTGGCATTCAATTTTTTGGAAGGGATCTATTGCAAGTTTGGCGTAGATTGTTTGGGGTAAAGGTGGAGTGTGACCCAACTATGTATATTGGCTATATATAACTATACATATTGGCGCATCACCCAAAAACGAGGGTTCGATAAGATGTATCTCATCCTCATCTCTTCGGTATTTTCCGTAGTAAGTAATTAATCAGAATAATTGAATAGTTAATAGATTACACTTGTGCTCCGTATACCAATGAATTAATTACTAATAAGGTAGCTGTAGTGTGTCTCCATTATTGTTATTGTATGGAATTGGTATATATTTGAACAGCAGTACAATTAAATGTCTTTTAATTGTTATGCAGCTAAACAGGAAAATGTACTATCAGCTCTTATCTTAAATTCTTCGAGTATTTAAATACCTTAGGTGAGCTTGCAGAGGTTATCATGAAAGACGTGATTGTAGATAAACAAGTAATTCTGAAGTAATGCAACATCTTAATCGCCATGACGAGGGTCGACACAAAAAGTCTTGGAGTGCACCGACTATCGCAACGGATGCCCAGCGATACGCAGCGGGCCCGTATCCTGCGCGGGGTTGACGACCGCCGCGGAAACAACCACCAGATAATGGGCTAATTATCGATGCTAATTGTTCGAAAAAACTAGGAGTCGGTTGAAGCGAATACGGCACCAACTCACCGCTTCACAGACCACGAGGAACCTAACTGGCTTATCTCACACTTGTCGCATATGCCATTGGTGCAGTTAATCCTCAACGTAACCTTCAAAGTATCAGCAACATTCGACTGACATCTTGTATTGCAAACGTGACTATTTACCATACGCTAGTATCTTCGTAGTACAAAAAAGAAATTGATCAAGCATAGTATGCGACAATTTTGGAATGCATACGATATTTACGAAGCTCTGTAGATTCCACCCGCACTCCTTGATTGTTCCAAACGTAGCCCAATCTACTACTGGTACTTATACACTGGTAAAATTACAATTCTTCCTTGGTGATTGCAGTAGTCAGATAAAAACTGCTTGTTAGGCAGCAAAACAGCGGTATAATTCCAACTGAGAGTACAGGACAGAGCCGCGTATTATTTGGTATAAATATAACGCTTCACTGCGCGCCAAATAAAAGTGGCGTAAAGAATGAAGCGTGTCCGTTATCACTGTACGGATGCTGCTGGCTGTCCGAACTTGGTGAAGATATTTAGTGGCACACATGTTCGCTCTTGGATAGGAGCATGCATCCTCTTCTTCTCTGGCGTTTCGCTCTTGACAGAGCATGTATCCTACGAAATTAAATATTAAATATAATATCGTCGGATATTTATTTATTATTATTAATAGTTTTGATGCTCGCGATTTCTATCATAAACTAGGCGTTTTGTGCGAATCACCGCATTATGAGTGAATTATGGAGTTGAGGACGTGAAATGTGTATTTGCAGTGGTAAATGAGCCTAATTCTGCACAGGACTAGGGGTAGTCATGAAATATGTATGATATTATATTTACTTAAGTTTGATAAGTGTCTGGGTGTTAATATCCAATATTTATATATATATTTATACATTTTAACTACATTTATTATGATCCGTAATACGAGGATCTCCAATTAAATGAAGATAACACCATCATGGACAGCCTACATTCTCCTAGTTTTTATGACTCGTACGTCGCGTTACGTCGACGGAGCTGCGCTGGCGCCGCCTGACTTCATTTAAACATTCTGTACGTAAATGAGTATTTTAATATGTATCCGTAATCTGCAGTATAATAATGTTTCATAATATATTGGGATCCAATTAATTATTTTTTATTTATCAAGTCTCACTAACAACACCAATTATTTTTTGTATATAATTGGTACTAAGCTTTTGCCCGCGGCTCCTCCCGCGTGGTGGCTTATCTTTTTCGACACCTCTAACAAATATCATTATATTTTAGCCAATGTATACAAAAACTTAACAAATTATATACCTAAACCTTCCTCAAGAATCTCTCTATCTATTGGTGAAAACCGCATTAAAATCCGTGCAGAAGTTTTTGAGTTTATCGCGAACAGACAGACAGACGCAGCGAAGGACTTTATTTCATAATATGTAGTGATAATATACTAAATACGAATAGTGTCGCTACCGGTGCAGGTTTGTACTCGTTTTATTCAAGGCTAAGTCTTATTCTATCTAAGATGCAATCGAGCTGGTAAGATGAGGCGACCGTTAAATGCGTTTAGTGCAAATCGAAAAGTCTGTTTAAATTGTTTTAAGCCTCACATTTATGGAGTTAATCCGGCATACAATGGTGGTTGTGATGCGAAGGAAGTCAGGGATTAAGTGGATAGTTGGTTGTTTGAGATTCAAAGAAGAGCTTATGTCCTTCGCTGGCGAGGATGCTGAGAAAAGCCTTTTTGCTGCGTTGATGACGATGACACTAAAGAGATCAATAATAGAGCAACACGTAATTGTGCTTTAAACCTGCAAGTATATAAATTTAACTTCTTCTGTAAAAGGCTGGATCCTTCCATGTCGAAGAATCGTCCTAACTAACATTATAAATGCCAAAGTTACTTTGTACGTCTGTAATGCTTGAACTACTTGACCGATCGTGGTGATATTTAGTGCGCAAAAAGTTTGTTTCCTCTGAAAGGGTATAGGCTACTTTTATCCTGAAAAAATAAAATCTTTACGTTATTTTATCTAATAAACCGAATTCAAATTCAGGTAGAGTCGCATACAATATATAGTACTTTGGCGATAATTGCAATTTTTGTAACCCATATATAAATATGGAAGCCTAGACTTTGTTATGAAGGCTATGGTCCACACTCACTCCTGCTAGACACACTTAATTGCGCCCATATGTAATGTTCTTGGTCTAACGCGCCGTCCTTATTAGCCGGTTCGGAGTGATACTAATTAGTATAGATAACACCGACATAGTCACGGTCATGCGCAATTCCTTCGCTATCTGCAGCCTCTAAATGTATCGCTTTGTCATAGGCTTGAGCGGAATATTTAGTAGCTTCTTCGTTTACTTAAAAAAAATTCTGAGAAATTTATTGTTTGTGGTGTTCTTATACAAGCATCGCCCCGTGGTTTTATCCGCGCAGTGCCTGTTTCCGTGGGATTAAAATATGTTACTCGCTGATAAAGTAGCTTTTAATTGTTGAAAGATTTTTTTTGTAGTTTGGAAGCCCATTCAATTGAAACAAACAATCAAATTTTTCCTGTATAAAATATTAGTATACTGTGATCTTTTCTTGCCTTTATGTTGTCTTTCATGCGATAAGTATTATCCAGCACAAATCGAAAGAAAATTTCCGAATAATAATATCAGACTACATCACATACATTGATCTGACTCCGATGTAAGTAGCTTACTACTTGTACTTGTACCTGTGTTACGGATATCAGAATCAACAGTGGTATTACAAATATATATTTAAATATTGGATATTAACACCTAGACACAGAACAAACACAAGTATTCATCACACGAATATTTGTCCTGGGTGGGGATCGAACCCACAACTCTTGGCGCATAGGGTAGGGTCACTACCAAATGCGCCATCGAGCCAGTCAAATTTTGTTGTTGAGATCTGGAATCTTGGAAAGTTTACTATTTGCAAGCTGCGATACATATTCCTTACCATCTATCGATTAACTCTTGACTAACAAATATTATTTTACCTTCCTACGCATGCCTCATTTCGGCAAAATAACATTATATTAGCTATAAATATTTAAAGTAATGTAGCTATTACAGCCGGGAACAAGCTGTAATAAATAAATGCGGCTGTGCTTCGTGTACTACTGTAACCGTTTAATATAAATCATGTTGAAGTATTGTTTGGCGCGTCGATCGCGGAGAGCGTGGGTGGTACATCATTGTTGAAGTTCTAATCTTGAAGGCAAAGATTGGGGGATACAGAGGGCTTGCCCCTAGAAGTAGTCAATAGGATCTCTGATCGAGGCGATTGATGGACTAATGGTGAGCGAAACTCCTCCCTTTAACATTTACATTCTAGTCCTGAAGCAGAACTTTTGCTAACTTTCGTTTTTTAAGAACAATGGCGTGAATTACCTCCAGTAATGCGTCAAGAACGATAAATATGGTTTAAACGTGTCTTGCCAGATCACGCTGGTGAAAGAGACTCAAAAGACTTGTGAACCGTAGTCGTCGTCACGGCTGTTGTAATGGAATTTGGGTTGAAGGAGACGTTCCCAAGATCTAGAAACATCTTACACAAGATAGAATGGAAATCAGAATTGCCGTATACATATCGTGTTAATGTAGAAATTTTTTGGTTTTTGTTGAAGGTAGTTCTAGTATCTTATGTCTGTGCGCTTGCATCGCGCTTTGTTTCAAGTGACCCTTCTGGGCATTGTTTTGTGATTGTGCCATTAACGAGCTCAGATAGGTAAATCTGATTTGAGTCTAGATTAGATGCTATCTTGAGTCGAGAATTGATTTGTGTTGAATCATATTTTCAAATTAGACTGCATTTGTCGTTATTAATGACTGATCTTATTATGTGTCTATCTCATAGATTTAGGATGTACAAGATACACAAAGACGGCTCGGAGTCATGACCAAAATAAATTTAAGCATGTGTTGGTTGTCGTCTATGTGTGAGTTAAAAATAGTGTTGTCAATGACGCACTTTCACATTATCGACTGATTCAGTTGTATACTAATAATATAGGTATTTAATACGCTTTTTAATACTTTTGATTAATTATTTATGGCATTGACTGAAATCAGTAGTTGTATATATTAGGTAAATTGGAATAAGTCGGTAAGAAATCTCATTCTAAGCAGTTCTATAAACAATCGATCGACTGGCTCGATAGCGCATTCGGTAGTGACCCTGCCCCATGCGCCAAGAGTTGTGGGTTCGATTCCCACCCAGGACAAACATTCGTATGATGAATACTTGTGTTTGTTCTGTGTCTGGGTGTTAATATCCAATATTTAAGTATATATTTGTAATACCACTGTTGATTCTGATATCCGTAACACAAGTGCTTAAGCTACTTACCTCGGAGTCAGATCAATGTATGTGATGTAGTCGGATATATTTATTTAATGAGATGGTAAAATTCTTCGTATATTCAGCGTGTAAAAAATTTAAAAAATAGAAATATGTTCTATGATTTATACTAAGACAAAAATATATGACTTTTGCTTTGACTGATGGAATGAAATGGAATAAATAATATATTAGCAACTTTTAATTTGGTGTCATTTAGTTATTTAAAAATAATATGTAGTGCAACAAATTTTTTGCTGCCGTCATTTTCCGTCAAAATGTTTGCTGCAGATAGTGGAGTTCTTACTGGGAGTCCAATCTGGTCTGTCTATAGTCCGCATCCACTTTTTACACAATGCTGGGTTGCTTGGAAACCTAGAAAAATTATCAGTTACTTAACTAACAAATTTACGGAGATAATGAGTTCCCAATGTGAATATAATTATATTTCAACATAACTTTGCTAAATAACTTTGTATTCATGTCATGATGTCGCTAAAAGACGACTAAGTTTTTATCGATACTCGTGACGTCACCGCTTTGTCAAGCACTAGCGTAACCAAACTATTTACTATTTTACACAATATTTTCCCCAATTCTGATTATAATCACGATGTTTACTTAGAAAGATCAATTATTATCAATATACTATTGTAAACATATTTTTCTAAACTGATTAATAGCAACAATTCGACAAAATATGGTTTGAAAAAATCTAATGATAATATCGTATTTACCTGTTAAAAGTGTATTTATTCGGATTATTCCGTCGTGTAACCTCACAATCACGTACAGAACAAGTCACCTCAATTGCACATTTAATATTCTCGATTATAATCCAAGGTTTAATACATAAATGCACAAATTTCACTGCGACGTCGAATAGATCCGGACGCTATGGCCTCTTACTCGCAAAAACATTGACATATAGGTACTTCATTCGCTGTCTCTTTTTCTCTCGGGCGGTTTGTATTTCAGCAGGATTTCTCGCTCCCACGCTTTATGTATCTTTTGCGTAGTCAAAAAATTCTAAATCTATGGTCTATCTAGTGTCTGCCCAATCCTTAATCTCCATCAGCAAGTTACTTATAGAGGATAATTAGTGGCCTTTCATCAGTAATCGTAAATTTTCAGGATTTTTGACAGCTCATCATCAAATATAGACGTTTAGTGTCTGATTGAAAAGTGCAATATATACTAGCATCATCAACGAATGTCTGACCCGGTATCAAAAAACGTATTATATATGCCTTAGTAGCTCCTTAGGAACATAGCTATAGTCTCCTCGAATCAGTATCCTCATCGCAGTCATGATCGTTTCTAATTATCACTCCTTTATATGGACGCGCTAAGGTCTACTACACATTTCGATTTTATCACAAGAGTAAATGCCCTTATATAGAGGAGCATACTAGACGCTGTATTCAGCAAACGTTCCTTTTGCCATAAAGGCATCTGTTGGTCGTGACTCATATGTGGACACATTTGCTCTGCTGAAGAAAAACGCACCTTATTGTGTAGGAATAAATGGTTAGTTTGATGCGAAGTGACATGCGAGGTGAGGTGGGCGATAGATAAGGATTACCTCGTCCGAGTAAGCTAACGTTGGTACACTTATTTTGGTCGTGTCTAATGAACTGTGTTTTTGGTCGATGTTTCTTTTAAATTATAGTCTTGTTCTTAATTGGTCCTGGTTTTGATAGGACTTTCCTTTTACGATAGCCTAATGCGAATTCCACATGTACGGGTTTTTTTTAACTTAACATTTTTGTTTGTTTCATTGGTATGATGCAGTATGTCTTAGTGTGATTCCGAGTGATCGTACTTAAATCGTTATCAAGCGATTCAACAAAAGGTTACTAATTTGTATGATTGCAAACTATAACACTAAAATGTCGTCAATGGATTTATGAATTTATAAAATTAGGTCATATATGCAGAAAATTGGAAAAAGTAACGCACCGCAAATATGCAATAAATTACCTCATAAACAGTTTCCTCCAACATGCTGACTTTATCAGTTTGAATTTACCTCGATGTCGCATGTTTACGTAAGTTTGAAAATATTGTAACAAGCATTTCTGCGAAATATGCGCACTCACCTATATTACGTGTGAGTGATGTGTTACTTATCAGTGCTATCGTACATCGCGTTGTTATTGCTATCCAGTATTGCCAACCCCTAAGAACTAAAAAACAGCAGGTCACTGTTAAAAAACAGGAGAAAAAAGTGGGTAAAGTGAAAAAAAGTCAATTATCATACTTTCCTCATTAAAATAATGACCCACTTTTATTAGTGACTAGGACTCACATACACTGTTATATCATAATATTGATAACAACATAATAAAAAACAAATATCAAAGTAAAATCATTCTCCACTCTTATTCTCAATTGCCTTATCATCAATATTTTCAGACTAATTTTCCTTTTGGTAGGGTTTCATTAATTAATAATTTCCTCGAATACCGACAAGAGTAGATAATCTAGTTTCATTGCGGTATATTTCATAACAAAACATTTAGGTGGTTATCCAAAAATATTTGCATAGTCTAATAGGTGGCGCTGAACGCTAATTGGAAAACAGTAAAAAATTTTAATGAAACAGAAAACAGGGGCATTAACGTTAAAACAGCAAATCTACTGTTTAAACAGTAGGGTTAGTAACACTGTTGCTGTCGCTCGTGCTTGAAGCGCTTGGTAATAGTTGCGTGGGAGCATCGGGGACATTAGCCCATTATTATGGGGTTTATATGGATTAAAACTTAACTAAACTATCTTGACGCCATTTCCCTAGCGGAGTAGACAGAAAGATCAAGGATTATATCTTGTAAATGTTTACATAGTATAACAAAGTCGTCGCTTCTGTCTGTTCGTTTAGATCTCTTGAACTACGCAAGGGATGATGCGGTTTTTACCAATTAATAGTGATTCAAGATGAAAGTTTACATGTATAATTTTATATTATTTTATGCTCACCGTATGAAGCCGGGGCGGGTCGCTAGTCTGACAGATTTGCTTAGGTGTTATTGAAACGACTATAGTCCAGGACCAATAAGTTTTATTTTGTTTTTCGGAGTCGTTATAAATAGTGCTGCAATTAAAAAACGGCCTTGGCCGGCCTTGCCGTTTGCGCAGCGCATAGGTATGCGCGGGCGCCGCGGGGGTGACCGGTGATGCTCACTGTCGAATGTTGTCTCCTAACTTGATTTGAATCTATGATTTTTAACTTTCGCGTTGCATTATCACTAGAAATAATACTGACGGGACTAAACGCGATATGCATTGTGTAGTACATGAGTACTTACAGCTTGACGTTTCGGCCGTGTTGCAACGACCGTGGTCACAAGTTGATTTGAATCCTCTAAATTTAAATAAATTTAAACTAAAATTACCTAATAACACATGTCATGAACTGCACATTGAAATAACTATGGATATGTGGGACATTCAAAGGTCGTAGCTCAAGCATTTTATAAAAGATATGGTTTAACATAACAAGACAGGACAGTTGGCAGTTAGGATATTATTTATTTATGTATATTTTACCCCTAATAGATTTTACCTCATTTCTTCTAATAGATGTTTTCCCTATATGGGGCCAAATCGCAAGTGTGCATCACTGGTGACTCAACGCGCTACGCTTAGCAACAGGCGTGATGCACGCTCGGGGCGCACATTAATTATAAAGTAACAGGATTCGGAAGAATACGGCCGAGTGACGCGATGCCAGCTTTTGTTGGATCCGCAGCGATCTTCGAAATATAAAACGAGAAAAAGTGAAATGGTTATGTTAGCATTCTTTTATTGGCCGTTAACGCCTGGAAGACTGCGCTCATAGTTCCTTAGATGACTTGCTTGTGTTATGATGGTTTCTAGCAAACAAGATTTATAAAATCTAGATGTCAAGATTAAATCTGTGAAGTCAAAACAAAAAAAAATATTACTGAGATCACTATATTTATGTGTATATTGAATACTAGCTTTTGCACGCAACATCATCTCTGTAGACTTTAGAATTGAGCCATAAAATAATATTATTCTGAATGCTACAGAATCACGATATGAGATAATTTAACGCTGACTTCCAGAGACCATAGATCAAAAACTTTTGATAATGTCCGACAAGTATATTATTGAAGAATATGTACTATAATCACCTCTAGACCAAATTACGACATCGCTTGCGTTGCCAGCCCGAGCTGATGCGCAAGGGCCATCAATCTGCGCAGTGTCATCTTGCGTCTATTGAATTGTTATTGTCGGTCGGTTGGCTTGCTTGTTCATTACCATAGGGAATGCAGGGATGGCGAACCTTTTCAAACAAGCCTGACAAATTTTCTAAAATGTCAATGTAATTGATAATCCTTTAAGTGCCAGGAGATGTTATTGTCAATCATTGTTCATACATTTGTATCTCAAATAAAATGCGTGCCGATCATTTTGTATCACCCATTTGCAATAGTCGTAAAGTCGTAAACTTGTATGGTGTCACTTTTCTGTGAAACGACGTCACTTTACTATTTTGCAATCTGTGATCCTTTCCATACAGTATTCTATAGTTTCCGTCTGAGCGGACATTTGCCGTATGACTCATCATTTGCATTACATTATTGCTGGGTCGTTTCAGCGTATTTTATAGCGCATGAGTAGCAGAAAGCGTCTATAAATCGAGCTATAAAGCTATTAGCATACACTATCTGATAAATGTAAAAGGATCTTATCGATACCATTCCATTGAGCTCTTAATGTTTCTGTAGTGTTGTATTATTCTTTACCCAAAGTATTTCTCAAAACATTTTAGCTCAGTAATGACAATGCCACATTGATGTGGCACGAAACCGAATTTACCCAAAAACCACACGGCGATTCGAATTCACAAAGAGTTCGCCGACATAAAGCGACCATAAAACATGATGCGCAGCCGCACACGCGTTGCCGAACGCGAATGCTGATGCGGTGAGTCACGCGTGACGCCGCCTGGACCTTTGTGGCGCACGTACGTTACCTGCAGTGACACATTGGCGGTTGCAGGGCCCGAGGAGAAATGCATGCCTAACTTTGGGTAGCGACATGATATAATTATCGTTTCTTGTAAGTATAGCGAAAATCTTGGCGTTAATAAACTCAGGCGCAGTGCACTACGCTGGCTCTCTGAGTTGAATCAAAATTGCCATGGCTCAAAAATCTAACGCGAACGTCACTCACATCCTACATACTGTTCCGACTTTGAGCAATTGGATATATGAGATTCCTAAGGTCCTTTGTGGTTTGTGTTACGGTTGAAAGCAGGCATAAGTTAAGGCTGCTACAGCTTCAAAAGGTCTTTGATATCCCAAACTAACAAGGTGGACCGATCCAGCCATAGAAGTACTTCTGTAGTCCTTTGTACCCCAAATATGTATAAGTATGACTCTAATGTAATGAATGTCTTTGCACTCAAAAAAGGAATGAATAGTATGTGATATTCATTCATTACTAACACTTTCTTAGAAGCAGAATGAATGAGTTTCTAAAATGGCACATTTAAAAGTTACAAAATGTCAAGAGTTCTGTTCTAAGCGAACTTTCGATCAGCTGGTATCTGCTGAAACAAATGTTGTGTATCGCTTCGTTTAGTAACTTTCACTCGGATCCTTCAAGTCGAAGCCTATAGTGTAGCCTCAGCAACGAGCGGTACCAGCGAGCAATTGCCCAAGCGCAAAGCTGCCATTGCGCCACAGTGGAGCGCAAAGCTTGCGTTGGTCAACGCGTTAGCCCCGGCATGGCGGTGACGCGGCCAAATAGGGAGGTGTCTCGTGTAAACTGTGCCGGACGACTTTATGCACCTCGGCGCAATTGCAACATTGTTCTGGGCTCGTGTGCGAGTAATTATTCGGGAGGTGTGACAGGCGATATGTAAGGGCGCATTCATATTAAACTTCGACTGAAATCACATGGAAATGACGGAGATGTTCACTTTCCTCATTTCAGACAGATCACTCAAATGCTTCCAACACCTAAATTGCTCTTAAATTGATGAGTATAAGGTGCAAGTCTTCTAATTAACCCCACTTTGGTTTCGGTTTGGCTTCATCCGGATTTAACTGCCATTCTGAACGTTCTAAAGTCAGCTACATACATGAAAAACCTGCCATATAAGGGTGACGATTTAACATCTAGCTCTATGTCTAAACTCATAAATCGATATAGTGCTAGTCGCTGTATCCAGTAAACACCGGACTCTCACTCTCTCATCGGACTATGAGAGTGAAGGAATAGAGAATGCACCTTTGCTTACGCACACGCTTGTGCACTATAATATCTCCTGTGCAGATGGCTAATCCTCGTTAAGATTGGCCGCCGTGACCGATATCAGTTAGGAAATTATTATATTATCCGTAACAAGTCTGTACTTCAGTAATTAATTAACCTTACGAATTCTCAAACTGTCGGCTTGCTAGACAATTAACGACATTCCTTATAACGAAGTCACTGTCTGTCACTGCGCTTGAAAGACAATTAGGCGATAAGTTATCTTACGCGAACGTAACAGACGCTGGGTAATTGTTTTTAGTGAGAATGATCAGCCAAGGACGCTCTCAATTTGGTTATCGGTTCCATGTGGCAGGTGAAATTTTTTAGATGCATCTTTTTAGGTCTGAATGTTGAAAGTTAATTACGAATCCGTGGCTTTTCTTTGGATATTTTTTTTTGCAATATGCAAGTTTGAATTTCTGTTTCTGTCTATCATTATAATAGATATATAATATACGCTTAGAGTATTTTCGCTTGCTATCTGTCTAAATTACTTAATTCGAAGGATGTAGGAGCCGCGGAAGGCCTAGGCTCACCTACCACGACCAGATTGGTCGTGTGTTAACAGAAGGTGATGTTAGGAGTCATACCGTAGAGTTTGTATGAAAAGGATCATGAATGTTGAAGAAGCAAGTGAGGTGTGTAAGGATCGTGCCATATGGCGTTCGGTTCTTTCTGCCTACCCCGCTAAGGAAGTGGCGTGAAGTTTAGTTAGTTAATTCGCATGTGAATTTATTCTATTATAATTCTTACAATGTCTTCGAATGTTATGGACTAAACATTGTTATTGTTTAGATCGAATTTCTTCAATATATTGATTGTTGCCACGTTTTTTTAATATGCCTTTTATATTTTACTCCTCCTTTTGTTTTAGTGTACTATCTACTCATACAATACTGTTTTAACTAAAATTTCAACTATATTATTACCCCGCTAGAGAAGTGGCGTGAAGTTTAGTTAGTTAGTATTTTCAACTACATATATTAATATAGCATAATATCAAGCTAGCATTAAATTATAACTCCATTTTTTTTATAAAAGTGCCTAAGACTACATAAAATAACATCATCTGTTTAATACAAATACAAAATATATTTTTAAGCCTATTTATTACTGCATTAAAATGTTTTAGTAATTATTTTCTTGAAATGACGTCAGCGGTCGAGGAAAAAAGGCGCCGGTTGAACTGTGTTAATTAACAACATCATTTGTACCTAAGTGTATCACTCGTGCACCATAAACATTATTGTCAGTTATCGCTCATTTGTTCGAGTTGGAAGCAAATATTTGTTTTGTATTTTAACTTACCTTTAAAATGTTCTTATAAGTACCTAATATACTTAGCTACCTATACTGAATTATTTTAATTTACCTTGACGGTGTTGGAAGATATTTATATAGCCTTTCTTTGTGTTGCCATTGAGAATTATAACATTTTATAGAGAATAGAAATTGAAACCTGACATTTTACCGAATCCGTAGCTTTAATTGAATTCGCTCCAATGTACTAAGACTCGCCTTACTATATTGATCGAATTTTGAATACGTTTAAAATTAAGGGCATTATTCGTTT
Organism: Glyphodes perspectalis; assembly: GCA_951394215.1. NCBI lineage: Eukaryota > Metazoa > Arthropoda > Insecta > Lepidoptera > Crambidae > Glyphodes > Glyphodes perspectalis. The sequence goes on along the minus strand of OX596207.1, from coordinate 16,079,540 downwards.
CTAGAAAATCAACGATTGGAACGTTTGAAGATAATGTCTATGATGGAGATGTCGTGTGTCGGGTCAAGCGCAAATTGATTCACCTCCGTGCCCCGGCTATCTGCGCGATAGGCTATCGCATCGTTGCGCCGCGCAGACGCTTTGATGTCGCCGAAGGGTAGCGGTTAGATGTTTGTAACACTGCGCCATTCGATTTGGCTAAATTAATTGATGTGCTGGATGTGTTACCTCACTTTAAAATGTGTTAAAGCACGGCATACAACGCATGACCGGAAAAATTTACCTAGTGCTGCGTTCAACACATCTGTCCCTTCCGGTGCATTCAATATTCGGTGCGCCCGTGCGCCATGGTACATGGAGTTAACTCAAACAGCTGGCGCAGTGACCTGTACCAGAGTTACTATGTTGACGCCATTTCAGCTAAGTTACCCATGTCTAGACGGGCTGCAGTTGATTTGATGCGATCACTATTTAAGATGAAACGTGATCTAAGCTAATACGATGTGAGAAATACGGCTCATTTGCACTGTCGTCGGCGAATTTAAAAGAGCTAAATCTTATCTTGGTGGGACTGATAGGAGTGGTGAGAAAGGATACCGTCTCATAAGCGTGTAGTGCCGGGTCAAATAGGAATTAGGAACGGAATACATATAATGCAGCAACAGAAAATTACGGTAGATTATTAATTAGGCCAAATGAATATAACGAAGCCGACTCGTTCTGATAAAAATATCTATATAATACCGTAAAATTGTTGATTTCCTTCATAAATAAATTAGTAGCTTATTAAAATTTAATTACCGGGCTCTTATCGAGTTTTGCTAAAGTTTGCATTAGATTTATTTTAAGCTCGTTTCATTATTTTCCTGTTATGTTGATTCTGTTTTAAATCTCGATATTATATGGTGGATTGCATGTACACTGCATAAGCGAGATTGGGTGAGAGCATTTACTTGTAATAATAACATCGAGATGCTCGATGCTTGCACTGCTAATACTGGTATTTTGTCTCTGAAAGATGTTGCACAAAGTTAGATGGTTTGTACACACGACAGCACTTCAGTCTAAACACTGCAGTGTCTTATATCGTTGTGATAAGAGCTGTTTCGCAACAAAAATGTATAGCCTGACGTGCTGCGGTCTGTACAAACCATCAAACCTTGTGCAACATTTTTTAGATACACGATACCAGCGCAGGCAGAAACATTTGACCGGCCGCGGCCGCTTGGTCTAATTGAGAGATCCTGGCCACGAGACCAAGGACCGCCGGTTCGAAACGCGCTAGAGGTCAATGTTCGAATATGATAAACTCTGCTGTTTGTATTAAAGTCAAAAACCATTTGCAGCAAATTTACATGAATAATTTATTATATAGTTTTTTTTTTGTCTTGAACTGTTCGTAAACACATTTACGCTACATGGAGATTGAAACATTCAAAAATACGCGTCACCTAGTGTATACTCATCATTCTTACATCATTTCAACATATCACAGCTATGTTTGTGTATGTGTCATATATTTTCAAATATGTCTTATTTGTAATACGAGATCCCATAATTCGATGTGAAGCCTTATTGTGTTGAGATTAGGTGCATTTTATGACTTCCATGATTCATTATTTGGGCGCGATTGTTTTAGCTTGCTTCGTAGATCTTTAGCTATTGTCACGTGTGAAGGCTGAAGTTGTTTTATAATGCGATTTGTGAATGGACTTGAAAAGAAGATATTAGAACTTCTTCTGCATCGACGTTGTAACGAACGATGATACGTTGTAGTTCCGGGAATGAAAGAAGGAAATTAGTTTAATGATAAACTAAAAAGTGATAGCCAAAAATAGTGATTAAAGTTTTATTAAGCCAGTATACAATATCAGTCGGGTCTCATTGCGAATTTGTAAAGTTTTTTGAATTGTTAATCTGCTGAGAATAATAAGACTATTATAATAATAAGGGTTTTTTTTATTAAAACATCAGATAGATGGCGTAACTATGAAGTACGGTCTTGTCACCCTCCTCATTGGTTGCCAACAATGAACCAATAGTGACAATGATAAGACCATCAGGACTCCCTCGTGCCACCTGGAGATTTTTGTATTTTTGAAAACCCTCACTATCACGTATTTAGTTGGATCATGACGAAACACATCCTTATTATTTTATTAATATCATTAATACGAAAGTAACTATGTATGTATGCTACGTCTTCAAGCCTGAACTACTAAATAGATTGCGTCGAAATTGAGCACGCCCAAAAGTTCAAACTCTGAGAAAGGACATAGATAGGCTACTTCTTATTCCAGTAAATCTATAGATCCCATAGGATCCATTACAAGTCTCTGTAACAGACCAAATTTCACGTAAGCAGAGCCACAGGCGATAGCTAGTCGTATAGTATAGCAGCCACGAGGTCACAAGCTTTACGATGGAACCAATTAGTCAAAGGCATTAATTCTCAGCTAATTACTTGTTTGCGATTCGCTTCTGTGATCTGTCGTGACTCGACCTGGATCTTGATCGCCAAGCTAATGGTATCACCCGATGTTATCAGGAGAATGCGACGAGATTTTGCGTGCCTGTATGAATTCGTTGCTTTTGATCCAATCGCACACTAGCGTGAAATGTTGTATCGAGTCGCGTCGAGTCGAATTCTATATAAATATTAATCGATTTTTACCACACGTTGACGGTTTTCGGACGTTTGGACGTGATGCAGTGTTGTTTAAACATGGCTACCAATAGAAACAACATATAACCTTTTGAGTCGTTGCTCCTTAAAAAGTAACTGCGATATGAATATGCGTCCGCTTTTAACTTAAAGGTAAATTTCATGCAAGAAAAATTGCAAGTATCACAGATGCACAAAAACATAATGATAGTCCCGTAACCTAGACCTTGCGTTAATCGCAAGGGGTGGGTTCGATCCCCGTACTAGGGCGTGGATGACGCAGGTCATTTGTCTTGATCCGGGCGTTCGTAATACTATAGTTGACTCTTTTTCCTTTATTGCTACTGACTTTTGGAGATATTTATTCTCATTATTTGGGCATAGATATTTGGTTTTAATCCTTATTTACATCATCATATTTTTCGTCTTAAATTTTATAAATAGGAATTTTACCAGTTATCTATAAATTTAGTTGTTATAAGGAATTGAGTTAGACACTATCTATGCCTGCGTCATAGATACAGTTATCTGAATAAATTTAATTACTCGACAAAGGGCAGCGTTCAATATTGTAGTTATTGAAATAATATCGAATTGGGTCTCACAACTGACTGTTATTACTCGGTTAAAATTATTGTTATGTAGGGTATATCGTTTCTCTATTAGTTGTTGTATAGCATAAAAAATGGCGTAAAAGTATTTGAGTTTAGTATCCACGACGAGGAAACATCGCGTGATGATACTTTCGCGTTAGTGAAATTGAATACTGTAGTATTTCGAACTGCTGTGATAGTAATTGAATTTTCTGTTTGTTTGCGGTAAATTACAGATAGGTCAAAGACATCTCAAATAAATCTGCATAGTTTTTGCGAAATGTAAAAAGTAAATAAACTTTTTGAAGATGCAGTGCGTTAAAGTACCGCGTGACGTCACTAGGTGTGTAAAATTTTACCGTCCAAGTGACGTAAAGCGCTAAATTTCAGATATTTGAGGCGCTGTTTCTTTGTAATTTTTCGAGTATTAGATAAAGCACAAAATACGTATTCGATATTTTTTGATAATCTAACTTACAAAAAATTTTGTAAAATACCCCATTGTGAGGTTATGCTAAAGCGAGACGGGAGACAGATAAGCATTCAAAAAAAACGAAAGAAATTATATACAATTAATCTATTAAAAATATTGCATATCCACCCATTCCTGGTCCTAGCCGTACTAGTCAATTTTTCATTCAGATTTTACTTCAAAGACATGGTAATTTTTACTACCCATTTTACTAAATTGACTAAACTATCGAATTTAAAATTTTGTTGTCAAAGTGCTGTAAATTCGACAGCAATTATGCGCACAGCATAATTGTTGTCGCATTAAACTTGGTCTGTTCACTCAAAATTCAAATTGAAATCCCTAAGTTCTGAGTATATCAGCGAGTCAATAAATTTAATAGTACATGCATTAGCGGTGTTGCCATAAATCGCGGTCGTCGAGTGGGCAGGCACGCAACCGGTGCACCGGGCTAGGGCTGATGCACGTTAATAAAGCCTTTCGATTATGACGTAAGCTATACGTTCAAAGAGCCAAAGGGCAGGACGATTTTTTAATTACTTTCAGCCAAGACCAAAATTTCCTTCAAGCTGATATGCTGCATTTTATGTCAACTGGCTCGTAACGTCTAGTATGAAATTCGCGTGAATTATGTTGACCTTGAGGTTTTAGAATAACGTTTGATGGCCTTCAGCTGATCCTAGAACCGCGATGAAATCAATTAAAAATATCATGATTTGGAATTTCATCCAACCCAGCCTACTGTCCCATGTTGGTTTGGGACTTAAAAAGAATATGCCAACTGTGGTTGTTGCCTAGCATGTCGTAAAAGGCGACTAATGGTTTATCGGGTTTTGGGTGTGTGATTGTGTAGGCGACAGGTTAGCCGCTTGTCATTGCTTTTTCACAATTTTCCATCTAACCCAGCCCGGGCTTTGGCTAATGTGGTTGAAGGGGCATGCTGCCCCTTTGACTCTGCCTACCCCTTTGGGGATTAATGGCGTGATGTTATGTTATGTATGATTCGGAAATCGAAATATTATTTGACCCTTTCTATATTTGACGTGCAGTGAGCTCGGTAGCATCCCTGCGGGGTGCGTGATTCGTGATTCACGCGGCTCTCCAGACCGGACACGGAAACGGCTTCGTTTTGTTTTCCTGCGATATTCCTCTTAGCGTCTCCTCCGCGCCAATTGCGATTGCCGAGACTTCCTAAACCTATAAAATGTTGACGAAGACGTTGACAATTCACTTAGGGCCTATGTACGTGGTAGATATGAGTAGGTAATTCAGCACAAGTATTTGTGTCAATGCAGTTACTCATGCGCTGACGACTGCGCCAGTTATGAGTTAACTCTAAATTGCGCCACTGCGGAGCACAATGAGGGTTTTCAAAATATAAAAACCGCCAGATGGCGCGAGGCACTCTCGCGGTCTTATCACTGCCACTATTGGCTCCTTGTTGAGCACCCTTCATAATGTGACACGTATGTCAGTTTGTTCTGACAACTAACCAATGAGGAGGGTGACAAGACCGCAAGTCACAGTTACGCCACCTTTTGGATGTTTTAATTCAAAAATCCTCATTGATCTGGAGTAGGTAATAAGCGAGGCTTTTCGAGCTCAAAATCTATTTGCTACTAAAAAAAAAGTTCTTATGAAAATATTTTCAAAGAAACTTATTCTGGAACAAGTTTCTTTTTGTGTATAGTTATGTCATGGCGATGCTATTTGTAACATGATATGGATGTAATAATGTCATATCATGTCCAGTTTAATGAGACCGTATCGAATATCAATCAAGCGCCCAAGGGCTTTGTCCAAACAATGAGCATCATTGGTGGTGACGAAATCCTAATTAAACTACTAACCTTGCTGTTTGATTTTAAACCTTATTTCGCTGCAACAAAAATTTATTGTTGTTTGTTTTTTAAGTAGTTCTGTATACTTAGTTTGACTAATACTACTTTATCGTATATTTATAATTATATATATAGACCTTCTATATTTAACTTTTTATAATTTTAATTTGTTGTAAAATATAAGAAATCAATTATTTACTATATCCCTTTATAGTAAATAATTGATATCTTATGTTTTACAACAAATTAAAATTATAAAAAGTTTAGGGAACAAACGTGTTCGACTTAATTAATATGACCTCCGCACTAAACTTGTGTTCCAGTATATAAGTTGGTTAAACATAATAAAAATCTAGAGCATAGTTTATTTTTTATTTTTATATATTTGCCGATAACAATGTGCATCGGATGCGATCAACTGAACGAATACTACGGTAACTCCGACCCGTGTTACTTAATAACTGATAAATGTCCTCTCCTCCCACAGACGTACTCCGGGCTGTTCTGCGTGGTGGTGAACCCGTACAAGAAGCTGCCGATATACACGGAGAAGATCATGGAGCGGTACAAGGGCATCAAGAGGCATGAGGTGCCGCCGCACGTGTTCGCCATCACAGACACCGCGTACCGTTCTATGTTGCAGGGTGAGTGAGGTTTTATACAAGTTGGATTCAAGCGTGCTCCATGTTGCTATAGGACATAGGTTCCCAACAGTGGTGGTACTGCCCCCTAGTGGGCGCTGGAGATTTTCGAGGGGGCGATAGCGAGTCCAAAGGATGATGGGGGGTATTATGACAGTTAATGGGACGGTCACGGCGTACTATCTAATTAGAAATTTTATATAATAAAATACTTGCCTCTTTTTTAGAGAAAAAACATCGTATCTGGCTGTCTAAGATGTATGGCCTGGCCACGACTACGAGTTGCAAGATTACAGAGAGATAACTTATTTAATTTGTAATTATTAATAGATTAAAATATGAAATGGAGACATATGAAGTTAGTAAATTATAAAATTTTGGCGTTGGGGCGTTAGATGTATTTTTGTTATAAAGGAGGCGGTCATCCAAAAAAAGTTGGGAACCTATGCTCTAGGACTTGAAAGGAGCAACTGTGTATCTAGTATAGTATGTCGTAAAAGGCGACTAATGGTGAATTGGGTTTGTGATTATGTAGACAACAAGCCAGCCACTTGCTTTATCACCAGGACTTCGGGTATTGCATGATGAGTCGCAGAAGTTCCTTGGAAAGTTTACCGAAAGAGGCTTTATAATATAATGTAATAAATGTTTCTTTCTTTCTTTCTAATAGAGCCGGCATGAATATTGAACAAGCAGTAGCTAACTTTACGTGGGTCCCATATCGATTGCGGTAATGGCCACTTACCTATAGTACTACGACCACACGTAGTATTTAAATTCACAGAAGGAAATTGCTATAAGCATAACAAGTGCTCGTAACATTCCAATCCGCGAATATTAAATATATAATAAATTCTTCAGACTGACACACCAATTCCCTAGTCACAAACTAAGCTTATGCTTGTGCTATGGATACTAGGTGAACGGATATACATACTTAAATACGTTTATATACATCCATGACTCGAGTACAAATGTCCATGTTCATCACACGAAACATTTGCCCCTAACGGGATTCGAACCCGCGACCCTTGGTTTCGTGGCCAGGGTCTCTGACCACTCGACCAAAGGGCCAGTCGATATAGTCATAACAGTATGAGTTGGTGCTCGGTAGATTGAAAACCCATTAAGCGCCCTTTACGACTTAAATATTATACGCTCTCAATAATATACTTCACAAATATTAGTCTCCGAATGCCAAATGATTCCGTGTGCGACATTAAACGACATGGATGATTTTCCAATGGATATATTCATATCGAACTTTTTGCTACTGAAGTGACACAGTACGTACTCGTATTTAAGTGGACGGACTCGATGGCGCATTCGGTAGTGACCCTGCCCCATGCGCCAAGATTTGTGGGTTCGACCCCCACTCAGGACAAACACTCGTGTGATGAATACTTGTGTTTGTTCTGTGTCTGGGTGTTAATATCCATTATTTAAGTATATATTTGTAATGACACTGTTGTTCTGATATCCGTAACACAAGTGTTTAAGCTACCTAACTACCTCGGAGTCAGATCAATGTATGTGAGTGATGTTGTCGGATATTTATTTATTTATAGGTTCACGGTACGTATAAGCTTAATAAATATTATTATAAATAAATAAATAAATTCTCCAGACTGACACACCAATTCCCTAGTTCCAAACTAAGCTTATGCTTGTGCTATGGATACTAGGTGAACGGATAGACCTACTTAAATACGTTTATAAACATCCATGACTCGAGTACAAATGTTCATGTTCATCACATGAAACATTTGCCCCTAGCGGGATTCGAACCCGCGACCCTTGGTTTCGTGGCCAGGGTCTCTGACCACTCGACCAAAGGGCCAGTCGATATGGTCATAACAGTATGAGTTGGTTGGTGCTAGGTAAATTGAAAACCCATTTAGCGCCCTTTACGACTTGAATATACGCTTTCAATAATAACTTCCTCTACAAATGTTAGTCTCCGAATTCCAAATGATTCCGTGTGCGACATTAATCGACATGGATGATTTTCCAATGGATATATTCATATCGAACTTTTTGCAACTGGAGTGACACAGTACGTATTTAAGTGGACGGACTCGATGGCGCATTCGGTAGTGACCCTGCCCCATGCGCCAAGATTTGTGGGTTCGACCCCCACTCAGGACAACCATTCGTGTGATGAATACTTGTGTTTGTTCTGTGTCTGGGTGTCAATATCTAATATTTAAGTATATATTTACAATACCACTTTTGATTCTGATATCTGTAACACAAGTGCTTAAGCTACTTACTTACCTCGGAGTCAGATCAACGTCGGATATTTATTTATATGTTCACGGTAAGTATAAGCTAAGTAAATATTATAATGAGTTTTCAACATGTACATAAATTCACCAAAAGGCATTGCGTTACACGACTCCCGGTATTTATCTTTACGTGGTATGCCTATCGGCCGGCGGCATATTCCTAAATTAACCAATCAATTACAGCTGACAACGCAAAGTTCAGCGCACCAATTACTCCGGCTCGACTATCCGAACTGTCTAGTCTGGTGCTACGTACACGTCTGTCTGATGACCTTTAGGTCTTGTGGCGCGAACGCTAGATCTCTGTCGAAACGCCGCCGGTGGTGCATGTGTGTCAGTCGATTGGGATATTTTAACATGTCTCGAAACATCGTCAATAAATAAGATTGTTTTTACATTGCATTTTGAATTTAATGCAATAAATAATGCTTTTCACACACACACACAGATTTCCGATCGAGTTTCTTGCCGGTTTCTTCTCGGTAGAATCAGCATTCCGAACCGGTGGTAGATTCACATTGCTTTAAAGATTTTGTAAAATTGACGATTTATAAGTGCTTTTTTTAAGGCCTACATGAATAAAGAAATTTTGAATTTGAATTGAAGCTTGATTAAGCTTTTTAAATTACATTCAGCTAAAAATATAAAGCAATTAAATAATAATTTAGTTTACGATGCGTACGATTCGACTTATTTCTCGAAGGTTCATTATTTAAATATGAAATGAAGAGTTGACTTTTATTTGTCACTAACTTGTGTTCGGAGTCGATATTTTGCGTATTTATAGTTTAATCCACTTTCTCTATTTACCCTTTATCGCATATGTTGTAAACGCACGACGGAAGGCGAACACACAAAATAAAAGTTCACATTCGTGACCGCGCCTGGCCGTAAGTCATTGGCGTATCGCGTCGGCGCCCATTTGGGGACAATTAGACAAATGGCTCGCCTCAAAACCAGTCGCTTATCTCTCCCTAGTGATGTAGACGGACGTGACTGAGGCTACGAGATCCCTAGGCGCGGTGTCCGTAGTCCTTGCGTCGGAATCTTAACTCGCAGCAATAGCAATAATTTGGCAGCTTAACCGTTTCTTTGGTGACAATGATCAATTATTCTACTTTTATTTGTATTTTAATTGACATATGGATGTATAGAATGTTATGAAATGTGTACAAAGTTGGTATCATCCCAAATCTGTGCCTTTATTCTAACTAGAGTGGTTTCAAGACGCCACAGAAAAAGAAAATTGTCCTATGCAATATATTTTAATAAACATCAGCCTTTAATCCGTTCTATGTGCGTGTACACATGGAGAAACATATAAGTATAAAAGACACGCACAAAAAAACTTATTCAACTCGATGTCTTATTAATGATTTATATTTTATATGTTTGGTGATTTTCGCCATGTTTGCCATCAAAAGGGCTCTCATGTTTAGAGCCTCCGGCCCGTCACTACAATGCGGCAATATGAGCTCTTCTAATGAGCAGGAAACGCCCACGTCTGCTTGTTTCCCAACCGCGATGGCGCGACGACAAGGGGGGAGGAGGGGAGGTATCACTTCCATTTCCACAGCTATTGACTGAGACCACAGCGGAACAGACAGTGAAGTAACTGCGTATGAATTTTGAATGACGTTGCTTATGGAATGACCACTTAGTAAGTCATACGCTCAACTCTCTAAGATACGAAGTTTTGGAGCCAAAAGTAGGAGTAGTCTTAGTTATAAATAATAATGCTATACTGTATTATTTAACAGCTGCAAAGCTACTGTAATCTTGTTTACGGTACAAATGCTACCTTGTTATCTACCTATCTTATTGTTACAATTTTGGTTGATTGAATGGTTAACGAATTTTATCTTTAACCTTAGTACTACAAATCGTTTAATGTTAAAGTCCGATATTTCGGCCACATCCCTCGAAGAAATGCCGACAACCTGGAACGACTTATAGTGACTGGAAAAGTGGAGGGCAAAGGACCCAGAGGCAGAAGTCCAAAACGATGGTCGGACCAAATATCTGAACAGCTCGAAATATCGGTCTGCGATGTGTTGCACTAAGCGACGGACCGGGATCAATTGAAGTAGACGGTTTCCAAAATAAAACGGAGTCATGATCCTCAGCAATGGGGCAACAACTAAGAAGAATGTTAAAAATTTTCTTGAAATATTTTATGAAGACTAAATAATTCCCAAAAAAAAAAACTTATAATTGAGATTTACACTATTTATACGTTTAGAGATTTGGTGAGAGGAGTTCCTCTAGCTCTTGTCAGTATGCGTAGTATACTAAGCCAATTGGTTTGCTGTGTGATCCCATTGCACTGTGCATCAGCTGTGGGAGTGGAAGTGTAGTGCGTATATGCACTAATTACCGAGAATGAACCGACCGCGCCTCTGTTTTGATGAGACGTGTCGTTACTCTTTACTATCTTTCACAATAGTACCATACGCCATAAGCATAATGAAGGTTTTATACAATAAGAGATAATCTTAACTGATTTAAGAAAACTTAAGTCCTTTGATACTATAATTAAATTTATAATTTATCACCGTTAATATCAATTGAGGTTAAGACACCCTCAAAAATTTAACAATCTCAAACTTAACCATGCTATACCTTTTTAGTAGGGAGTCACTCAGGGTAACTGCCTGCCTCCGCCACTATATCTAGTTAACGATTTGTCTTAGGACAAGACGGATCCATGTCTCATTGCTAATTAAAACATAACACTAACTTCTCGTCCAATTGCTTTCAGACCGCGAGGACCAGTCGATCCTGTGCACAGGAGAGTCCGGAGCGGGCAAGACGGAGAACACGAAGAAAGTGATCCAGTACCTCGCTTACGTGGCCGCGAGTAAACCCAAGGGATCCGGCGCGGTAAGATATCATTGCCATTACTGAAACCTACAGGGTCTCACCTATTTAGTAAGATACCTTAATAATACTGTCTAACTTGAAGATAGGGACTGGTCGTTAAAGAATTAGGGAAGGCCTTTTAACTAGCTATAGTAGCTTTTATGTTTTTTAAAGTATAACATTTGATTTTGTAACGTTATTAACTGTATAATGGAATATAGGTATGTAAGAACGACATATAAATAAAATGTATATGGGCTGCAAGGTAACTAAGATTCCTAGGTAGTTGAAGATCTAATCAACTTCAGACACGTAAATGTGCACAAAAACTGTATAGTTAAATAGGAATGTAATATTAGGCTGTGTTCATACATAGTGAGCATTCTAATGCGAACCTTATTCATGTGTGAATTAGAGATTAAATTAAACAGTACAGTTTGTGTTTTATATAAAAATCAAATAAGGCTTTCGATATTTCAAGTAGTTCGGAAAGAGTTACGGATAGGTATTTACTGGTGGAATTGTTTCCATAAAAGACAAGTTAAGCAATTTCGTTTTTATCGAATGTCCAAAAGAGAAGTGTCCTTATTTTATTTGAGGCGAGTACCTCATAAAACTTGAAATACGGCTTCAAAGTAATTGCCAGAATTTGGTCCAAATACGTAATAAAGATTTGTATCACAAAATATTGTGGCATTCCAAAAAGACAGTACATTTGCAACATTACGACCCGTCGTCCTTGATGACATACTTTAGATACCACAATAATGTTCAAAATATAAAAGTAACGCCAAATTTGGACGCCAAATTTATATCATAAAGTTTTGCATGCAATAAAATCCGTCGCGACATTCGATAGTTGATTCAGTTTAACGCCTGTTAACTACAACACGTTTAGTTCTTGAATTGCTGCCATCGATAAGATGCTCTGTAATATATTGCAAATAGTTATTATTTGACCGTACAGAGACATTTTATTTGTTAAAAAGGATTAACGTCGCGCTGTCGACCAAGCAGAAAGGATATTCTTTTTTCAACATCTCAAGTGCTGTAAAAAATATTTTTGTTTATTAGACTTGCTAGTAGAACGATTTTGCCTTTTTATGGTTCAATAAGATTTGGTATTGACAAAGTCTATAGTTACACAGTATCTGTAATTTTTGATACTGTTATGTTACCTGTTGATACATAGACTTCTATAAATATTAAGGAGTAGTTGACACTGCTCTAGAGCCCGTGGCGCTGAAGTGACAGGTTAGTAACAAATTACCGCCGCATAGTTAATAGTGCAAGGAGGTTGGCCCAGCGATGTGCCCGTTTACGGCGCTCGCTCATTCATGAGTCAGTGTAGCCAGTAATTGCTGTTGATCGGACCGCAGCCATATGGCGAGAGGCGTATTATATACTTGCACATTAGCATATTATAGCCTCGTGAAGTAAAATTGGAAATACGATTATTTGTTATACTTACTCGTTAAATCGAGTTACGAATAGTATTGTTAGGGTTTTCGATTTATAATAATTTTAGGGTATTTTTGCCATATGGTAATGGCACTTAAGGAACAAGCACTATGCAACGCTCTTATGCTTGTTGACATAATCGGCAAGACACTGTAAAATTTTATACTGGCATTAAATTCGTGTACAATTTTATAGCGCTCACAGTATTGGTTCGACTACCGTTGTTGGGTAAAGTATAACAGTAAAAGAAATATTAGACCCCTATAGTAAGTAATTTGATTGGATATAACCTTTTTAGGTAGTATTTTTGTATTGCTAGTCAGAGTTTAAAAATCAGCTAGTTTTAAGTCAAGACTGATTACGGGTAACAAAATACTATAGATGCTATAAAAGGAGAAATATCTTCTTGTCTAACTTCAATTGTAGTAGAATATCAATTGTAGTTTCCCTAACTTCCATACGTTCAATCATAAATATAGTTCAGTAATCGTGGCAGCCACTCTATCTACGATCGGACGCTGGACACAGCCGCGCAAGTTAACAAAAACATCGATTGTTTGTGCCCGTAGTACACGATCGCTGTTACTCACCGATAATATTTTCATACGGCGCTGGACACGTACTGCAAGATTACAAACATGCATAGATCGTTGCATCACGAGGGTTTTATTGTCTCTGAGGAGCGCCCGCGCCTGCGCCCGCGCCTGACACGGTTGTGTGTGGAATTAGATGTAATTGTATGCGGTGCGTACTAGGAAATTGATGAAACGGGAGATGTTTGATTTGTCTTTGGATCTCTCGCTGGCGACTTTGAAAATCAATGTACTTTGGCATTAAAACGCATTAATATATGGACAGATTCAAAGTAGAAAAAAATTTTATGTATACACTTGTTGAAACTAGGTGTGTACTTGAGCTTTCTTTTTTTATATGGGGTAATGAGTATTTTTAATTCCTTTTAAAGATGTTATAAACTTTTACTATGCTCTTATGCTAGTCACAAGACTTAAGCTGTCCACACATTAAGTTGAACCTTGCAACGACAGCTTATCTATGATCGTTTTATTCTGTCCCACTTCCAACTTAATATTTGGTCGGTTTGTATAAGGAACCTTGATATTAAACGGCAAAGCCCTGCAAATCGCCGCATCAGTTGAAAAGTTAATGCGTTTCGAAGTGAACTCTGTCGGGCCAGCGCGGTTGCGCAACGTTGCACCTCGCGCCCTACTTGCAAGGTGCATATTTTATAATTTTTATGGCGCCCATGCGACCTAGATTTAAGGCATTCCTTGCAAAAACTGTCCTCGCGGTAATAAATGCGTTTTTAATTAAGTTTTATAAGGGCACGCGCGATTTTATCTATGCGGTTTTGACTGTATAAGCCGGTGTAATGTCCCACTTAGGACCGTACGGGTGGTATGGAGAAGGCTCTGTGAGGTTCAACGCAATTCGCGTTGTGCTACCTACTGATATCATCTACTTAGTTGGTTTCCACTTTGCTCTGTGCTTGTTTAGTTTCAGTATTCTCGTTGGTCTGTAATAGCATACAATAGCATTTAGACGTCGAAGTATCCCGTCTAATTAAATAAGTACAATTATCAATTTAATTCCGCCTTTGTAGGTAAGTTGTGTAGCAGTTATAAATAATGTGATACTTAAAGATGTACAAAGAAGCCGATAGTTACAGAAAAGCCGTATAATCTTAGATGCTATGATTCAGGATTAGTCAGGAGTATTTGACTTAGCTAGCTATCCTAATACACTGCCATTCACTGTCTTATCAAATCCTATGGACATAATATTTCTAAACTCGTCGGCTGAATTACCATAAGTGCGCCACTCCCTTCGCTTGTACCATTGTGGTGACACATTGTACGCAGAGTGTGGACGCACCCCAAGACCTTTCGACTAGTCGTCACATTTGGACCTATTGTTTGGTGTGAAATTGAAGCTAAATGTAGTGTTATTATTGAGGTGCGACGGCAACATCTAATGTGATGATAAGGTACAGTTATTCTCTAATAGTTTTAAAGATATGAACGCCAAGCTCATATCTTTTAAAGCCGTTTTTCTCTTCTCTTGTTTACTTTAAGTTAAACAATACAAATTTTTAGTACAAGTACTATCAGTTGTCAATACACGCATATATATATTTAGATGTTTATCTTGACAACTGATTATGACGACATTGTAAATAAAAGGTGAATCTTAAAAAATCTTCGAAGGTCTATTTATGTATTGTATATTAATTGGTCGTCATAGATACTTTATCCAGTTGCATATATATATTTATAATGCAATTTTTAAATTCTCCGCGCATTTGAGAACCATGCATCATATCAGATGTTGACTCGGCAGCTGTAGCTCTCAAAGTGTTAAGCACGTGTGACACCCGGTTCCCGGTGCCTTTGGTACACACTCATGTAATATATTTTTTATTTTCCTCCTCCACGACTTCCTGATGGCGCTCGCAGGGGCCGACACCGCAGTTGATTATAGTAAGTCCGAATGTAATGGTGAGATGAGGTTAACGCTTCAGACCTTGGGGACATCCGAACGCGTGGTATATTCTCCTCGATGGAATTGGATCGCTTCGAACATCTGACGATCGTCGTTTTGACATAGCAACTACGAGTTGTACTGACAGAATGAAAATTGTCATATTGGAATTCGGTCGGCTGCATGCCTAAGTGAATTGGTTTTCAATTGGACTTGGGAAATGTTAATGTAATATATTTGCTAAATATAATAATGCAAAATTAAATAAAATTGTTTATTTCCCTATACCCTATTTGTTAATCCGATTGAAAGTTAACCAACCATCGAGGATAATTTATCACGAATGGAATATATGTTGGTCTTTTGGGATGTATATGAAACTGCTTGGAATGTTAAATATGCCTTAAAAAGCACTGCTAATAAGCTGTCTCTGTCGATGCATATTCAAATAATTTGTCGTGAAAGAGATAGCATTAGTTATGTTTTGGAGAATATTGGTTTATTTGAAATATCAAAGCATGTCTGCATGATCCTGTTGAGTTTGGAACTTTGGAACTATTGTATTTATTACGACTAGTAGATTTAAATTGTATTTTTGCACCATTATTAAACGCTCTAACGCATTCATGTATTTGTATATTTAATACATAGGTTTTTAAATTAGTCACACCTCCTTTTCGAATGCGTAGTCGAAAGCACTCATCCATAACAAAACGCCATTCAACTATGAACTTTATTGTAACGCAATAAAAACTAAAATGTAAATTTATAAATCGTGACTGTACTGATACCGATAGTAAGTCACCATTTCACATTAGATAGTACACAATTAACTCAATTATTAATACATTATCTGTATCCTAAAACAATAGAGTGTTGTTTGAACATTCGCGTAGAAACAATAACATTCTTTGAGTAGTTCGATAACGTATCGCACTGTATCGCATCTGCCCCTTGGGTCCTCTGCGAACATTGTTCCATTCATCGACTGTGTGTTTGTGTGTGTGACACCTGCTAGTTAACGAAATCATTATTAAGCCATAACACAAATCATTAGTACTTACACCATAATGCAAGATAACATAATGTTATTATAAATGTTCCAGTTATTTTCAATGGGACTTAAGAATGAACTATCCTATAATGTTAATCTTGCATTACTTACAATTTGGTAATAAAATGTATGCATATAATTTTTAATAATTTCTACTGCTATCACAATGCAAGATAACATGTTTTAATATAACAATTTCGACGCGTATAGCTACAACCAAAACCATACTAACAATTTGACGTACTAAACAGTTCATGAACATGTAACCTTTCATTCCATGCTGCTATCTTCCTGTAGAGCAATGGACCTACGTTCGAGGTAAACGGCTCACTATCCCATTACCATGGCATTTGTGACGTCACTCATCGCATTCCAATGCAGTAAATGCACAGTCCTATGTCTAAAAACAAGGTTATTTTTTTATATATGCGAAATCTCTTAACTACTTATTTAAGTCGTTATTCTAAGGAATTGATTTAAAGGATTTTTGGAAAATTAGCAAAAAAATAATTGTCTTTACTTTTCATAGAAAACGGCCTATCAGCTGGATAACTTTTGTATGGAATCTTAAATCCTTTAAAATAGTGCCTTAAAATAATGAGTTAATTAGGTAGGTAAGTGGTTTTGTAAAAACTTAAAATAACCTTGTAGTTATATGATGAAGATGGACTAGCAAGCTGGCTTTGTATATCCTGTGAATAGGTTCATTCCTGTTTAATGCCGAGATGAACACACCACTGCAAGATTGGTATATAAACGTTTATGTCTATAAGATGTAAGTTGTTTTACATCTTAAATGACGTCAGCCTTTTGACCTTATTTATTAGAAAACTCGTTAAGCTCAATTTACATTTCGCATGACTTGAAAATACATGTGACTGTGCTTTTATATCGTTCGGGTTGGTAACAGCTTGCACTCGACAAGAGATCTGTTTGACGAACATACGAGGCATGCCCTAGTTGAGTTAATAACACTTGTTTATTACTTATAGGGAGAATTGGAACAGCAGCTGCTGCAAGCTAACCCCATATTAGAGGCCTTCGGTAACGCGAAGACGGTGAAGAACGACAACTCGTCTAGATTTGTAAGTGTTCCGTTGAATTTTGTATGTAATTTAAATATGCTCTATATAATGTTCAGGCCGACATTTTCTGTTGTATATCTGAAATCACAAAGCAGTATTCCAATGGACAAAACATTCATGTTCAAAATTCTTACATGATTATAGCTTAGTTATTTATTAGTATATAAGTTTACCATAGTATCAGTCTGAAAAAGCGACGACAGACTAAAAATAATTTTTATAAATTCCAGGGTAAATTCATCAGAATAAACTTCGACGCGTCCGGCTTCATCGCCGGCGCGAACATCGAGACGTACTTGCTGGAGAAGTCGAGAGCGATCCGACAAGCGAAAGATGAGAGGACGTTCCACATCTTCTACCAGCTGCTGTCTGGAGCCACGCCCCAGCAGCGCGCCGAGTACATCCTCGAGGACCCCAAGAGCTACCCGTTCCTGTCCAACGCCGCTTTACCGGTCCCCGGCATCGACGATACCCTCGAGTTCCAAGCCACCATCAAGTCGATGAACATCATGGGAATGAACAACGAGGACTTCAATTCCATCTTCAGAATCGTCTCGGCTACGCTTCTGTTTGGGTCGATGCAGTTCAAACAGGAGAGGAACTCTGATCAGGCCACTTTGCCTGATAATACTGTGGCGCAGAAAATCGCGCACTTGTTAGGTAAGACTTGTGTTTTGTATTGTGAACGAATGTCGAGAGAAAGATGATTTCCACTTACATTTTTTTTATTATCTTTTCAGGTCTTTCGGTAACAGAAATGACGAAAGCGTTCCTAAAACCAAGAATAAAAGTTGGCCGCGATTTCGTTACCAAAGCTCAGACGAAGGAACAAGTCGAGTTCTCCGTGGAGGCCATCGGCAAGGCGTGCTACGAGCGCCTGTTCAGATGGCTGGTCAACAGGATCAACAGGTCCCTCGACAGGACCAAGAGGCAGGGCGCCTCGTTTATCGGTATTCTCGATATGGCCGGTTTCGAAATCTTCGACCTGAACTCCTTCGAGCAGCTCTGCATCAACTACACGAACGAGAAGTTGCAGCAACTCTTCAACCACACCATGTTCATCCTCGAGCAGGAGGAATACCAGCGTGAGGGCATCGAGTGGAAGTTCATCGACTTCGGACTGGATCTGCAACCCACTATCGACCTTATCGACAAACCTATGGGCATCATGGCCCTCTTGGACGAGGAGTGCTGGTTCCCCAAGGCGACAGACAAGACCTTCGTGGAGAAGCTGGTGTCTGCCCACTCCGTCCACCCGAAATTCATGAAGACCGACTTCCGTGGCATCGCTGACTTCGCGATCATTCACTATGCTGGGAAAGTCGACTATTCTGCGGCACAATGGCTGATGAAGAACATGGACCCTCTTAACGAGAACGTCGTGTCTCTTCTCCAGTCCTCACAGGATCCGTTCGTGTGCCACATCTGGAAGGATGCTGAAATAGTCGGCATGGCGCAGCAAGCCATGACGGACACGCAGTTCGGCGCCAGAACGAGAAAGGGGATGTTCAGAACCGTCTCTCAGTTGTACAAGGAGCAACTGACGAAGCTGATGGCAACGCTCAGAAACACGAACCCCAACTTCGTGAGGTGTATTATCCCGAACCACGAAAAGAAGGCCGGCAAAATCGAGGCTCCTTTAGTTCTGGATCAGCTTCGGTGCAATGGTGTGCTTGAGGGTATTAGGATATGCAGGCAAGGATTCCCTAATCGCATACCCTTCCAAGAGTTCAGGCAGCGTTATGAGCTGCTCACACCGAATATCATTCCTAAAGGCTTCATGGACGGCAAGAAGGCCTGCGAGCAAATGATCGAGGCCTTAGAACTAGACCACAACTTGTACCGCGTCGGTCAGTCGAAGATCTTCTTCCGAGCTGGAGTGTTGGCCCACCTGGAAGAGGAGCGTGATTACAAGATCACGGACCTGATCGTGAACTTCCAGGCGTTCTGCCGTGGTTTCCTCGCCAGGAGGAACTACCAGAAGAGGCTACAGCAGTTGAATGCGATCAGAATTATACAGAGGAACTGCGCAGCCTACCTGAAGCTAAGGAACTGGCAGTGGTGGCGATTGTACATTAAGGTAATATTTATTTCTTTATCCGGCTCGAAGGACCAAGTTTTGCAACATATTTTTAATATATATTTTTTTAATTATGAGCTTTAATTAAATACGAGCAATGTCATAAATTTAATAAATTAGTTCCCACTTCGAAAGTGAGTTAGAATCCTTGAGAAATTAAAATAAGCTTTTTTTGCCGAGAATAAACACTTTTTTTTAACAATGATCTAAAAGCTATTGCTTATCAACAGTAAAAAAAAATTCAGGAAATGTAGACTTGATTTGCTACAATGTTTGCGGAATCATTATTAAAATTCCCAGGAAATAAATCTGCCGTTATGTTTTGAAAACAAACTCGGCTCCAATTATTGTTGGAAAGTTATGTAAATAACATGAGACCTACATGCTCAATAGACTATTATTTAAGTATAATTAATTGTTCCTTGCCCGCACCTGGCACCTTATTGTCAGTTGTATTCAAAAGCTGAGGCGAGCGTGTTTATATAATAGTCGGTCATAATTGATAGATATATCTGTCGTTTGTCAACGTGAATAGGTAAGACTTTTGTTATTGATAAATATAAAAATAGTTTCCCTGGTTTGTAGTACAAATAATATAACAGTTTTGGCCCTTTCAAACAAATGCCGTAGCATGTAGTGTGAATTTATATTCATACATACATAACATCACGCCCATAATCCCTGAAGGGGTAGGCAGAGTCACAGGGGCAGCAGGCCCTTTTAACCTCATTCAGCCAAAAACAAAACTGGGCTGGGTTAGATGTAAAATTGTGAAAAAGTAGTGACAAGTGGCTAGCTCGTCGCCTACACAATCACATACCCAAAACTTCATAGACCATTAGTCGCCTTTTACGACATGCTAGGCAAGAGACACAATTGGCACACTATTTTTTAGTCCCCAACCAACACGGGAATTTATATTCAATATATTTTAACATTGTTGAACAGACATCAAAAGCATAATAATATTGTGTGGGTAAAATAATATGTTTCCTTCTTTGGGCCTAATATAGAAGCTATTTATGAAGTGTTGCAGTATCCCCAACGCATGTATGTACTTAGAGACATATCATTGTATTGTTTTAATTCCTGAATAACAATGTAATTTAAGCAATTTATGACCGTGTAAGCGATAATCTAAGTGTAGTTAGGTGATTTATTAGCTTTTTTCGATAATGTGCAATTTTATATTATGTTGTACATAATTTGATTAACTAATCTAAATTCTTTAGATCTAATCGGCTAATATTTCAAGATCTAAAATTTGTCTACACTAAGTTGCTCTTGAAAGAACTCTAACTAATGGTACCCGGTGACGTTTGCAGGTGAAACCGCTGCTGGAGGTGACGAAGCAGGAGGAGAAGCTTACGCAGAAGGAGGACGAGCTGCGGCAGGTCCGCGACCGGCTGGAGACGCAGATGAAGCGCTGCGTCGAGTACGAGCAGAAGTTCCAGCAGGCCAACGCCGAGAAGACGCAGCTGGCTGAGCAGCTGCAGGTACGGCGCTAGGCCTTGGGGAAAAGGGGGGTTCAAGGAAAAATATAGGCTCTTATTGAAACTAGTTATACATTTTCCGACAACTTCAATACTTTGTCAACATAAAAATACATACTGTTCGTCCTTTTTCTACATTTAGAGTCATATGGGGAGATTTGAGATATTTTTCCTACTTTCCTACACCAACAGATATCACTCCTACACCAAGAAATATCTGAATTGATAGTTATTGTATCTGAACGGTTAAAAAATGTAGTCCACTTATAGCGCCTATTTGTAAAGACGACGTGACAGCAGGTTTAATAATACGTTTGCATGTGAAGGCGGAGCTGGAGCTGTGCGCGGAGGCGGAGGAGAGCCGCGCGCGCGCCGCCGCGCGCAAGCAGGAGCTGGAGGAGCTGCTGCACGACCTGGAGGGGCGCATCGAGGAGGAGGAGGAGCGCTGCAACGCGCTGCACCAGGAGAAGAAGCGTCTGCAGCTCAACATACAGGACCTGGAGGAGCAGCTCGAGGAGGAGGAGGCCGCGCGCCAGAAGCTGCAGCTCGAGCGCGTGCAGTGCGACGCCAAGCTCAAGAAGCTGGAGGAGGACCTGGCTCTCAGCGAGGACACCAACCAGAAGCTGGTTAAGGAGAAGAAGGTAAAGATTTAGATTCGTCAGTAGCTGTAATATTTGTGATTATTTTATATTGGAATTCAGATGTATCGATTAATGTAATTGGTTCCGACAGAAAATTTCACTTTCGCAGAAAATTCTAAATTACTCCTATATTTTAGTTTATCCGACTTAATGCGATTGAGAAAACTAAATTTATAAGATCATAAACGCCATGCGCTACCACATTTATAAAAATACATAAGGAAACCTACTTTAATTTGAATAGTCCGGTAATCCGCCCAGCTCTCGGTTCCGGATTCAATATATATTGTTATATATTTTGTCTTGTGTTTGTAGATCTTGGAAGAGAGGGCCAACGACCTCTCGCAAGCCCTGGCGGAGGAGGAGGAGAAGGCGAAGCACCTGAGCAAGCTGAAGGCCAAGCAGGAGTCCGCCATCGCCGAGCTGGAGGAGAAATTACTTAAGGTATATGATATGAGAAAAACACCAATTTAAATTGTATATTACATTACATTTAAATTTACTTCACTCCATTTCCATTGCGGAGTTGGTTAAGAGAACCGAACGCTATAATATTATGACGCCTTCCTTACACACCTCACTCGCTACTTTGACATTCATAATTCTTAGGATACATGCTCTACAGTTATTATGGCTCCTAACATGTATCGGGGCTTTGCGCTAAAAATGCGTCCTATGTTAATATTCGCAATCACGACAACGCTAACGTTTTTGATCGTTCCAGGATCACCAATTGCGACAAGAGGTTGACAGGGCAAAGAGAAAGCTGGAAACCGAACTTCAGGACGTGAAGGAACAGCTGGCCGAGAGGAAGGCGCAGGTCGAGGAGTTGCAGATCGTGCTCAGTAAGTGTTTCGATATTTTGTAACCATCAGTTCGTTATCGGTGCGGTTTAGAGGTTAACGATAGTATGTGTCACGTTACGACTGTGTCAATGAATTGACTGCACGCGGACAGCGCTCGTATCGTGCACGGGTTAGGTTCACCACGCAACGCATATGCCGTGCACGTTAACGTCGCGGATACGTGAGCGTCGCGGACGCGTGAGCCTCGCGTACACGTTAACTTACGCAGCGTCCACGATATTCAAATGTCGTGGTAACGCGTATGCTCGAAAAGAGCTAGGATAATTGGACTGTTTTTGTTTGACAGGCTTTGTTATTTTGATTTTATTTTTATGGTGATGTTGCTTGTTACAGCGAAACGCGAGGAGGAGCTTGCAACTGCACTGAGTCGCGCGGACGAGGAGGGAGCCGCCCGCGCGAGCGCGCAGAAGGCGGCGCGAGAGGCCGCCGCCGCGCTCAGCGAGGCGCACGAGGACCTGGAGGCCGAGCGCGCCGCGCGCACCAAGGCTGAGAAGCTGCGCCGCGACCTCAACGAGGAGCTCGAGGCGCTCAAGAGCGAGCTGCTCGACTCGCTCGACACCACCGCAGGTACTGCTGCTGCGCGCACACTGCGGCGCACGAGGACCTGGAGGCCGAGCGCGCCGCGCGCACCAAGGCCGAGAAGCTGCGCCGCGACCTCAACGAGGAGCTCGAGGCGCTCAAGAGCGAGCTGCTCGACTCGCTCGACACCACCGCAGGTACTGCTGCTGCGCGCACACTGCGGCGCACGAGGACCTGGAGGCCGAGCGCGCCGCGCGCACCAAGGCCGAGAAGCTGCGCCGCGACCTCAACGAGGAGCTCGAGGCGCTCAAGAGCGAGCTGCTCGACTCGCTCGACACCACCGCAGGTACTGCTGCTGCGCGCACACTGCGGCGCACGAGGACCTGGAGGCCGAGCGCGCCGCGCGCACCAAGGCCGAGAAGCTGCGCCGCGACCTCAACGAGGAGCTCGAGGCGCTCAAGAGCGAGCTGCTCGACTCGCTCGACACCACCGCAGGTACTGCTGCTGCGCGCACACTGCGGCGCACGAGGACCTGGAGGCCGAGCGCGCCGCGCGCACCAAGGCCGAGAAGCTGCGCCGCGACCTCAACGAGGAGCTCGAGGCGCTCAAGAGCGAGCTGCTCGACTCGCTCGACACCACCGCAGGTACTGCTGCTGCGCGCACACTGCGGCGCACGAGGACCTGGAGGCCGAGCGCGCCGCGCGCACCAAGGCCGAGAAGCTGCGCCGCGACCTCAACGAGGAGCTCGAGGCGCTCAAGAGCGAGCTGCTCGACTCGCTCGACACCACCGCAGGTACTGCTGCTGCGCGCACACTGCGGCGCACGAGGACCTGGAGGCCGAGCGCGCCGCGCGCACCAAGGCCGAGAAGCTGCGCCGCGACCTCAACGAGGAGCTCGAGGCGCTCAAGAGCGAGCTGCTCGACTCGCTCGACACCACCGCAGGTACTGCTGCTGCGCGCACACTGCGGCGCACGAGGACCTGGAGGCCGAGCGCGCCGCGCGCACCAAGGCCGAGAAGCTGCGCCGCGACCTCAACGAGGAGCTCGAGGCGCTCAAGAGCGAGCTGCTCGACTCGCTCGACACCACCGCAGGTACTGCTGCTGCGCGCACACTGCGGCGCACGAGGACCTGGAGGCCGAGCGCGCCGCGCGCACCAAGGCCGAGAAGCTGCGCCGCGACCTCAACGAGGAGCTCGAGGCGCTCAAGAGCGAGCTGCTCGACTCGCTCGACACCACCGCAGGTACTGCTGCTGCGCGCACACTGCGGCGCACGAGGACCTGGAGGCCGAGCGCGCCGCGCGCACCAAGGCCGAGAAGCTGCGCCGCGACCTCAACGAGGAGCTCGAGGCGCTCAAGAGCGAGCTGCTCGACTCGCTCGACACCACCGCAGGTACTGCTGCTGCGCGCACACTGCGGCGCACGAGGACCTGGAGGCCGAGCGCGCCGCGCGCACCAAGGCCGAGAAGCTGCGCCGCGACCTCAACGAGGAGCTCGAGGCGCTCAAGAGCGAGCTGCTCGACTCGCTCGACACCACCGCAGGTACTGCTGCTGCGCGCACACTGCGGCGCACGAGGACCTGGAGGCCGAGCGCGCCGCGCGCACCAAGGCCGAGAAGCTGCGCCGCGACCTCAACGAGGAGCTCGAGGCGCTCAAGAGCGAGCTGCTCGACTCGCTCGACACCACCGCAGGTACTGCTGCTGCGCGCACACTGCGGCGCACGAGGACCTGGAGGCCGAGCGCGCCGCGCGCACCAAGGCCGAGAAGCTGCGCCGCGACCTCAACGAGGAGCTCGAGGCGCTCAAGAGCGAGCTGCTCGACTCGCTCGACACCACCGCAGGTACTGCTGCTGCGCGCACACTGCGGCGCACGAGGACCTGGAGGCCGAGCGCGCCGCGCGCACCAAGGCCGAGAAGCTGCGCCGCGACCTCAACGAGGAGCTCGAGGCGCTCAAGAGCGAGCTGCTCGACTCGCTCGACACCACCGCAGGTACTGCTGCTGCGCGCACACTGCGGCGCACGAGGACCTGGAGGCCGAGCGCGCCGCGCGCACCAAGGCCGAGAAGCTGCGCCGCGACCTCAACGAGGAGCTCGAGGCGCTCAAGAGCGAGCTGCTCGACTCGCTCGACACCACCGCAGGTACTGCTGCTGCGCGCACACTGCGGCGCACGAGGACCTGGAGGCCGAGCGCGCCGCGCGCACCAAGGCCGAGAAGCTGCGCCGCGACCTCAACGAGGAGCTCGAGGCGCTCAAGAGCGAGCTGCTCGACTCGCTCGACACCACCGCAGGTACTGCTGCTGCGCGCACACTGCGGCGCACGAGGACCTGGAGGCCGAGCGCGCCGCGCGCACCAAGGCCGAGAAGCTGCGCCGCGACCTCAACGAGGAGCTCGAGGCGCTCAAGAGCGAGCTGCTCGACTCGCTCGACACCACCGCAGGTACTGCTGCTGCGCGCACACTGCGGCGCACGAGGACCTGGAGGCCGAGCGCGCCGCGCGCACCAAGGCCGAGAAGCTGCGCCGCGACCTCAACGAGGAGCTCGAGGCGCTCAAGAGCGAGCTGCTCGACTCGCTCGACACCACCGCAGGTACTGCTGCTGCGCGCACACTGCGGCGCACGAGGACCTGGAGGCCGAGCGCGCCGCGCGCACCAAGGCCGAGAAGCTGCGCCGCGACCTCAACGAGGAGCTCGAGGCGCTCAAGAGCGAGCTGCTCGACTCGCTCGACACCACCGCAGGTACTGCTGCTGCGCGCACACTGCGGCGCACGAGGACCTGGAGGCCGAGCGCGCCGCGCGCACCAAGGCCGAGAAGCTGCGCCGCGACCTCAACGAGGAGCTCGAGGCGCTCAAGAGCGAGCTGCTCGACTCGCTCGACACCACCGCAGGTACTGCTGCTGCGCGCACACTGCGGCGCACGAGGACCTGGAGGCCGAGCGCGCCGTCTGCACTCCTGGATAAACTCTGGATATATAAGGCGTAGCAAAAACTACGAACCCCGCTAGACTTTAAACGAAGATAGCGCCTTAATTTTTCTTCAGGGGCTTACACATAAAAGGCAATTCTTTCAAATAAGGGCCTATTGGTAAGCATTTGCTACAGGTCTCGTGCTGACTTGATCTGGTAAAGGCCTTCTGATCGTTCATTTTTAGATGTACCTTTACTTACAAACAAAAATAAACCTTAAATCCAGCCCTGGATCTACACTAGGGGTAGTCGGGCCTAGTGTCCAGGGCGACAAATCTTTGAAGGCGGTGAAATCCGAAGAACTGTTTCCCAAAACCGGTCCTGCTTACAGCTACAAGATAGCTCTGAATCGGCATTTTAGTTCTTTTACCTTATCTCGCTTCGTCCTTTCAACAGCGCAACAGGAGCTCCGGTCGAAGCGCGAGCAGGAGGTGGCGGTGCTGAAGCGCAGCCTGGAGGAGGAGGCGGCGTCGCACGAGGCCACGCTGTCCGACCAGCGGCACAAGCACTCGCAGGAGCTGCAGCAGCTGCTGGAGCAGCATGAGCAGATCAAGAAGGCGAAGGCCGGTGAGTAGTTGGAACTATAGGCGATGGTAATCGCTTACCATCACGTGACAAAGCTCGCTCGTCGCCTCTCAACTAGGCTCCTAACTACTTTCGTTGCTCAGCAATACCGCGTAAGTGGCTTTCGCTATAAAGTTAAATTTGGTCTTATGATCAAGAGTAGTTACGCGTCGCTGCAAGCTATCCGACGTATTGTGCGACTTCTCTGTTGCTTTTGAGCTAAATCAAAGAAACCATTACAAGTTACAGACCACTAGGAACATTTAAAATGTAATAAAAACCCCTACTTTAAAATAAATGTTCCTATTAACATTCCTAAGCAGAAATCGGTCTCTTGTTGCTTATCTGACTCGAAGGACCAATTGTTAAAATGTTCACAGATATTTGGGTTTTTGCGAAAACATTTTTCTTTTTAAAATAGTGAGAACCCGAAATAATACATTAAAGTAATAATTATAAATAAGTCGCGGTTGAAACCTCTTTACGTCGAAACCTCTAAGTCTTCTGATTTTGACATTTAAAAAAAAATCACAATTTCTAATTTTAAAACCCGCCCGTCAAAACACATCAAATCACGTCAAACGTCAAACTTTTCGATACCGTCGTCTACAGGATTATTTTTGTGCACACTTTACGCGTAAATTTTGTACCGTAGTTTATAAATTTAATATGGTAAGCGATGGCGGTGAGGGAGCGCAAACCGAAGAATGTCAAGTTTGGGTTCTCTAAGGACGACTCTTGTGAGGTCGAGGAGGACACGTTCCCTTACGAGGAGGGAAGTTCTTTTAACTCGGCAAGGGATTATTGGCAGCACATGTGCCGCGCGTCGTCCCCGGAGACAACAAAGGATGTTTCTATATTGTGTACGTCTTGATTGTATGGGAATGTTTGGTCTGTTTGAATTGAGATGTGTTTATAGGAACGCGCGTATCCACCTCTTTAGAGCTAAACTGTCTTATTAATAAGGCTTAAATGCCGGTTCATTTACTGAAATGTTAATTTGCCAAGGCGCCTATTTTAGGCATAAATGCGGCGCAAGCGCACCTGAGCGAAATTTAATACAAATATTATTGTACTTAACAATTGTTTCTTATACTATCCAGATAGTAGGTAGGTATCCTAGTCTTTGAAATTAAAAGTATGTTTATTATATTTGGAAGAGCTTCTGTCATAACGAGTCGCTTATGTCTGTGTGTTCCTCAGCCCTGGAGAAGGCGAAGCAGTCCCTGGAGGCGGAGAACGCCGACCTGGCGACGGAGCTGAAGACGGCGGGCGCGGCGCGCCAGGACGCCGAGCGGCGCCGCAAGCAGGCCGAGGCGCAGCTGCAGGACCTCGCCGCCAAGCTGCAGGAGGTCGACCGCGCCAGGTACCGCGCCCGCACTCCACCCTATATACCACTTACTTACCTACTTACTGCGTTGGCTCAGCGACCGAACTGGATCTTGAACTCCGACACGAGATCTCGCCACTCTTTCTTTGCCCAGTCTAAATATGTATTTAACTAAATATGTATATTGATAGGTCTCAGTTTTGAATCCCGGTGAGGTCTTGTCGAGCTTGTCGTCGACCTGCTGAAAGTCGACGTCAGTCGCCGGGACTGAAATCGGTTATGATGATATGAATGTCGACTGGCTGCAGGGCGGAGGTGGCGGAGAAGTGCCTGCGGCTGCAGGGCGAGGCGGAGCAGGCGCTGCAGCAGCTGGAGCAGGCCGAGCTCAAGGCGTCCGCCGCCGGCAAGCAGGCCGCCACCGTCGGCGCGCAGCACGCCGAGGCGCAGGTGACAACCTCCCCAATGTTATACTTTATAAACTCCTTTCCTTTTTCTTTTTTTTAATGAGGGAAAGGCCTATATTTGATAAATATTTTATTTATTAAGCTACATTCTTTAAACTCACTTGGAAGGTATATTCTAACTAATATTAAAAATGCAAATGTAGATTTCTTTGTTTCTAAAGTATCCACACCTAAACCATTAAACCGATTTAAAAATTCTTTCACCAATAGAAAGCTGCATTATCAGCTAGTAACATAGAATATATTTTATCCCCGTATTCCCACGGGAACGGGAACTGCGCAGGTGAAACCGCGGGACACTACTGCATAGATGATATAACATATGACCGTGTGTCGACAGGCTCTCCTGGAGGAGGAGACGAAGCAGAAGCTGGCTCTGCAGACGAAGCTGCGCAACGTGGAGCAGCAGCTGGAGCAGGCGCGCGACCAGCTCGACGAGGAGGACGAGGCCAAGAGGAACCTCGAGAAGCAGGTCGGTAGACTACAGTACTTGTTGGCTTCTTTGTAGGATTTGTTCCAAAACATTGTTAATAGATGGCGCTATATGTAAGTAAAATGCGCAAGTGAAATTTTTCTCCAGGCCCATATAATCTAAAGTGTTCTTGTAAATTAAGCTCTATTAAACCCGTGTGTGTGTTTTTTTGGGTTTTATTTATCGAGTAGACTGAGTTGCGACTTTCACCAGGTGGTTATCAGTACTTAGTATCCTACATCCTGCAGGACAGTAATTATTGCGCATATAAACAATAATTATAATGTCATTAGTTTAATTATTAAGAGTCATAGAGCGCAATACAAATAATGGGGGAATCGCTAGAGGGCGCCCACGTTGACAATTTTGGATGCGTTCCATTATTCTTAAGCTATGTTAGGCTACATTTCAACACTACTGATACTGTGAATGCGATTTTTTGATTGATCTTGGTAATCTATTAAAGTTGCTTCGTAAGTAAATGTCGTCTATAGACCAAATATAGTGGGTTCATTGACCCATTATACAGCCGCCGTGATTGAAAGGTCGAGGTCGAGGTCAAGAGGAAGCTATATTAATCTGAATGTAAATGTTTGTGAGAAGTATGGATAAGTACGAACCTTCGCAGCAAAAGTTAAATTATTTTCGCCTACCAAGTTATTGTGTACTTAAAGACAAAGTTCCGATTTTACGTATGAGTTGGGTCGTCTCTTTGGCGTAACTATAAAGTCTTATGAATCGAAGAATAATCCAACTGAATTATATTCCCAGGTGGCAGTGCTGACGCAGCAGCTGGCCGACGCCAAGAAGAAGGCGGAAGAGGAGGCGGAGGCGTGCGCGTGCATCGAGGAGCAGCGCAAGAAGCTGGCCAAGGACGTGGAGGCGCTGCACCGGCAGGTGGATGAGCTGCAGCAGGCCAACGACAAGCTGGACAAGAGTGAGTGCACCTCTCTACTCTCAATGACGAGCCCTCCCAATGACGTCACTACGTTACCGGTCACTGACCTTTATAGGTTCCCCTCTCCATTTCTTTCAATTTACCATGTGGTCACTAATGAACGCCGGGTAGCCTCTCCCGCTTGCCTAATAGACTCGAGCTCCCCTCCCTCCCTTTGAAAGTGTTAATGAAAAATTTTAATTTATAGGCAAGAAGAAGATCCAAGCGGAGTTGGAGGACACCAACATCGAATTAGAAGCGCAGCGCGCCAAAGTGCTTGAGCTGGAGAAGAAGCAGAAGAGCTTCGACAAGGTATGGAATTAGACAAATCATATGACTGATTACTGATATTTATATTTGTATGTGTTTTTTTTTCTGTTTTGCCCCACTGCGTCAAGCCTCATTCTCGTAGCAGTGGGAGTAGACGGTGTGACCTCGGGGTCGTTTTTAACCGACTTAAAAAAATGGAGGAGGTTCTCAATTCGACTGTTTTTTTTTTTTACCGCATCGACTCCAAAACTAACTGATTATTGTAAATATTTAAATACGTGTTAAAGATTAATACTTTCATCGAAGCAGTCGGAAGAATTTATTTTATGCTTTTTAGTGTTTGAACATATAAATAGCTATTAAGGCAGGTTCTTACTTGTGATTTTTTTTCAGAAACATTTTTTGCGGGATTTTTGGAAGTCGGTTTTTATTTTTGTTAAAATTAAACTTATTTCTTTCGCTGTCGGCGGAGAAGGGGTGGGGGAAAGATTTTAGTTAGTTAATCTGATGGTGATATAATGTCTGTGGCAGGTGGTCGCGGAGGAGCGCGCGGTGGCGGAGCGGTACGCCGCGGAGCGCGACGCGGCCGAGCGCGAGGCGCGCGACAAGGAGACGCGCGTGCTGTCGCTCACGCGCGAGCTCGACGACGCCGCCGAGAAGGTACTGTGCGCCCGGAGACAGAGAAGCTTTTTTAAATTTTTTAATTACGTGTCTACGCGAAGGAGGTCCAATCCATTATCATCATCTCAGCCGAAAGACGTCCACTGCTGGACATAGGTCTCCCCCAAAGATCGCCATAACGACCGATCCTGCGCTGCTTCAAGGTCCAATTCGATTTAATCGAGTTACGAAAAAACAATATGCGTTTTATATTGCATTCACGTCAATGCAATAGAGACTCAGCAATATTATTTTATATGTGTATTTATGTATGAGCCAATATAACAGTACGACAGTGTGTCGCGCGCAGCTGTCACGGCCGGAGTGACTCGACACCAAGTCTCCACCTACATCCGACATAACATCGTCCCATGTTCGCCTGGGATTTATAAAATGTTCCACTACTACTAATGGTATATGGAGTTTTGGGTATGTGATTGTGTAGGCAACGAGCTAGCCACTTGTCACTACTTTTTCACAATATTCAAGCCCAGTTTGATTTGGCTGATGGTGGTTAAAGGGGCTTGTTACCCAGTTGACAGTCTGCCCGCCTTTTCGGGGATTACGGACGTGATGTTATGTATGTAGTATGTATTAATGTTAATGAAACACTGCTTGAGGATTTATTGAATTTATTGGGCTCGCCACGGAGCTGTATAGCTCCGTGGGCGTATTCCATCGTTCTATAAAATTAGTCTATCTTTTAATTTTTACATTAATTGAGTTTCCATTGCTAGAAAGTAATTACCAATGTCAGTACGTTGGTTGGCTAACACAAGCGTCTGCTCGGTGGCCTCCGATGTGACCCGTGCCGTATGTGTAATGTGTAATGTGTAATGTGTAATGTGTAATGTGTAATGTGTAATGTGTAATGTGTAATGTTTGGTATCAGATCGAGGAGCTGGAGCGCACGAAGCGCGTGCTGCAGGCGGAGCTGGACGAGCTCGCCAACACGCAGGGCACGGCCGACAAGAACGTGCACGAGCTGGAGAAGGCCAAGCGCGCGCTCGAGTCGCAGCTGGCCGAGCTGCGCGCGCAGAACGAGGAGATCGAGGACGACCTGCAGCTCACCGAGGACGCCAAGCTGCGCCTCGAGGTCAACATGCAGGCCATGCGCGCGCAGTTCGAGCGGGACCTGCAGGTGACTGCCTATATTACATCGAATCGACAAACCATTTATTTGTCAATAGGTGTCATTGTTGAGATGTTACAAAACAACCATATGTCTTGCTCTTTGTAGGCGTACAACTATACGAGCATTGCTAATACATTATTTTTGAAAACATTTAGTTGTTAAGCAGTTACTAAGTAACATTCTTATTTTAAAAACAAACTATTGTAGCATTGGATTTTTAACTCTAAAGTATTTCGACGTTCAAAGGCATTTTTGTTACACTCCGTATACGGTCATGAATCGTTTTCGGTGATTTGTATAGTAAGATTTTGACGTCACAACATTCTAATGCCGCATTAGATGGATTGTTTTCTATTATATTTTACTTACAAACTCTACAACCCATTTGTAACACCTCTGGTGTAGCAACCGTCCCATAGACCAATGACTGATCAACAAGCTAGTCATAAGTATATTCGTCTTTAGAGCAGTATAAAATCTGAAATCAAGTACTTGTGTTACGGATTATCAGAATCAACAGTAGTATTACAAATCTATATTGAAATATTATATATTTACATCCAGATACATAAATCCATTATTGTGTTCAGGCTAAAGAGGAGCAGGGCGAGGAGAAGCGGCGCGGCATAGTGAAGCAGCTGCGCGACCTGGAGGGCGAGCTGGAGGAGGAGCGCAAGCAGCGCGCCGCGGCGCTCGCGCAGCGCAAGAAGCTCGAGGCGGACCTCAAGGGACGCCGAGCAGGCCTTGCACCTCGCCAACAAGGTACTGTCATTGTGCTGCTGTTTTTGTTCTAGTTTGTCTTTGAAACTGTTAGGAAGAAGGTACCCCTTGAAAAAAGGTACCTATGTTTGCAATGTAGGTCTGTTCGTTCCGCCAAGACTTCGAAATGATTAGATTGAAAACATTATTTGAAGATCCTGTTTATACTAATTTAATACTTGCCGCATAGTATACTCATGAATGTAACAAATTATTTTGAATTTGACTTAGATCTGGTTCGACGGTATTTGGATCAGCAGATAGATTGCTGGTGTTATAAGGAGTCATCATGCTTAATCGGTTTTTTGCGTAAATCATGATGCAGGATTTTGCGAGTGTGGTAATTACATTGGAACGATTACTCATCTGTAATTAGATCACGGTACATCGGTTCACATCCATATTTAGTTTAATGTGCGGCGAGTTTTATCACGATTTTCTCATCGTTGCTCAAAAAAAAAAAAGGATTTTTTTTAATTGGGGAATACTTCCACGAGCTGTCACCCTTTTCTCGGGGAAACAGAGGGACTCGAACCGTCTCAAACCCTAATATGAGGAGCCGGTGTGCCCACTCTCGCGCTGTGCCCTCTGCTATACTAGAGGGACACGCGGAGAGTGTCTCGTCAGGGGGGTTGCCTTCAACCTGGCGACCAACACCAGTTGCGGCCCACCTCAGGGCCCCTCTTGGCTTCGGCCCTGGCTGTTTTAGGTCCAATATCCAGGGACAACCCGAAGATCCCGGGGGGAAGGATCATGGTCTGAGTGAACTCAAACTAAGAACGAGATAACGGTAGGAATGATGTAGCCTAAAAACATTTGCGAATTCTAAAATATTACATATTTTTTTGCACCTACGCGAACGAAGTCATGTAACTATTACTAATGAATGTATTTTGTCGGGCGCGGCGCAGGTGAAGGAGGACGCGACGAAGCAGGTGAAGAAGCTGCAGCAGCAGCTGAAGGAGGCGGCGCGCGAGGCGGAAGAGGCGCGCGCGGGGCGCGAGGAGGCGGCGGCGGCCGCGCGCGAGGCGGAGCGCCGCGGGAAGGTGCTGGAGGCCGAGGCGCTGCAGCACAGCGAGGAGCTGGCCGCCGCCGAGCGCGCGCGCCGCCAGGCCGAGGCCGAGCGCGACGACCTGCTGGACGAGCTCAACAACCACACCGCCAAGGTACACTACACACCGACACAAGGCGCTGGAGGCCGAGGCGCTGCAGCACAGCGAGGAGCTGGCCGCCGCCGAGCGCGCGCGCCGCCAGGCCGAGGCCGAGCGCGACGACCTGCTGGACGAGCTCAACAACCACACCGCCAAGGTACACTACACACCGACACAAGGCGCTGGAGGCCGAGGCGCTGCAGCACAGCGAGGAGCTGGCCGCCGCCGAGCGCGCGCGCCGCCAGGCCGAGGCCGAGCGCGACGACCTGCTGGACGAGCTCAACAACCACACCGCCAAGGTACACTACACACCGACACAAGGCGCTGGAGGCCGAGGCGCTGCAGCACAGCGAGGAGCTGGCCGCCGCCGAGCGCGCGCGCCGCCAGGCCGAGGCCGAGCGCGACGACCTGCTGGACGAGCTCAACAACCACACCGCCAAGGTACACTACACACCGACACAAGGCGCTGGAGGCCGAGGCGCTGCAGCACAGCGAGGAGCTGGCCGCCGCCGAGCGCGCGCGCCGCCAGGCCGAGGCCGAGCGCGACGACCTGCTGGACGAGCTCAACAACCACACCGCCAAGGTACACTACACACCGACACAAGGCGCTGGAGGCCGAGGCGCTGCAGCACAGCGAGGAGCTGGCCGCCGCCGAGCGCGCGCGCCGCCAGGCCGAGGCCGAGCGCGACGACCTGCTGGACGAGCTCAACAACCACACCGCCAAGGTACACTACACACCGACACAAGGCGCTGGAGGCCGAGGCGCTGCAGCACAGCGAGGAGCTGGCCGCCGCCGAGCGCGCGCGCCGCCAGGCCGAGGCCGAGCGCGACGACCTGCTGGACGAGCTCAACAACCACACCGCCAAGGTACACTACACACCGACACAAGGCGCTGGAGGCCGAGGCGCTGCAGCACAGCGAGGAGCTGGCCGCCGCCGAGCGCGCGCGCCGCCAGGCCGAGGCCGAGCGCGACGACCTGCTGGACGAGCTCAACAACCACACCGCCAAGGTACACTACACACCGACACAAGGCGCTGGAGGCCGAGGCGCTGCAGCACAGCGAGGAGCTGGCCGCCGCCGAGCGCGCGCGCCGCCAGGCCGAGGCCGAGCGCGACGACCTGCTGGACGAGCTCAACAACCACACCGCCAAGGTACACTACACACCGACACAAGGCGCTGGAGGCCGAGGCGCTGCAGCACAGCGAGGAGCTGGCCGCCGCCGAGCGCGCGCGCCGCCAGGCCGAGGCCGAGCGCGACGACCTGCTGGACGAGCTCAACAACCACACCGCCAAGGTACACTACACACCGACACAAGGCGCTGGAGGCCGAGGCGCTGCAGCACAGCGAGGAGCTGGCCGCCGCCGAGCGCGCGCGCCGCCAGGCCGAGGCCGAGCGCGACGACCTGCTGGACGAGCTCAACAACCACACCGCCAAGGTACACTACACACCGACACAAGGCGCTGGAGGCCGAGGCGCTGCAGCACAGCGAGGAGCTGGCCGCCGCCGAGCGCGCGCGCCGCCAGGCCGAGGCCGAGCGCGACGACCTGCTGGACGAGCTCAACAACCACACCGCCAAGGTACACTACACACCGACACAAGGCGCTGGAGGCCGAGGCGCTGCAGCACAGCGAGGAGCTGGCCGCCGCCGAGCGCGCGCGCCGCCAGGCCGAGGCCGAGCGCGACGACCTGCTGGACGAGCTCAACAACCACACCGCCAAGGTACACTACACACCGACACAAGGCGCTGGAGGCCGAGGCGCTGCAGCACAGCGAGGAGCTGGCCGCCGCCGAGCGCGCGCGCCGCCAGGCCGAGGCCGAGCGCGACGACCTGCTGGACGAGCTCAACAACCACACCGCCAAGGTACACTACACACCGACACAAGGCGCTGGAGGCCGAGGCGCTGCAGCACAGCGAGGAGCTGGCCGCCGCCGAGCGCGCGCGCCGCCAGGCCGAGGCCGAGCGCGACGACCTGCTGGACGAGCTCAACAACCACACCGCCAAGGTACACTACACACCGACACAAGGCGCTGGAGGCCGAGGCGCTGCAGCACAGCGAGGAGCTGGCCGCCGCCGAGCGCGCGCGCCGCCAGGCCGAGGCCGAGCGCGACGACCTGCTGGACGAGCTCAACAACCACACCGCCAAGG
This sequence comes from Glyphodes perspectalis, assembly GCA_951394215.1. Classification (NCBI taxonomy): domain Eukaryota; kingdom Metazoa; phylum Arthropoda; class Insecta; order Lepidoptera; family Crambidae; genus Glyphodes; species Glyphodes perspectalis. The sequence goes on along the minus strand of OX596207.1, from coordinate 16,043,634 downwards.
TACACTACACACCGACACAAGGCGCTGGAGGCCGAGGCGCTGCAGCACAGCGAGGAGCTGGCCGCCGCCGAGCGCGCGCGCCGCCAGGCCGAGGCCGAGCGCGACGACCTGCTGGACGAGCTCAACAACCACACCGCCAAGGTACACTACACACCGACACAAGGCGCTGGAGGCCGAGGCGCTGCAGCACAGCGAGGAGCTGGCCGCCGCCGAGCGCGCGCGCCGCCAGGCCGAGGCCGAGCGCGACGACCTGCTGGACGAGCTCAACAACCACACCGCCAAGGTATCTAACGAACAACATTGCGAACTACACACTCCCACATTTACTACGGGACAGGTCGAGTTGGCGATCGGGGCAAGAGGCGAGGCTCGGGGGCGGGGACACCCCGCACACGCGCGCGTCACCCGCGCTGTCATAGTATTGGTGCTGCGCGAGTCCGTATCCGCCGCGTCCGTCGATTTCGATCTCGCTCATATTTTTCTTTGTTGTTTATTTAAATTCTTTCGGTCTTAATAATTTTAGTAATAATATTAAATTTTAATAGAAAGTTACTTCAGTAAAGTTAAGTGGTTATTTTCCAACTCTGCATGAAATAAATTGAAAAAAAAATCTCTTGACAAATTCCTTGCTGGTGTAATGGGGAAACCCATTATAAGGTCTCCATATCGTAAGGGCTTGCGAACCGATGGCGTAGCCTATTTGTCATTCATTCAATGTTTTTAATAGCTTAACCTTTAAGTTTAGTAGGGCAATTAATGTGCTAGTCTTAACAATTTACTTACTTCATTTATCAAAAACAATTAGAAGTTCAATATGACGCAACCAGACATCCTTATATTGTCAAGCAATTTTAACCTTTATATATTTGTACACAGGGCACACTTCTCATCGACGAGAAGAAGAGGCTGGATGCGCGGATATCGGCCCTCGAAGAAGACCTGGATGAGGAGCAGTCGAACAACGAGATACTCAACGATAGGCTTAGGAAGGCACAGGTAATGAATAAATACTAGTTTTGTAGGGCGGAGAAAGCTGTGCGTCAAAACTATAGTACGAGATACGGTGTGAATGCGGATGGAATATATGACACCTTATAAACTGTGCTCGGAAGGTGCCCATTGGATAAAGAAGACATTGACCAATTTACTATATAAACTAACAATTTATTATCTTATTTGGAGTAATGAAAGTAACAAATAGAGTAAACAACGTGCAATATTGGTATTGGATTAATAACCAATGTGTAAGTTCACATTAAATTGAACCGAAATCCATGATGACTGGTTCCTAAGTCACCATAAAAGCCAATTTTCTGAACGATCAGACATAAGTCAGATCACAATTAAATATACAAATTGACGGGCCCGTTCGTCGGGTGGTCAGAGACCCTGCCCACGAATTCAAGGGTCGCGGGTTCGAATCCCGCTAGGGGATAAATGTTACGTGTGATGAATATGGATATTTATACACGAGTCATGGATGTTTATAAACGTATTTAAGTATGTCTATCCGTTCACCTAATATCCATAGTACAAGCATAAGCTTAGTTTGGAACTAGGGAATTGGTGTGTCAGTCTGGGGAATTTATTTATTATTTATTTAATTAAATCGACGGCTTCGCATCACGGATTCGCATCGCGTGAGGGGAGCTCTAAGTAGTTTGTTTGTCTTCCCACAATCTATCAATTCCCGATATTGTTCACTAACGTTGTGATGCATTTTCAGAACCAAATCGACCAGGTGACGATGGAGCTGGGCACGGAGAAGGCGGCGACGCAGAAGCTGGAGAGCAGCAAGCTGGTGCTGGAGCGGCAGAACAAGGAGTTGAAGGCCAAGCTCGCCGAGTTGGAGACCAACGCGCGCACCAAGACCAAGGTACGGCTCCCACTGAGACGGCGGCGATATAATAGGCTTTGTGACGGCAATGCCTGTGATTGGTATCAGTTTTGTGGGGCCAAACACTGCGACGGATAGCAGCTTCGCAAGACCTTTTTGGTTTTCTGGTCGGAAAATAAAATTAAAGCCTTGAAGAAAGAGTCCATAGCAAGTCGTACACGATGTTCATTGAGCAGTTGCCATCTGACGTCTCTGCGAAAAAGTCAGTCGTCACTTACGTTGTGAGCGGAACTCAGTTGATAAATTTTTTTTGTAAGTTTTAAACATGGGCGTATGTAGGTTGGGCCCAGGGGGATGAGGGGGAGGGGTTATACCGAGTCTAAGTTGGAAGTTCCTGTACCCTGTACCCCGTACGAGCATGGTCCAATACTATCATATTTTTTTTATTGAAGCCGTAGCTGTAAAAGTGTAGCAACATTATAATGTTTAATCTTGTCACACAGGGCGTGATCACATCCCTGGAGCTGAAGGTGGCCAACCTGGAGGAGCAGCTGGAGGCGGAGTCGCGCGAGCGGCTGGCGCAGCAGAAGGCGTCGCGCAAGCTCGACAAGAAGATGAAGGAGCTGGCGCTGCAGCTGGACGAGGAGCGCCGCCACGCCGACCAGTACAAGGACCAGATCGAGAAGGTGCGTGCGGGAAGTGGCGGGCGGGACCAGTAGGCAGTTGAGTCAGGCGTCCAGGGGGCGTGGTGGAGGCTCCGGTTCGCACTTAGGTGTCGCCCGCTGCGGGGGCTGGCGTGCGAGTGTTGAGTGTGCGCGCGCACAGTACTGGCGCCGGGGGAGTTGGCCCGCGCTACAGATGATGTTACAATTTTCGTAGATATGTAAACAATAATTTGTAGCAACATAACCGATGGAATAACAGATCCTTTAAATCAGATATCCTTTTATTGATAAAGATTAATCACATTATGATAACCTAGTAAGACTTGATAAAATAGGAAAGAGTATATGTTCTGTCTCTTTTGTTTTTTCTATATACCATTTGTTTTGTTTACAAGATGCTATACTTGCAGTATTTCACAAACGTGTATCGCTCCCCCAGATGAACGTCCGCGTGAAGGCCCTCAAGCGGCAGCTGGACGAGGCGGAGGAGGAGATGCAGCGCGAGAAGTCGGGCAAGCGGAAAGCGCAGCGCGAGCTCGAGGACCTGCTCGAGACGCACGAGACGCTCGCGCGCGAGTGCAACAACCTGCGCAACAAGCTCAGGTAACGCGCCGCTACTGACGGTAACATGCCGGCAACAAGCAACGTAATGTAAGAGCAACAAGCTTAGATAACGCGCAACGACTTGCTTTATCTGATTCACAGATCGCTTCAAAGATCTGAAATTTAGCGCTTTACGTCACTTGGACGGTAAAATTTTACACACCTAGTGACGTCACGCGGTACTTTAACGCGCTGTATATTCATAATTTTTTTTTTCTTCAACATACATACAAGTCATATCAAGGAAAGTCGAATACAAATTGACTTGTGTTTATCACACGAATTCTGCTTCCAGCTGGACACGAAACACTTTAGTTTCGTCGCCACGGTCTCAATTAAAAGACCTTCCCTTTTTTTGCCACTAAAAAAAGTGGTTGTACTCCTTACATTGAATATTTCCGTCATACCACTTCAAGATGTACAGTGTATTATTATGTTGCATTAGGGTGTCGTTGTCAGACGACAGTGACTAGCGGGCGGGCGACGCGGCGGTCGAGGTAAACCGGTTTGTGGGGGTGACCCGGGAGGTAGGGGAGGGGAGGCTTGAACGTTGCATGGAGGCGCGGACACTGTGCCTCGCACAGGAGCACGCTTGCGCCGATGATACCGGTCTCTGATAGGGTAGATGATTTGTCTGACTGTTGTGAATAGGACTGGCAATCATTAATGGTCGTATTGCTGTGTATTAAGAGTCAATTTGTGATGGCCATTGTGTAGATTCTGTTTTGTTATTCAAAATCTAAATAATATAACCTATATTATAAATTTCGATTGATAAGATTTGAGATTGTTCTATGAATTGTAACTTGATTCATTCAGCATTCAGTAGTGACCCTGCCCCATGCGCCAAGAGTTGTGGGTTCGATTCCCACCCAGGACAAATATTCGTGTGATGAATACTTGTGTTTGTTCTGTGTCTGGGTGTTAATATCCAATATTTAAGTATATATTTGTAATACCACTGTTGATTTTGATATCCGTAACACAAGTGCTTAAGCTACTTACCTCGGAGTCAGATCAATGTATGTGATGTAGTCTGATATTTATTATTATTTATTTATTTACTATAAATTAGTATGAAAAACATTCATAAATATAACTTTATTATCAAATGGTAGAAAAGAAGAAAGATATGATGATATTTTTCTACTAGACATGTTTTGACAACAATCGTAATGAAATAAACAAGTACAGCCATCTACCCTACACCAATTTGAGACTGTTACGTATAACGGGAGTTTCGCTTTTGTGTCGTCTGTCTGTCTAGCTCATCGTTTACAGGAGTCACTTTGTTGTTTGCGCTGGGTTCGATTCTGCTGGACACGACGAACCGTTCGCTCTCACTGTGTCGTCTCTAACCATCGTGACGAATTAACTTTCATTTCATCGGGTTTATTAACTTTATAAATGTTAATTGTTTTGGCAGTGAAGTGTTGTTGGAAATCATTCGACCAGTGTGTCACGCACGGTAGCCACGGCCATAACTTAGCACATTATTTGAAACTAATTTCACATGTCATGTTGACTTTCAAAAATATTTCATTTTCATACATTTTTTCTTGTGTATTTTATTAGCTATTTTTAAGCTGAAGGTACATTGTTCAAATTCAGCGAAACATCGCTTAAACTTCACCATTCATTTGCAAAACATAAATGGAGTAGTTAAGAATACGAATCTTTGTAGTCATCCGATTTAAAATATCACTGAAATTGTTTCAACATTTTTCGGGTGGCAATTTTTTTTCATATCATAAAATCTTTTATTTGTGTCATTTAATAACATGCAACAGAAAATTGGCCAAACCGACTGCCTAGCATAAGTTTATCGCTTGTGCAATGAACGATTTCTTATTTCTTTACCGGTTTGAGAATAATTCTTCTCTTCCGAATTTCACGATTTCTTTCAAAATTGTAATCAATGCGCTCCTTTTGATATCCCTGTGCGTCAAAGCATTCATCAAACTTTAATTATTTTTGACAAAAAAGCAAGAAGATGTGTGTCTAATAGTAAGTAAACACTACGTTTATGCATTATTTTACGTACGTGACTTGAATACCGTAGAGTTACGGGATATCGAAAGGAACGCTTTGTATATAAGTAAATAACATTGCAATTTTATGTTTTTTTTTCTATATAACTTGTACACCGCGTTAAAGTAACAATGTGTTTGACGCGCGTTCCGCAGGCGGCAGGGCGGCGGCATCGGCCTGTCGGGCGGGTCGTCGTCGTCGCGCATGAAGCGCACGTCGCTGGCGCCGGGCGGCGGGTCGGGCGACGAGTCGTTCGACGACGTCAACGACGCCGCCAACAGCGTCGAGTGACGCGCGCGCCGCCGCGCACGCGACTAGCGCGCGCCCCGCGGACCGGGAGGTGCTGTTGGTACCATTACTGTTACATTGCTGCTTCGTGACGGACTATTCGCTCCGGTAACGGGCCTATAGGTACTTTTGGACCAGTGGTTCGGAACCTTTACTGAGCTGCCAAGCCTATGACATAGATTGATGTGGACTTTTTAAAAACTCTACTAGATTATATATTTACGTTAAAATTACTTGCGTATTCACCCAAAAATAAAATGTTGTTTTACCGCTATATAGGTAATTATAACTATAATCTTAGGTTCGGAACCACTGATCTAGATTGTCGACGCCATTATGATTTGCAAATTGCGCCTTTCTGTTACAAGAAGACCGAGAAGCCGAATATCTAATAATGGTCCAATCGATGCGTCGCTCCGCCGGTCCGCTTCGCACCGAATCCGATCGTCTATTTGCTATATTAGATGCGTTACGCCGCCTCCACGGAATACGGATTTGCGTCGCGTAAAAAAACCCTACATACAGTGATTTGACCGTCATTCCGACCAATCTTATTGAAAATTGTGACTTCATCGCTTCAAAATTCATAATTACCTTTTTATTCAAAGACGTGTACCCAAATTCGATTTGGTTTAGTTCGTTGGGACGATGCCCAATCCGTGTATGTGACATATACTTATGTATTTAAATTACTTGTACGAATTGGTCGATGTTACAGTACAGTACGTAATCGTATTATGATATACTACAGCTGTAATATGTAGCGATCGGAGTCGTTAGTACGTATGTTAGGGCACATGACGCAAATTCGTATCGAAACTGCAGCGGCTGGTATAAGTGTAACATAAGTGGAAATTTTGGATAAATAAATTGGTTTGGTGTTTATTGTTTGACAAGCCGTATTTATTTCTATACTTAATAATTGATTCTAATTCTTTATTTTTGTAATTAAAATTGTATTTTAAATTATTATTTTATCGTCTATTTTCTTTTTATTCTAAGATCTAAATAATGAAATAAACTTCACCGTAACCACTTCAGAAATTTAAAGTCATGTTTGTCCAAAATTTCCAATTGTAGTTATTTATATTTATACATTGCGTTTTAAGATCTAATTACGCATCTAATCGCAGTATCTCAAGACTCGTTCGTCACCAGGCGGTTGTCTGCATTGCGCCAAATTGTTACTAGTGCCCTGTCAATAATGTTTGTGACTTAACGATAATAATGTGACGAGCTTGGACTTGAGCCGCGCCGCTCTACCGTGCGCCCTCGCGGAGGTGTCACTGTAACCGCAAACTTGTACTTATCGCGTTTAGCTATGTGAACTTGAAAACATGTTGATATTATTATTAATTGTGTAGCGATCAGAACGATTTACCATCATGGTTTTGTGGAAACGTTGAACATTTGATAAACAGTTGTATTGGAAGTCCTTAGGTTATATATTTGGCTTAGTGATTGGTATAATCGCCAATGTTTAGAATAGTCGCGGATACATTTTCGCTCTAAAACCATGGTCGTAAATCTTAATTTTACTATCGTTTTCATTGTAAAGAAACTTCGTCTCTGCGACGAAACTATGTATGGAGTAATAGGCCAAGATGTAGCAAAGCTTTGTATCAACATTTTATATCCTTATTGTAATTATCGAATTAGTAGCCTTAATGAAATTTCGAGTACATATTTTGAAACTATTAATCGGGTGCTCAAACGTTTTTGAATTGCATTTAACAGTCTGTGAATCTCTTGAAGCATTGAATAAAAATTGGAGCATTTCACACGCCAGTATTATGAACGAAACATTCCTAATAATCGAGTTGTCGCCTTTGCCTGGACATAGTCGGTAAAGGTGGATTGGTAAATTAACTCATTGGGTGATATTGTAATGAAATTAATTAAATAAAAAAAAAGATAATAAGTATTACAAAAGCGGCAATCGAATTGAATTTTGCATTTAAAGCGACTGAATGGCAAAGACTGTTTTTGCGACAATATACTGAACCCACGACCCTGTATTCCGGTATCTAAGTTACTTGGCTGGGCGTCGCTCCCGGCTCCCGCTTGCGAGCGTGCTCACACACACCATGTAAATATAAGTCAGTGTCTCACTGAACGCTTAGTTGCCATACAAATTAATGATAGTTGTTAAGTAAGGTCATGTAAGCTTTCGGTGTCGAGTCCATCGAGTGCCGCCCACTCGACGGAGGCGGGAGGGCCGGCCTCGCGACCTCAGGCGCGCGACGCGGTCGTTGCCTCCGCCTCAGCAGACGGTGGACTCTGTAGTCCCGGCGGCGCGTTCCGTACAGAACTGTTCGAACCAGTACAAACCTTCGACGAGCGTTTTTATATCGTTTGGCAGCGAACGCTCCGCCGCGGCCCCTTCACTGGTCACTTCGTTTCGTCCCTCCCAGCTCTGTTGTCAACATCTTCGCTGTAAATACACCAGACGGTGGTCAATGTAAATTGTTTACATATTATACGAAATGGTATTATTTGCGTCGGCGCTGCGGCTTCGCAGGGTCGGCTCGCATCTACACTTAGGTAAGACTCGTAGTAATAAATGGTGGCCTTAGTTTTTTATTGTGGACTTATACGTAAAACGAACGATCCTGTCTCCTGTATTCGGCCGCACTAGGCTTGAAGTGGCGATCATGTCGCTCCGAATAACCCCCTGTTCACACTGTGTCAAAATGTACGACGATACGAGCCTCGGTGTGGCCGCGGCTTAATATCGAAGGCCTAACAACATGTAAACAACTCTGTGTCTTCGCGAGCATTTTTATGACTATTTACTGTAATGACGTCTTTTTTAATTATATAGTTTTTTTCTGATTAATAATATAAAATTTAAATGTAAGTAAACCAACATAAAACTTATTTTACATAAATATTATATTTAATTATTAACAATATTGATAATTGTAAAATTGGCCATAGGTTGTAACAAGTTATCAGTTGGAATGCCAATTAAACAATTTTTCATGATTTTTAATAGAATTTGTTTTATTTTTTCCTTATCCTTGGTTATGACTTAATTTTTAATACCTTTTGTAATTACAGTACTTTTTACAGGGCGATAACCCTACGCAAAAGAAAAAATGCATCTCTTAGTTTCATCTCTTTTTTGAAGTTTATATGTTTCATCATAAATTGATCTTGAACTACACTCGCAAACAAAAACCAAATCGACTTGACCCCTAACTCTTCATACCTACATATTTACGAAAAATATAGATACCTACTAGATTTATAAAAACAATAAATAAAGCTTGAAACTTCAGCTTTAATGAGATATCCTCATTACCAATATCCGTTAATTATGTTAGTAATTAATTATGTCAACATAAATGCAGCAAAAATAGAAATTTGGAAATAGGCGCTTTGGTATTCTACAAATAAAACAAACTGTTTAAACACACTAAAATTTATTAGGTACTCAATATTATTTAGTATTCCAATCTCTAGCCCTAATTACAGTTTAAAGTCGGTTCTTCATCGATCTTATAATTTTTTTACATCGTCTTGAGGAATGCCGTCCCACCACTCCTGTAATATAAGCTGCCTCCAATTTATGTGGTCGAAGGGAAGAGCCGACTCAATTTTTATGGTCGAGAAAGCTTACTGCCACCTAAACGGGAACGGTTTGAGGTGTGATTTAAACTGTGAAACACACACAGTGTACACAGTTGAAAAATAGCCAACTCCGAACAAAAGAACTGCACAATAGCCAATACTGTATCGAAACTCACACAAACGTAAAATAGTGTATGTACACGTTGATGGTTTCAATTACTAGTTTACTATTAACTTGTGTGAACCGGATTAATAATTATTACATATTATAGCGCTATAATTATTTAAAATATGTATTCAAAATTATTTAAAGAGTTTTAATGAACGCATCTTAAGAGTCAAATCCATAGAGTAACTTATATATCTGTCAAACTCAATGTCACTGTCAAGTGTCAATGTCAAACATTTGATTGAAGGCTCGGTTCGGTTCTCTTTTCTAGTGAATTCAGCGAAAATTCCGATAAAAGATTGTTTGATCGCCTTGTGCAAAAACATTCTTTTGGCACCTACACCCAAACAAGATCCTCGTGTTCATCTCTTTGTATCACGAAAGTTCCCGCGACATTTTTCATACAAGATGTCTGATGCAATCGATGAGTACTTCGATGCGGCTTTGCCTCTTGTTAAAGCCGCCGGAAGCCTTATAACTGAGTATGTAAGTGGATGTAAAGTGTTCGAGCTGAAGTCGTCCGACATCGACTTAGTGACGGAAGTGGACAAGAAGGTCGAGGAGACGCTTATCACTGGCCTTTCCAAGAAGTTCCCTACGCACAAGTTTATCGGCGAAGAGTCCGTTGCAGACGGAGCCAAGTGCGTCCTGACTGACGAGCCAACGTGGATCATCGACCCAGTCGACGGGACCCTCAACTTTGTCCACGGTTTCCCTCACAGCTGCATTTCATTAGGCTTAGTCATCAACAAGGAGTCAGTCGCTGGAATCATCTACAATCCTTTGATAGGCCAGCTGTTTACGGCCAAGAAAGGACAAGGAGCATTCTTGAATGGTAGGCAGATCCATGTATCACAAACCAAGGAGTTGAAAAAAGCTTTAGTTGCTTTTGAAGCAGGAACAAGCCGTGATGAGGATAAAATGAAAGTTGTTCTTGCAAACTTCGAAAAGATTACATCTCATGGTCATGGGATGAGGTCCTTGGGGTCTGCAGCATTGAACATGGCTATGGTGGCCATGGGTGGTGCTGATGCTAACTTTGAATTTGGTATTCATGCTTGGGATGTGGCAGCGGGAGATATCTTAGTCAGAGAGGCAGGTGGTGTATGTATTGATCCAGCTGGTGGGCCTTTCGACATTTTGTCGAGGAGGGTTCTCTGTGCTAGCACTCCTGAGCTTGCACAAGAACTGTCGAAGACAATTGTCCAGTACTACCCTGAACGAGATTAAAAGCAGTAATCAAATTTTAGTTCAATTACCAGGGATGTACAAATGTAATGTACATTCATATTTGAAACCAATTTCTGTATAAAGATACTATAAATATGACCATGACTTCCATTACTACATAAATTTATGTAAACACTAGCTTCTGCCCGTGGCGTTACTCGCGTGGTACATCAATGAAATATAGCTTATGTCTTATTTTAATGTATAAGCTATACTATTGCAAAGTTTCATTAAAATCCATGCAGTACATATTGCGTGAAAGAGTAACAAACATCCACACATCTATACTTTTGCGTTTATAATATTAGTAAGAAATACCATATATAAATAAGTTGAAAGTACTAAAATGTTGTTAATGGGGCATTTATGCATTGAAACTATTTTAATATTTTTATACACATTGTTAATCAACTGAATTTGTTGGTGCATTAAAAATCTGAGTGAGGAGAAAATATACTTTATTAAGTAAAGCTAATTTCAATGATAATTCCAATATATTGAGTTATTTAATTTCTGTGATTCTTTTAGACTGCAGCAGTGAATGAATAAAATATGTTAATTGATTATTATGATGACGTAAGTTAAGCCCATTTTTGTAGATGTTCCTTCACTGCCAACACAAATTGTGTAAATAAACCTCGTCAATTCCATGTATATTAATTTTGTGAACTTAAATTACTTAAAAAAGTTGTATGTTACTCCTACAATATTGTATGAGTTGTGTTGTGAGTTTGTTAATGTAATTTGGTAAATTTTTCTTACACCTATGTATCCTTTGAGGTAGAAGTGAAACAAAATGTTTTGGTACTTAATTCTATATTTTCTTAAGTTACTTAACAAATGATCTAAATAAATAGTCATGAAGGATTGTAGTTCAACTACTTACCTGAAATTATTGTACCTTATATGCATATAAATTAAATGTAATTTATTTTATACATATTACATTGATTAAAGTGTTATTAAAATAAAGATGTTTCAATTATCCAGTTTTTATTAAGCATAACTAAAGATAATATCGGTGGTATGCTTCATTAGTTATTAAACTGTTATGTCAAGGAATAAGACCACCCTTATGTAAGTTAGTAAGCTATACATAATGATTACTTGGCCTTTTAACATTTGTTTAGTTTAATTAGTTATTATAATAATTATAATCTATAAAGATAGATAATGTGTTTATTGTAACTCATAATATTGGACGAAGAATCTATAGTTTGTTTTAAATGTGTGACATCCCATCTAATGTATTACATTTTCAGACCATATTTTTCAAAAACATTCTCAAGAATATTATGTCTGTAAAAATATCCTAAATGTAAGGACAATTCAGATATTCTCTTTGTGAACCACAGAAATAAGGACATAAGAATATGATCCTAAAACTAAAGTAAATATTTACTAAAGAAAACAATATCCATCTACATAAGTCTAGTAATAAAGAGATCGTTGCTATTTTTATTTAGGAGCTAATGAGTCAGTCAGAAGTCATTTGTTATGTTTACGTCAAAATAGTATTTGTCGATCCTTGAAGTCAATTCAGTAAGTTTTGTCCAATTTAAGTCAGTCAAAAGTTTAGTCAGTTTGCAGTTAAATTTCAAATTCAAATATACTGCTAAATATGATAAGGCATCACATTAATTATTTAGTTTGTACTTTCTTAAGTCTAGATGTCAAGTTAGGTTTCGTTTATATTTTTGTCATGTCAATTTTATTAGTTTAAATATTGTCTTAGTCACTTTTAAGTCTGGTCATCAACATTTCATATTGTTTCTTGTGTCAGATAACGTCAAACATGTAGGTACCTACCTCTTTCTCTCCATAAAATTATTAGGTCGTCAGTTTCAGTTAAATGTACTTGTTAAACAGATATTGGCGACATATTGGCAAATTTAGCTATTCAACGTATCAAATCGGTCAATAAGTCCTCGTAGTCAGTAATGTTTGACACTCATTCTATGATTTTACGAAGTCATTTAGTCATGTTGCAATTAGTAATAGTCTTTAATTTGTCAGTAAAGTCATAGTTGTTGTATTCGTCAGTCATCTCACGGTCCTTTAGATAATTGTTAACACAGGTCAGATATTATGGGGATTATGGGCGTGATGTAATTCTAGTCATTTGTCAATTCAGTCATTGCAGATGTACGCTGTTTGAAAGGTTTCTTCTTTGTCATTGTCTGTTAGGGTTGGCCCCATATTGTATAATACGTATAGTCATGTATATATTTTCTTGTCCAAAGCCGAGCGTCACATTTTTTAAGCCCTAGTAAGTTAATCATAATAAAAAAAAAAACAATTTCTTGTTGTAGTCTCGTTAAAGTTTCCCGGGGCGTCGCTTCCTTGGCATGCCCAGGGTCAGAGGGCGGGGGATCTCCTTGAGGGCGTACGGGTCCACTTTCATGGAGGGCATGCGGTGAGGCGGGTCTTCGGGGAGGTCGGCGTCTTCCTCATAGACTGCCCATTGGGTCGGACTGAAACAATCAATATCAAGCATAATCACATTGATCTTATTCGAAAGAAAATACATAAGGCATCCTAGATCTAGTATTAGGAAATGAACAATTTCTAATACTTATTGCTCATACTACCTAAGTCGTTTTTTTAACGGCCAGAAAGGTCGTTAAAAAAATAAAGGGGTAATTAATTATTAAGGGTAATACAAATGTAAATATGCCTATGCTGCTGATATATTTTATTAACATTAGAAATTTGGAACATCATGCGGTTCCTAATCACCTGTTTTCACTTGGTATAATCTGGAACGCCACAGAAGGCGTCTTGGCACTATCTGCCGGTTTCTTGTTCTTGATCCTCAGTCGCCCCAGGCTTGATTGCGATTCTATCTCATCCATCAATGCCTGCTTGTTTGGTGACGATCTTTCTTCTACATCTACGTTTATTGGAAGTCCTGGGCTGTTGTAGTTTTCTTTTAAAATGTCTGTCTTTATTTCAATAGTCTTTTCAGTCACTGGAGCACTAGAGTTACTGTATTTGTGAAGCACATTTCGTACGTAGTAATATTTGTCATTGTTATTAATATTCATGTCTTGTTCTTCGTCGTGTCGTCGTGTCGGTCTGTGCAAGTTTGTGTAAGGTCTGGTCGCTGTGTCGTACAAGAAAAACGTGGAAAGTTTCATGTCACTAGTCTGTTCGTTAAGTCTTTTAGACTCGTCGTCGTAAGTCGAGAAGTCTTTACTGATCACGTCGTGTTTAGAGTCTGTTTGTGGTTTGTGTGTTAGTTCGTCTTTTGTCGGGTCATCGCCTCTGTAAGTCCCTACGTAACCGAAAGTAACAAGTTTGTGCAAGCTGTCAGTCGTTGTAGATATTTTCTCGTAGTTGTTCGGTCTGTCTGTTGTTTTAGTCTTAATTGTAGTCAAAACAATGTCGTCGTTAGATCTAGCGGAGGAATGTGGACTCTCCCTGTTAGTCGTCTGTGCTGGTGGTCTGTTGCGTCTGTAAAAGTCGTTGTCAAGGTCCTGGTTTTGGTCGCGTATTTTGTAGTAGTAAGGTTTGTTGGGTTTAGGTCGTTGGTACTTGTCGTCGGGTCGGCGGTAAGTGTCGTCGTAAGTCTGGTAAGTCACTTTAACTATGTCTCTGTCTGTGTTCCTGTCATGTGTGTGTGGTCGTCTAGTCGTCTGTCGCCAAGATTCAGTCGCACGCGGTACATAGTTTATGAGGTAAGTGTATTTGTTAACGTTTTCTGTGACAGTTATGACGGGTCTGTGTTGGTTGTACGGTCTTTTGTGCGGGCGGTTGTTCACTACAACAGATTGCACCTGGTGTAGAGTCTCTTCCTCGTCGTCATAGTCATAGTCGTATGTTTTTTCAGGTTTATTGATATTCTGTCGCGAGTTGAGGGTCAGTGTGTCTTCAAAACGTCGCGTTTTGTTTTTAAAATCTAGTTTGTCATCTATTTTTTGAGTCGTATTCAGTTTGTTTGTAATGTCAGTGGAAGTCTTATTAGTCAGTCGGTCTTTGTCTTTTACAGTCGAGTCGGTTTTGTTAGTTTTGTCAGTTGTATTTGGTTTTGCAGTGTTATGTGGTTTAGTCGAATTGGATGTTGTAACTGGTCGCTTTTGAGTCAACTTATTAGATGCAGATACTTTTGGTGGCTTTTTAGTGGTAGTCGGTCTTGCAGTCGTCGTTGTAGCCTTAGTCCTTTTAGGTCTGTGAGTACTAGTTTTAATGTCGTCCGTTTTGCTAATGTCATTGTTTGAGTCGGAATTGATTTCAACCCAGGGGGATAAGTCAAAGTTGTTGAGGAGTCCGTTGTGGCAGGAGATTCTGTCGTTGTCGGGATTGTCATGGGAGAGGAAAACGAACGGTTGAATGCTGTCGATGGTGTCTAGAGTTCGGCAGAGCACTTGAGCGAATGAGATGCGTCGAATTTGTTGGAGTTGCGCTGGTGTGAATGAGGAGTCCAAGCCACCGTTCTCGTACCTGGGGACAAGTTAAAGAATCTGGTAAAATTTGTGAATTCAACTGGCTAATGAGTTCTAATGTGGTTGATTAATTGGTTAACTAATTCAATTGGTTAAGTTGTCTAACAGAAGACAGATTTTAAGACTAAGTGATTTAAACATGTGGTTACCAAAAGCGATCTCCTTTTCTGAGGTTGGAAAACTGCTGGGCTATTATGCATGCGAATGTGGGTCCCACCAGCCCTCCGACGACTGGTCGCTCGGCCATCCCTCCGGTGAATAGGTCTATGTCATCTACGTGTCTATAATCGGATAAATAGTTTTATTGATTTATGGTATCATCGGGCATGCAAGAAATACACGTAAGTTATTTGCTTGGTGACTGTATCTACATAAAAACTTATCTTAGTGTATCGAGTATGAAAACACTTTAATCTGGTAAACCAATTGAATAGCTATCTACGATTAGGTAGTCTAGTCTGCATCTATATTATCGGTATGACGTTTGCTTATTTCATCGCAAAGATATCGAGATAGCATGTAAATTGGATATACATAATATCTTTATTGCTTTTTTAAATTTCTTAAACAAATCTATCTAAGTAGGTACGTCATTCTTTATGTATAACAATATTTCCTGAGATACTTATTTGAAGAAGTAGTTACATTGCTGAATGCTAATTGCTATGCAATATTACCTGTACAGGGTCTGCAGTCTTCTCGCTGCTCTTGTTGGCATTATCCTAAACAGGTCTTCGAATTCCGCCACCACCGAGAGGCCACACGGTTCTCGCCAGGAGGTATACGGAGGGACTCCGTGATCCCTCCCCCTCTGGATGTTAATAGCGGCAAGGTCCATCCCAAAGTCGAACTGAGGCGTTTGAAACAGATGGTTGGTGAGCTCTTCAGTGATGAACTCGTCCCGTTTCTGGATCGGCTGGTTCACCATCCCGAAGAGGAGCCGGTCGACTGCCCCCATGCTCCAGATGTTGGATGGGTTTGTCAGTTCGTTGTGTAGGGATACGTCTGGAATGAGATGAGGTTTTAGATAACTATGGGAGTGATTTCAATAAAATATCCTACTTATATGTATAGTTTATGCATGTGTGAGTGAGATTCTTATGGCTACCAGATATTTATCATTTGGAGCGCTTATGTCAAGTGTATGTGTGTCGTAAATTGCGTGTCAAATTGGAGCACTTACGGAGCTTCAACGTCCAGTTAATGGCGCGGAGTTATTTATTTGTTACAAGTCCGTGATTGTATACGGTAAATTGTAACGTCACATGGTATTATTTCCTTACAAGACGCGGTACGTTTTAACTGCTATATGTAATGTCAATATGTACAAACAAAAATGTATAACATACAAGCCTGATTCATGCAAGATTGTTAAGTAAGTATATTTCTAAAATTGATACGTTACGAGTTCATGGAGACAGAAAATCGATTCGTGATATTAATCAGACGACTGTCGGTAAATTAGTCGTGATCGGTAAATTATACCAGATTAATAGATTGGATGATAAATAACTTCGCATTTTAATATTAACGATGATCGCTAATGTTCGTAGATCGAATTAATGTCAGAGTAAACTTATTATGCCAATATGTCAAATTGAAGGTTTAATAAATCTAAGCTATGAAACTGTTTGATAACTTAATTCCACGTTTTCTGTGGGATAAGTTGAGACCGACAGTAATAGGGATATTGACTGGCAAGTCAATTGAGATACTTTTTACAAAAACACGACCACTTCATAGATTTTGTATGGTCTTGTCGGTTTATTACTAGTTCGTATAGTCACTAGTTTGTATAGTCAACTGACTACATGTTATGCAGTTTTTGTAAAATAAAAAATCGAAGACTCTATGCTCTATATACCATAACCAAAATCAACATGGTTTTACAACATAATACGTTACTTTCTTTTACGGAATTGAATTTTAAAATTAAATATAAATGGTGTAAACATCGATATTGTAAATGCTTGACATGTGATAGCAACCCGAATTACTTCTAAGGCGCCATCTTCATTTTATTCTTAGGCGAGATCCGCTTTGACCGCGAGACATAATGAATCTCTTGACGACGTAAATAACGCTCTCTCTCAAGTCCTATATTGGTTTACTACTAATAACTTGCTGCTTAACGCAAAAAAAACTAAATGTGTTAAGTTCTCAATGCCAAACACAAGGCAAGTCAATACGCGGATTATTATGAATAATGAAGCAATAGATTTAGTTCAATCCACAGTATTTTTAGGAATTTCTATTGATGCTAAATTGCAATGGGGTCCCCATATTGCGGCTCTGGCAGGAAGACTTAGTTCAGCTGCATTTGCAGTTAGAAAAGTAAGGCAATTAACTGATGTAGAAACAGCAAGATTGGTGTACTTTAGTTACTTTCATAGCGTTATGTCATACGGTCTGCTGCTGTGGGGATCTGCGGCCAATATACAAACTATTTTTGTATTGCAGAAAAGGGCAGTCAGAGCCATATACGGCCTCAGTCCACGTGACTCGCTAAGAGAAAAGTTTAGAGAAATAAATATTTTAACAATAGCATCACAATTTATTCTGGATTGTATAATGTATATATTCAAAAATATTGAAGCATTTCCTAAAAAGTCAAACTCTCATAGTTTTAATACTAGAAATAAACACAAACTTGCTGTTCCTATTCAAAGACTCCAAAAGAGTGGTAATTCATTTATTGGTCTAAGTATTAAAATGTTTAATAAACTACCACAAAGTATTATAACATTACCCCTACATAAGTTCAAATTATATATTAAATCATTTTTAATGAGTAAGGGTTATTACAAGATACAAGATTACCTCAATGACAAGGATTCATGGTTAACTTCATAATGAAGTGTTCACCTGCAGTGATATCTACATAGTCTTAAGTATATAATAATTAAGTTTACAAATTTGTAAAATTTGGCATTTAAAAGAGTAACTATCGAGTTTCTTGCCGGATTCTTCTCGATAGAGTCTACCTTCCGAACCGGTGGTAGTATTAGTTCTTATCCTTTTTTTTATGTATATTGACTATTTATAAGTGCTTTCTTAAAGCCCATATAAATAAAGATATTTTGATTTGATTTGATTTGACCATTATCTTACATTTAGCGATTCTGTTTATTACATCGTAAGTAGCCATTGTTTTTTTACCTTCATAACCTTAGACAGGTAATCAGAAAATCTATTGTGAAACTCGCATTTTCCACCACTAAGCAATTCTTTCCTTGTTAAAGGGAGTAAGCACAGTTGTTCTATTTTACTTTTACATCTACAACTCACTGTTGTTAATAGGCCTGTGGAACCGATCGTAGCGCATCATGGAGGCCTGCACCAGGCTGTGCCCGAAGCGGAAGGCGGCTGAGCCGAAGGAGCTGGCCGGGCTGGGGTTCACCTTGGGCGCGTAGCCCTTGAAGTAGCCCTTCTTCAGCGGGTCCAGCTCGAATAGCTGCATCACCTCCGCACCTGTCGCCGGTATTACATATGTTAGATACATGCATAATACTATCGCGCCCGAAATCGTCAACCAAACGTGGTTGACAGAGTCTTAAGAAGCAACAAGCAAGCTCCGTATCCAGCAAGCACTCATAGTCAAAAACATAAAAATGTGTTAGCTGGCAAATAGTGAAAACATAGAGATAAATAAATAAATATCCGACTTAATCACAAACATTGATCTGACTCCGAGATAAGTAGCTTAAGCACTTGTGTTACGTATATCAGAATCAACAGTGGTATTACGAATATATACTTAAATATTGGATATTAACACCCAGACATAGAACAAACACAAGTATTCTTCATACGAATGTTTGTCCTGGGTGGGGATCAATCCCACAAGTCTTGGCGCATGGGGCAGGTTCACTACTAAATGCGCCATCGAGCCAGTCAAACGATAACTCCTGCAAACCCAACACACCACTAGTCGCCTTTAAGATACATTATTTTTTATACCATCATGAGATGCCATGCATTCTGATGATTTTATAGTGACTCTTGAAAATTTTCATTATCTTTTATATGGATTTCCTTCGTGGTTTCATATTTGAATAATATACTCTAGATTTTGGACGTTCAATATTGTTACTCTTCAGTTTTCATAAACTTGTGCCCAATTAAAAAGCAAAATATAAGTTTTGTAATTTGTAGTAAATAAATGTTGGAACACAAAATGAAGAATTACTAAACAATAGGTAATATTTGTACATAGCATATTATTACTCTGTGGTTATATCAAACATTTCGTTGATTACCCAAAACTATAGGGAGGAACTCCCTATAGGTGATGTGCTGGATCATAGCTCCGACTATTTTACGGGTTTCTTGGTATATCTTCTCGTCACTCCAGTGCGGGTTTAGGTGGGCTAACTCCTGGGCCATCCTGCATATGACAAAATACCATGATAGTTCTATGTAGGTAAGTATATAAGTTTATTTGACAATGACATTATGATTCAATTTGCCGTTGCAGTAGAGCTTCGTCTATAAGATTTACTCTCTATAGTGCCTAATCTTTTTATTCTGTTACTAGTTTCTGCCCGCGGCTTCGCTCGCGTGGTACGTCGATGAAATATAGCCTACATGTTATTCGGGTGTATCAGCTATATTATTCTAAAGTTTCATTAAAATCCATTCAGTTTTTTTGTGAAAGAGTACCAAACATCCATCCATACATACAAACTTTCGCATTTATAATATTAGTAGGATACTTAGGATCCATGTCTGTCTTTCTGACACAAACATTCCCTATTAATCGATCTGGGTTAGAGAGCCGTCGGAGTAGGTAAATACTAACTCCTCTCGACTTTATCATCATCTTCCTAGCGTTATGTCCCGTGCTTAGACGAGGTCCGCTTAGACCATGATCCAGGATTTAGCGAGTTTGGTAATTACATTGAAGCGACTGCCGATCTGACCTTCGAAACCCTAAGATAGGGGTACCAGACAATTTTTGGATCATCTCCTCTCGACTTTATACTAACTCGTAAGTCAGCAAAAATCTTTACAACACAGGAACACAGGCGATGCTGATCGTGCTAGCTCTTTGAGTTAACTCAAAGCTGCGCGATGGTGCTCTATAGTTTTTATGAGTTTGACTGACCTGTTGTGCTGCCGCAGCCAGACAATGTGCGCGGCGACCAGGCCCGGGTGTTCGTTGACGCGCGCGTCGCCCGACTTGAAGCAGTCGGTGGACACGGCGCCGCCCCGGCACAGCTCGTCGCGACGCTCCGGAGGCAGCAGCGGCCGGCGTTGTTGCACGCGCCCGTATTGCAGCATCCCTAGGGATGATGTGGGATTAGGACACTGTATATATACACAATACATACCATAACGCCTGCAAACCAAGCCAGAGTCGAAGGAGTAAATGGATTTAACCACATTCGACCGAAAAATAATTATTAAGTTTGGTTTAATGGAAAGTTGTAAAAAAGTAGTGACAAGTGGCTAGCTCGTTGCTTACGTAACAAACTTAATACCCTGGACATTGTAGTTTTAAAGGCCCATGTTTTTTGCCTGTTGTCTGATGCATTAGGTGACCTTCACAATAAATTGTGGCTAAATGAAGTGCTACAAAAAGTGTAGTAATTGGTCTTTAGCACGCTTATTGCAGCACTTCTTTAAGCTACGCTTTCTAGCTGGCTTTCAATTTCTTGTGGTTAGGACTTCCAACAAATTGAGGTCTTTTGAAGCGGTCTGTTTGATTGTTTATGTTTTTCTAATACTAGTATATTTAGTCCTATGTCGGCTTGGGACTCAAAAATAATGCACTAACTATGTTCCTTGCCTAGCACAAACAAAGACAATGATGTATGGAGTGTTGTATTTATGTAGAAGACGAACTAGCTACTCGTTATTACATTTTCATAATTTTTCATTTAACCTAACTTAATTTTATTTCTGGTTGAATGTGGTTTAGGAAACTTATTTCTCGTTGTATTTACTTAGTTTGCAACTGGTTCCCAGAATATGTACTAATCCTGAAGAATTTCAGCTTGGTCACCACATACCGTTCCTAAAGAGTTCCCACCAAATTCAGGTCTGTTCAAAGCGGTTCTTGATCGTTTGCGTTTTTTAATACTATTTTACTTTGTGTTCTACTGCTTGGTTCTGACGTACCGTTCCTGTAGAGCCTAAGCTTATCTGACTGCTGCGCCTAGCTGGCATAGAGCGGCGAACGGTCGATGTACGCGGACACCTGGTTAAGCTGCGAGCCCAGCGCGACAGTTCGATTTGATATCTAATTTTGTCTGTAGTCTGATGATTAAGGAGACTTAGCTATGCTACCTACAAAATAAATTAAGAAAGTGCTGTTATAAGCATATAAATTGGTCTTTAGGTTGCTTAGTGCAGCATTTCTGTAAGGCAAACTTTCTAGCGGGCTTTAAATTTTTTGTGGTTAGGGCTTCCAATAAATTGTGGTCTGTGGAAACGGTTTGCGTGCTAGATATTTCATAATTCTATTTATTCTGGTTCTCAGGTCACATACCGTTTCTGAAGAGCCTGAGCTTATCTGACTGCCGCGCCGAGCTGGCGTAGAGCGGCGAGCCGTCGATGTACGCGGACACCTGGTTGAGCTGCTCGCGCCAGCCCAGCGCGCAGTCGTCCCGTGGCGCCGGCGAAGACCGCACAAAGTCCAGGCACCGGACGCCGCGGGGCCCGTAGAACGGGTCTGATGGTGGCACGGAGATCGGGAAGCATTCGGGGTGCTGTGGAGGTGGGTGGAGAAGTCAGCAGGTGTGTGATGTGAAAGGATTTGATTGAGGATGGGTTTTATATAAATAACACAAATGTTTGTCCTGGCTAGGGATCGATCCCTATAAGCCAATAGTTGTGGAACTATTGGCTAATAAGACAGGGTCACATCGAGCCACTCAAAATTATATTATGGAAGTATTCTTCGATATCCTAAAATAGTTTTTTTTGTCTCAGAAATTTATCGTATTGCTGGGATAAATGTAGATTGGTTAAACATTACATTTTAACAGGCTCTTACCATCAGCTCTTTGGGCATGAAGTCTCTGCCGCCATCCTTACAGCATCTCGGCACAGACCCATTGAACCCTCTAGACTGGCTGGAAGACGTGATGTCATGGTCCAGGAACTGTCCCCACTGCATCAGCAGATGCGTCACGCTGGGGCTCTCCACGTTCTCGTTCCCGTGGACCGTGGAGCTGATCTCCCTGGCCGAGGGCAGCTTGGAGCCGAAGACGGAGATGCGGGGGGCCTGGAGGCCGTCCGAGTAGGAGGGGGGCAAGAACCGCTGCACGGGGGTCATGGTGGCCCCCCATCGCGGGCGGTTCAGGTTGTTGCATGTGCCGTCGTGGGTGCGGTATCTGGACAAAGTTATGTTCTTATATTATAAACAAACAGTGGTCAAACTGATTGCATAAAGTGAGCAGGACGACGAGGAGTAACGGCAAAAGCAAGATCAAAAGTTAAGTTCAAATATAACGGTTTAAATTTTAAATGTAGCATAAATAAATTAGTTGATAAGTTAGTAAGTGAGTCACACAGGACATCGCAGGTCCCTAAATATGCTAGTGTAAACTAAAAAAATATATCGTAAGTTAGATTATCAAAAAATATTGAATGCGTATTTTTTGCTTTATCTAATAGATACACGAAAAATAACAAAGATACAATGCTTCAAAGATCCGAACGGAAAATTTTACGGACCTAGTGACGTCACGCGGTACTTTAACACGCTGTATCTTCATTATTTTTGGTTCGCTGAACAAAATTAAAAATACTTAAGTAAGCAATATTCTTTGCAATCTCAATAATGGACTATAAAAAAAATTTAGTAAACTAGTCTACTGTAAGTGAGTAAATGTGTAATTTCAACTTGTAAGTATTACATTAAAGTTTTGTCAGTGATGTAATGTATGTATACCATTAGGTCCACTATTTTCACCTTTTGGAAGCGGGGGGACACTTGGGCGCCCCCTTGTGGGGGCAGTGCTGCATGAGGGGCGACTGGCGCAGGGCGCTGGCGCCCGGGAACTGCTCCTCCTCCGTGCGCGCTTGTAGCCCATCCTCGCTGCCTTCGCTGCAACAAGAACAACCAACGTTAGTTTTGTTAATCAACTGCTGTAGGATTGCTGGAAAGCCTTAAAATATTCATATTTTTTACATTTTCTGTAAATAAATTTTTTTTTCTGTAAAATATTCATTTCTATTGACTGGCTTGATGGCGCATTTGGTAGTGACCCTGCCCTATTCGCCAAGAGTTGTGGGTTCGATCCCCACCCAGGACAAACAGTCGTGTGATGAATACTTGTGTTTGTTCTGTGTCTGGGTGTTAATATCTAATATTTAAGTATATATTTGTACTACCACTGTTGAATCCGATATTTGCAACACAAATGCTTAAGCTACTTAGCTCGGAGTCAGATTAATGTATGTGAAGTCGTCGGATATTTATTTATTTCTAAAATTACGTTTTCATCACAAACCGTAGATATTACTCAACTAGATACATAAAAGTAAAATGGTAGATATTGTTACGCGTCGTGGAATATTCCAGACGCAATACAAGACAAAATATAATTATAAAATCTAATACCTAAGAATTTAAAACGAGAAAAAGTATACAAGAATTTTATTTGTTTCGTCTTAATTAAGCATCAAGCTATGTTAACATAATGTAATTGGATGCAAATCGGGATGAGGCAAGCCGGAAGCGCGGCGCTGGTAAACTTTCGATTTCTGTTAATCTTCTGTGCCAACAAATTCTTTTGCATAATGAGCAAAGTGAAAAGATTTATGCTAATAACAGCTTGAAGACTAATAAATGTTAACACGTTGACGTTACCCGTATATTCTCAGTTTATGAATAATTCATAAGAACGTATGGAGAAAGCTTGAGAAATATATTGTTTTGTAATATTTTCGTGACATCGTCCTACACTGTATGCGTAGGGCGTAACTTTCTCAGATGCCATTTCGAGGTGAGAAGATGTGGCGAAATAGTTTAGGAAAAGTTGATATTTTATTGTTATTTTACTGTCGAATGTGCAATTCAACTTGGA
Organism: Glyphodes perspectalis; assembly: GCA_951394215.1. Classification (NCBI taxonomy): domain Eukaryota; kingdom Metazoa; phylum Arthropoda; class Insecta; order Lepidoptera; family Crambidae; genus Glyphodes; species Glyphodes perspectalis. Next base: position 16,019,752 of record OX596207.1, on the reverse strand, counting down.
TGAGTATGAATATACTCTAATACTTAGTTGAAGTAGTTACACAATTAAACTTAACTATAAATAAATATCAGACTACATCACATACATTGATCTGGCTCCGAGGTAAGTAGCTTAAGCACTTGTATTACGGATATCAGAAACAACAGTTGTATTACGAATATATAATTAAATAATGGATAATAATAACACCCAGACACAGAACAAACACAAGCATTGAGCTATACGAATGTTTGTCCTGGGTGGGAATCGAACCCACAAGTCTTGGCGCATTGGGCAGGGTCACTACCGAATGCGCCATCGAGCCAGTGGAATATGTGCCTATAGTGTATTTTTTAGTATAAAAATTGCAAGTCTGAAGAGGGAATCTAAAACGTAATTGTTGTTAATTATTAGGTAGGTAGGTAGCAAATAATATTCCCCATTTGACATGCTATTTGTAAGCACTACATGCATTAATTCAACTTGTAATTATGAAATGATCGTCTATTTTTGATGACTTTAATTTAGCGAAATGCAGAAGTAAATTAACATTTATATTTAAGTGAAAGATAAGTTTATAGCAGAGAGATAATTGTGGAAAGTAATTTTTACACGCGAATATGAACAGTAGTCGTTATTGGTGATTGGCAGTGAAAGTAAAAAAAATATTTTATTTGTTAGAGAAATTGCAAAAGTGCCGTGTTTTATGTGAGAAACTGCTTTTACCTACATCAATCATATTCGTATAATGGGTAGCGAGATGGTTTATTTTAACTTGCTGTGCATTAAAACCGATAACACGTTACCTTCGGTTTTAAAGCTTCAACACACTATTGGTCTTAGGAAATAATTAGGGTAGAACAATATTGTATTTTAAGCGCCCTTCATCAAAACTATGTAGGTTTGATGAAGGGCGCTTAAAATACAATAACAATAAGCTCCATTGTTAGAACATATACAATTTAACATATGTTGTTAAATTGTATATGTTCCAAAAATGGAGCTTACAAACTGTCAATACAACAAATTAAATGTAAATTTATATAAAAAAGTCACCCGTTTTACGTTTCAGTTTAGGCATTTGGGCGCCCTTCGCCCCCTGGCGCCTAGAGGGCTGCCGACAGGTCGATTGTTCTAATGGTTAGATGCCGTTGCGTTGTCAACCCTAATTGTCATTGGAGAAGTGCGGTTAGTGGACTAAGATTCAAATTCAAATTCAAATGTTTTATTGCCACTAAGTGTAAAATACAAGGTGGTTTATTATTTTATTGCACTTTATTACTTAGTCGCCCTTTTCGAGCATTGCAATGCGTAGAGGGCGTCGTCCGAGGGTGTCGTGCATTATAATATTATTACTTCAAAAATCGTAGACCTACAACAACATGAATGTAATTAACAGTAAGTTTCAAACAAACTTATTTTATAGGTTTTAGTTTTATGTATCTAGGCGTTGTATGCAGGAATTATTAATTGAGTTCTTTTTTCTATTTGATTAAAAAAAAAAATGCATATCATAGATAAATTGACGTTTGATTTTAAAATAATACCTACTTCTATACTTTGGAACTTTAGTTTTTGCGAAAATACTGACCCTATATACAAGACTGAAGTACAAAGCGTTATTTTACGAAGATAGAGAATGAATGAAATGTGCTAGGTATACAATGAGAAATGTTTCAAGTAAATTCACGCATTGATGAAAAAAAAAACGTGGTCCTATGTATGTAAAAACACAATAAAAAAAACCCAAGTCGTTATAAGTTTTTTCGTCACATCCAATCAATGTTACTGTACATCGTATTTTCGAACGAAGATATGGTTTCCATTTAATAAATGAGCATGCAATATTTGATGTTCACTTATAGCTAGTAGATCAATATCTCACACTCGATTACCTAATGGAAAGTATACGCGCAAAGGTGATAACGATCGCGCCCCGCCCTGCGCGCGCGCAGCTGACCTCCAGTGAAAGTGACAGCTTTCGCCGTAACATGCCGTCATACACGTAACAGCGGTGGGCGTACGCGATCGATGCACGAAAGTGTATAGGAAATGTAGATTGTGTAGACAATGCTATGTTAATACGATGTGATCATTGTTAAGTCTATCACATTAATCGTTTATTTATTCTTCATTATACACAAATCAATTAGTTTAGTAGTAAACAAATTATTAATCAAGAGGCGAATATAGAAATTAGATGTATCTCATTACATTTATTGCATTATCAAGATGGAGGAGAGACATAATTTAAAGGGCAAAGTCACGTGCCCTTATAGGATAGTTAAAAAGATAGGAACTATCATATTTTTTAATCTATAAGAGTCTATTGTGGTTATTTTTATCTTGATAAGAACCAAAAGATCGTGTTTGTCTTTCTCTTGTGAACTCACGATTTGATTTTATTTTTAGAACGAACTCAAAAATATGTTGATGTACATTTTAGATACATAAATAACATCACGCCCATAATCCCCGAAGGGGTAGGCAGAGTTAAAGGGGCAGCATGCCCCTTCAACCACATTCAGCCAAAAATAAGGCCAGCCTGAGTTAGATGGAAAATTGTGAAAAAGCAGTGACAAGCGGCTAACCTGTCGCCTACACAATCACACACCTAAAACCGATATAACATTAGTCGCCTTTTACGACGTGCTAGGCAAGAACCACAGTTGGCATATTCTTTTTAAGTCCCAGACCAACATGGGACAGTGGGCTGGGTTGAATGGAAAGCTGTGAAAAAGGAGTGACAAGTGGCTAGCTCGTCGCCTACTCAGTCACATACCCAAAAGCCCGTAAAAAATTAGTCGCCTTTTATGACATGCTAGTTAAGAACTACAGTTGGCACATTCTTTTTTTTGTTGTCCCAGATCAACATGAGCCAAGTCCCAGACCAACATGGGACAACATACATTTTATATGAATCTATTTGGTGTTTCTTGTAGATAATGCTAAATTCGATTGATAGGTGCTAATATGCGTGCAACGGCTGGCTGGCTAGCCAACATTTACAAAAATCAACTATACTATTTGTGTTTTGTTCTAAACTATAGTCGCTTAAAATATTAAAAACTAACTTACTAACTAAACTTCACGCCACTTCCCTAGCGGGGTAGGCAGAAAGAAAAATATTAAAACTGGTAAAAATATATCTAGACCTTACATAAAATAAATATGACAATTTATTAAGTAAAGATACAAAACTAAAAATAATTTTGAATATAACATTCCTAAATGAATGGAAATTTTGTATGAAAATAATTTATTTACGTCTTACGTTTAAAATCGACCTCAATAACAATCACTCAAATTAGCTAATAATTGAGAATGATTAAACAAGAAATATAAATATCGTGTTATTCAGCAGTAAATCACGCGCGTGCGCTAGTCTGTCTCGCGATAAACTGATGATATATGTATGTCCTAGTGCTAATTATTGACTGAAACGAATTAATAAGGTTGAAAATAGGTTATTTCTTTTCCGATTTTTTTATCCAGAAATTAATTTCATTCGTGAGACTGCATAGCCAGATATAGTCAATCGAAATTTTGTCCGATTTGCAAAAAGTCTCTTATCCTAATTACGCTTTATATTAGGGCAATATTTATAAATTGTAATTTAACATTTTCGGTACTTACTTAAAGTATTCGTTTACAAGGTAAAAAAAGAACATAAGTAATAAGTCATCCAATTTTGTGTATATTGAATACACACAGATGTATATTGTAAAATATTAAATAAAAACGTTTAAATAAAAAAAATAATACAAACCTGCACGTTTCTTAAAGTCAAAATAAAGTCAAGTCAATCCTCAAGTCATGTCACGTCACTGTCATTTGTCATCACGTCACTGTCATTTGTCATCACGTCACTGTCACGTCACTAGTCGGTCAGATAGTGGTCCATCGCTCCGCCGATCAGTCTTCAGGGGAATTAAAGAATAAAGATTTAAAATTTGGCATGACTAGATCGCGTAGTGTTTAGCGCGCGCGTATGCGCGGGCGCGGCGTGCCGCCATCGCGTGCGCGGGAGACTGCCGAGGGGGGGAGCGCGCGCGCGCTCAAATACTACCACTACTTCTGCCCCCGTGGCGCAATGAAAAGGTGTGGAGCCACTATTTCGCAGACCCTCGAAGGTGCTTAAACACTGTCCGGAACATAAAGTATATAAAGTATATCTCTATACTTCTAACCACAGAACATATCTAAGTTTATCTGTTCTGTGAAAGTTACGGACTTTTTCTCCGTAGCCAGGAATCCTAAGCACAATAGGAAGCGATCCATCTACTGTTTTATTGTTTAAGTTTTGACACTCGGAAATATCTATATCTCCATACTAATATTATAAATTCGAAAGTGTGCTTGTCTATCTGTTGCCTCTTAACGTTTAAATCGCTGAAGGTAAAATTTGATATGAAAATAGTTTGAGTCTTGTGAAAGGCTAAGATATGATTTGCCTATATGACGAATGAAGAAGTCCATGACAATATAATATAAACTTGAATTAAGTCATAGTCTAATGCAGTGGTTCCCAACCTTTTTGTGACTGAGAATTCTTTGATTTCACTATTGTTTTAAAGATGTAGATTGTCACCTCACTGGCTTTTATTTGAATTAATAAACACTTAAAGCCCAAACAATATTTTGGCACAAACACTGATTATTATGATCCTATAACACCGGCAAGGGTGAAATGTCTGATGTATGACTGTATTACAGTAGCAACGACAGATAGACACTGGACTATCTTATAGAGCGAATTATGTGAATAGGGTTAATAGATACCTACCTTTGCTTAGTATTATATTACAATACTAATTTAAGAACGTCATTTGGTATGTTACTAACAAAGTAAGTGGTGACATTTTAAAATCAGTCGTAATTTATCGAAATGTTATTTCATATCTGACAATTGACCAATTGGTCTTAAAATGTCAAGTGTCTACACATTTTGATCTAAAAAGATATTACGCCTTTTAAGTGGAAGAAAATATATTAATTGCGTATTTGTTTATCCGTTACGTAATTACTCATATCAATAAGTACTCTTGCCATGTTGGCTTGGAACTCAGCAATAATGCTGATACTGTGATTCTTGCCTAGCATATTGTAAAGGGGAATAATAGTGCATTTGGTATTGAGTTTTATGATACGCAGCTAGCGATAGGTCTTAAATATTTCACAAATTTTCAACTGTCCTAATTCAACTTAATTAGTACGATTTAGCTTTACTTTGCCTACCTCTTCGCCTTTTTTAGGGCGCAATTAAAGCTTTCTATTTAGGGCGCTATTAAAGCTTTTTGCCCAAATCGCTCATGAAGCTTTGTGCTTACGGCACCTTCGAAGTTTTGGTCTCTGATATACAGGAAGCTGTAACGGCGATCATGATCAGATACCACGACTGATCCTGGACACCGGTGGTTGTTTATCCAATCATATATTTCTTGATTTTTTATCACTTAAGGCTTGTTAAACAGCGACCGGTTTATATAAATGAAAGCAACTGAAATCCGTATCGGCTGGGATTGCGTGTGGACTGGGCGATTAATTTTTTTTGTTAGAACATTAAGTGTTCAATACATGTTTCCGGGATCTTGCATCCATCGCAAGGCAGTAAAGACTGAGACAGGTTTTTGGGTAATGAATGTATTCTTACATACATGCATATATATCATCAAATCCGTAATCCCCGAAGGTAAAGTAAGTCAAAAGTGACTTTAAACTACTGTAGGTATGTAGTCTGCGCTAGGATTAATTATATATAGATTTGTTTATTTATTGAACCGAATTCAACAATAAAGCAACGACATTTCGAGGCCTTTTGTGTATTGTCTTATGGATTGCGCGGAGATTGCTTTAAAAATGTATTTACAAAGCACCCAGATGCCTTTACGACAATACCACTGTGTATTGACAAACGTAGAAATACCGAGTCGGCTTGTAAACGAACCGATTAGATTCGGAACCAATCGATTTTGGAGCATTAACAAGTTTGCTGAAATGACAATTCAGTGTGAGTGTAGCGCTCCTCGTACAAAACGACAGTTGTTGACATTTGTTTGGCTATGTCGAATTGTTGTATAGTTTGTGTAGCGTTTAATTTTTGTGAAACTTTGTGAAATCATGAAATCAATTACTTTTCTAATATATAAAATAAATATATTGTCTGACACACCAATTTCTAGTTATGCTAGCTCCCAAACTAAGGTGATGCTTGTACTATGGATACTAAGTGAACGGATAGACATACTTAAATACGTTTATAAACATCCACTAGAGTACAAATGTCCGTGTTCATCACATGAAACATTTGCCCCTAACGGGATTTGAACCCGACCCTTGGTTTCGTGGCCAGGGTCGCTGTTCAGTCGACCAATCGGCCAGGTGAATATTTCACACTAGTCCCTGACAAATTTATCGGTTCGTTGGAAAAATATCGTTTATTTCCTGTTTCAAGGGACAAACAGGTTTATCTGTTTGTAAGGTAAATACTATTCATCCTTTTTAGCTGTGATGATAATTATGGTAAATTGATAAATTGTCAGTCACAACAATATAGAATTCGACTTACTACTGACAGATATTCTATCTAATGTCCCGCGGAATTTTCTTTTTCGATAAAGTAAAAGATATTTATGAAGTATAAGATATATTTTTCAAGTCATTTATAGTATAAGTGCCTATTTGATTTGCCTACGTAAATAAAAATAATAAAATTTCAGTAACTACATTTTTATTGTTCTAAATTTCTGCGTATCGGTTAAGTGATTTTGGCATCATCATAACTTAAAAAAAACAGACTGAGTTAGGTACTTTCGCATTTAATACTAGTAAGCAATAATGTTGTTGTGAAAACACTCTGCATAATGTGGCTTTTCTCGATAATTTTTCATCTTAGTAAATTGTGTAAGTGTTTAAGTTTCTACTTCGTCTAACTTACCCATTTAATAGCTCAGGTGTGGTACTGGTAGCTTGCTTAAGTTTTCAATAAACATTAATATATGCCGCTTTAAGGAAGTGTTAATCAGCTGAATTACAAATAGGTTAGTGGATGGGTTAAACCCCTTCTAAAGAACAGCTGAATAATTTTCAAACAACATTTTTAAGTCTCCAGACTAAACATACCTACATAGTGACACTCGAATTCGTTAGCTTGATTTGTTAGTTTTTCTATTTTTCCATATTTCTTTTTTAATCAGATTGCCGTTTAGTTTTAATATTGTTTTGATTTGACGAAACTGGACCTGACCTGGATTCGGATTACCTGTACATAACTTTATCTTAAATTGAATCGACTGTCACCTGACCTCCGTTAAGGGAACTAAAGAGACAAATTTGATCATAGTTACACATTCATAGTTATTACCAACCGAATTCAAAAAAGGAGGAGGTACTCAATTAGACCGTATATATATTTTTTTATGTGTTTGCGGATAACTGGCCCTTTGGTCGAGTGGTCAGAGACCCTGGCCACGAAACCAACGGTCGCGGGCTCGAATCCCGCTATGGGCAAATGTTTCGTGTGATGAACATGGACATTTGTACTCGAGTCATGGATGTTTATAAACGTATTTAAGTATGTCTATCTGTTCACCTAGTATCCATAGGACAAGCATAAGCTTAGTTTGGGAGTAGGGAATTGTTGTGTCAGTGTGAAGATTTAAAAATTTATTTATTTAACTTCGTCTTTTATTAACCGATTTTGATGATTATTCTTAATTTCCTAACTTTCTTATAACCGAGCTTGTAGGATGAGTACCTACGTACTAGTAGACTTAAAAAACTAGGGCTTCGTATAGTCCTGTATACCTCGCATGTATAGCGCATGTCATTACTATGGAGCTTCCATAGCTTTCTTCATTGCTACGAAAAAAAATAGCACTAGTGGGTCGGAAAGTTCGAACAGGCCATATTTGACTGGCTCGATGATGCATTCGGTAGTGATCCTGCCCCATGCGCCAAGAGTTGTGGGCTCGACCTCAACCCAGGACAAACATTCGTATGATGAATACTTGTATTGGTTCTGTGTCTGGGTGTTAATATCGAATATATTTAAATATATATTTGTAATACCGCTGTTGAATCTGATATCCGTTACACAAGACTTAAGCTACTTACGTCGGAGTCATATCAATGTATGTGATATCGTCGGATATTTATTATTTATATATTCGAACGAACCACATTGCAAGTCAGATGTTTGATGTTGCACAGCTTGTTCACGAAAACTCGCACAGATTCGTCTAGGCATATTTTATTAAAATAGCTCGTTCAATTTACTAGTTTCCGCGGCTAAGTTTACAACATTTTGTTATTTACGACAGTGGAAATAGAAATCATATCGCCAGCTGATGGTATCGCGCACTTTCACGACCGGTCCGGTATGGTCCGGACTGCGACTGGTTTCGAAAGAAAACGCTCCGATGTATATGATAATTCGATGCTGATGCTCTTTGAAATTTGAGATATACTTCCGTTTGTGACACGCTGGGATGCGAGATGCGTGGTTTATGCTGATTTATGCTGAAGTTGCTTTTTCCGGCTTCAATCCTGGATGAAAGTATCCTTTTCTAAATACTCCTGATAACATGTAACCATGACTACTTAAAACGTGAAAGCTTAGCCAATAAACATACCCATTTTCGCGTTTATAATTTTAAGTTTGATAATGATTATTCTATTCTATTCTTATACAATGTTGGTCAGTCACTTTAAAAGAATGTACTTACTGTGTTTCTTGCCTAGCATGTCGTAAAAGGCGACTAATTGTATATGGGGTTTTGGGTATGTGATTATGTAGGCGACGAGCTAGCCACTTGTCACTACTTTTTCACAATTTTCCATTTAACCCAGCCCAGTTTTGTTTTTGATTGAATGTGACTAAAGGGTCCTGCTGCCCCTTATACTCTGCCTACCCCTTCGGGGATTATAGGCGTGATGTTATGTATGTATGATTATTCTATCAGTTTTAGAACTTACACATTAATTTACCCTTTTAATGTCTAAATATATAATCATTATCTTTGTTGGCCATATGTATGTTTGTTAAAATCGTTAAACACGTGAAGGTACGCCTATCAAGTTGTTATTAAAATATATCAAACACTCGGGTTCGCAGCCTTTTAAATAGTTAAAAGTTTATAAATCACCAGGTTAAACTCCTCATTTGTCATAGTTTGCACGATGAGTATCAGATATGTACTTTGTTAAAGCTTGAAAATAATATTATAATGCACACAAATAAAAAAGAACAACTTGTTACTTACATAAGCATTACAATTACATTTCAATAACTTACATTTAATGATCCTCATTGCGTAAGCACTTGCATTTCTTTGGAACTCAATAGTCAGAGTGTAATATTAAAAGTCAATTTTCCTTGTAAACTTTCTTGTAAAACTGCATGTCAGCAAAAATAATGCAAATGATCTTAGAATGGTTAGAAACTTGTCTTACATAAGAACTTGCGATCAAAATATATTATGACAAGTTTATTATATTTATTTGTAAGACTGGTGACCGACTAAGCCATATTATTTATGGTCTTCCTTTACAAATAGACCATCGAATACAATAGGTATTTAATACTTCAAGAGTTTAGCGTGTTGAAACAAATAACTTCTCCTCTATATTTTAAAAGTATAAAATAATGGTTCATCTTAGAGATTATATTATAATAAAAAATAGCTAGTTTTCTATCTATCCTAAAAAAATTCTACTTACCTATTAATTCATAACTAACTAATGAAACTTCACGAACATCACTTCTACTTCCCTCGCGGGTAGGCAGAGAGAACCGAACGCCATATGGCACGATCCTTACACACCTCACTTGCTTCTTCAACATTCATGATACTTTTCATACAAGGTCTACGGTTTTTATGACTCATAACATGACGTTCATTAATTAATTAATAGTATTTTTTTAAACACTAGAGTGTATACACACTTATTCTCTAACTCCAATCATAGCTTATGTATATACGCCTGTGTTATGCTTACTAGATCACAAATAGATATGTACTCAGGTAGATATATGCTCAGATATATATATATATATATTCAAGTCATGATTATATGTATAATAGTACCTTTACTATTACATATATACATATAATCATGACCCGAGTATAAATGGCTGACTGTATTCATCACACGAATATTTGCCCCCGGCGGATCTAGAACCTGCGGCCTTTAATTTCATCAGGATGTCTGACCACTAGATTAAGCGTTAATTCAATATCCGTGTTCCACAATATTTCCGTCGAAGACTTATCCTCGACCTCTTACTCATCAGAACGACGGTTACTCAACATCAGATAATAAATAACAAATATCCGTGTAAGATTACTAAACAATATTGAATTTGTGTCAGGTATCCTTGAAGTTACATGCATTTTTTTGTTTTTTTTATAAATAAATATCCGACGACATCACATACATAGATCTGACTCCGAGGTAAGTAGCTTCAGCACTTGTGTTACGGGTATCAGAAACAACAGTGGTATACAAATATATACTTAAATATTAGATATTAACACCCAGACACAGAACAAACACAAGTCCTGCGTGGGGATCGAACCCACAACTCTTGGCGCATAACATCACGCCCATAATCCCCGAAAGGGTAGGCAGCGTCAAAGGGGCAGTAAGCCCCTTTAACCACATTCAGCCAAAAAAAACTGGGCATGGTTAGATGGAACATTGTGAAAAAGTAGTGACAAGTGGCTAGCTTGTCGCCTACACAATCACATAGCTAAAACCCGACCTACCATTAGTCGCTTTTTACGACATGCTAGGCAAGAGACACAGTTGGCACATTCTTTTTAAGTGCCAGACCAACATGGGACGATATTTAATCGTTAAAGTTTAACGCGAATTTATTAATAGTGGTGTAAGCTGAAGCATTATTCTTAATCTACAATGCTTATTGAATATGTGCTCACTATGTCTTAATAGCAGAGATGTGAACAGTCTGAGGAAGACCTAAGACAAGAAAAAAATAAACTCTAAATGATAAATTGTCCACATCACCATAATTATCAGTAAACGTCATATGCTTGATATGATGACAAAGTAATAGCTTAAGCACTCGTGTAATAGAAATCAAAATTAACCAAGATACTACAAACTCCCAGACCCAGGATAAACACCTGTTTTATAAACAAGTACTTTTCACAGTGTGGGAATCGAACCCCCTTCGACGCGAAATCTGAACCTATGCTTCTTCGAGGCAGTCGATTCGATAACGACTTTTCACCTAAATCACTTTTCACTCATGCACTCTTTCACGTATACAGTTTTGTGTGCTGTACAGATTACATATTATATTTTCCTTCATATTCGAAACGGGATTGCTTGTAACGAAAACCGACAACAGAGTTTAATTCGAAATCAGGTTCAATAAAATCCTCGAAATATCGTGCAGTACTCTCCTTCCGTGTGTTGCGTAACATCTGGGCCACGCGACCAGGTCGTACGCTGATAAAACCCTCAAAAGCTTGACTTTTGCCAAGAAAACGTCTTTCTCTCGTTTGAAGGAAACCAGCCTCCATTGTCGCCGGGCTAAACAAACGAACAATTGACCCAAATTGTTTGTTGTTTGACAAAACAACGCGTTGGTATAGTGCAGTCGAGTGTGAACTAGATCTAGGCGCTAATATAGTTTATGGCAGAGAGGCAACTTTATTCACATTTAATCGGATTAACCTTGGTTATGGTATGGCTAAAATTCATAATTTACTTAGTTCTTAATTTATGGTAATTTGTAAACATCAAAAACCTCGCAGGAGTGGCTGACAATTAAACAACAAGGTTTGTTCCACAACTTTAACTACGACAAAAAAACAATTCGGTTTTCCTTACTAAATGACCAAACAGCTGATGTAGTTTGTATGAAAATTCTTATTTTTTTTGTCCATTCAAGAAAAATCCTAGGATAAATGTTTTTGTGTATAATGTCAGTAATGTACTCCTGCGAGGTTGTTGATGTTTTGCAAATGACCATATAAGAAGTCTTGATGCAATATTGACGTAAACAATGAATTCTTATTGCTAGATTGGCATATGAGCGATTACCGTTGAAATTCAGACAAATGTTTAAGAATGATTGTATAATTGCTTTATCCTGAACCATGTTTTTGGGCATCCCGGAATAAATTCTTTGTACACGTAGGGTTCTATTTCGAGTCCAATATTTGAGTAGGAATGGTTTTAATTATATGTTATAATTAGATTATGTGCAAATTTGCTAACCATTACGCGAATAACTTGTGCCGAAGATACTGTGCATAGTAATGCTTGACTGGCCCGTTGGTCGAGTGGTCAGAGACCCTGGCCACGAAACCAAGGGTCGGGGGTACGAATCCTGCGGGTAAATGTTTCGTGTGATGAACATGGACGTTTCTACTCGAGTCATAGATGTTTATAAACGTATTAAAGTATGTCTATCCGTTCACCTAGTATCCATAGCACAAGCGTAAGCTTAGTTTGGGACTAGGGAATTAGTGTGTCAGTCTGGAGAATTTATTTTATTTTGTTATGTTAAATTTATTTAAATCAGTCTACGCTTTATTGCAAAAAGCGACAGACAATAATATTAAAATGTATGTCACCATTGTTTTATTTAGATTAACCGTGGAATCTTTTAAATTGTCCAGCTTAAACTGAGTTGTCTAGATTAAACTGTTTAATTACTGAGTTTAAGCCAAGTGCCTACTAACTTAATTGAAAGGAAACTCACTGGTTTTTTCTTAACTGTGTCGTGGCTCTGTCGTAAAAATACGCGCCTCTGCAGGTTACTTGAATCGACATAAATTGGCGGGATTTCGAGAAAAGGCGAGGGTTTTTTGTATTTATTATGGGTTTACAAACAACTGTGCCATAATAGTAATAATAATTTATTGTAAGAATAAAAATGGTGTGGTGGCACATTTCATAATATCAGAATTAATATTACACGCTTAACAAGAGCATTTGTAAAGCGTTACTGATATAATAAATGTATAATAAAATAACTCTTTTCTTTTTGTTGCTGTATTCACAATAAAACTACTAAACAGATTGTTATGAAATTTGGTAAATGAAATGTGTGAATTCTGAGCCTTCTGACTATTCTGGCTATGACTGGCTCGATGGCGCATTCGGTAGTGACCTTGCCCCATGCGCCAAGAGTTGTGGGATCGATCCCCAACCAGGACAAACATTCGTGTGATGAATACTTGTGTTTGTTCTGTATCTGGGCGTTAATATCCAATATTTAAGTATATATTTGTAATAATGGTATATCGGGTTTTGGGTGTGTGATTGTGTAGGCGACAGGTTAGCCGCTTGTCACTGCTTTTTCACAATTTTCCATCTAACCCAGCCCGGCTCTATTTTTGGCTGAATGTGGTTGAACGGGCTTGCTGCCCCTTTGACTCTGCCTACCCCTTCGGGGATTATGGGCGTGATGTTATGTATGTATGTATGTATGTATATTTGTAATACCACTGTTGATTCTGATATCTGTAACACAAGTACTTAAGCTACTACTTAGGTATCTCGGATCGGTTGATCGGATACTTTGATCAATGTGTGTGATGTAGTCTGATATTTATTTTTTAATATTATTTATTTATTTATTCTAACTACTATTATCCTGGAAACATTGATTGATCCTATTGATGGATCTTAGTATCTCTACAACTGACTGAATGCAAAAATGCTGAAACATAAATGTATTGCATGCAGCTTAAGACTTTTTTTAGATATGGCTTGTTTTTTTCAAATACTTTCTTTCTTGTGGTTAGAGTCCTAAGTAATTTGGACAAACGTAACAAATTAAAAAAAAAATTAAGACGATGGCTTAGTTTTAAACTCTTTTATAATGTTAATGAACTGTTTGATAAGTAGTAAATTGTTACAAAATATGTCATAATAATTTATATGTAGTGTGATTGTTAGTAATGTTTAATTTGAACTACTTAGATTCTATATGAACGTAATAGTTTTGCATGCCAAAAACTGGTTAAAAATGTTATCTAAATTATATTTTTCCATCTTTGTACCACTTTTCGAGCAAAATAAACTGATTTGATTTGATTTAATGTAATGTCCTCCTAACCGATATTGGTCACGGCGGCCAATCTCAACAGGATTAACCAACTGCGCAGGAGATATTATAGTGCACAAGTGTATGCGCAAACATAAGTGCACTCTCTATTCCTTCACTCTCATAGTCCGGTGAGACGCCAATTCGACATGACCGGAGTGAGGTCAGGCGCACGACCAACGGCTTAACGTGCTTTCCGAGGCACGGGGGTGATTAAACCGCCAACTTCCTGACTCCGGGCTGTTACTGAGTAATTTCAATATTGAAATACCCAGCCACAAATTTTTGGCCGGACCCGGGATTTGAACCCGGGACCTCTTGGTCCTTAAGAGGCGCATGCTACCACTAGACCAACGAGGCAATCGAGTCTCAAGTAATAACTAAGTAAAATACATTAAGCTCGCAGGTTCAAATATAGCAAAGGGCAAATGGTTGTGTAACAAAATTATATTTTTAGTGCCAGTCGACTTTCTTTTCTATAGAGGCTTTCACGTAAACAGTTCATTTAAAAAAACATTTACACCGCAAATAAAAAGGTAGACATTTTCAGCTATTACTCGTCTGATGTAACATCGGTTGGAATATTAAACGTATTCTAACCAATGTTGCGTAAACGTATATCTAAATTTTCCTATTTTCATTTAGAAAAAATAATATTGCTTAGCATTGAACTATTATTACTACGGAGTAATAATAGCTCAATGTTGCTTAGTTATGTAAAAAATAAATTAAATTTGAAACAAATTTGTCTTTTTCGTAAAAAAAAAAAAATTTTTTTTTAATTAAATATCTGACGACATCAAATCAAATCTTCAAAGATATCAAACGATCTTAGACAGTTTCTAAATTCGTAAACTTTAGTTTGAGACGTTCTTTAATTGTTAGTCAAATATTATCAATATAAAATAATTATCAATCCTTTTGATAAAATTTAAATTTCAAACAGCGTCGTCTCTAGGGTAGAGCCAGTTGAGCTGATCGCTTTAGAGACCAGGGGGCAAAAGGCACCCTATAACGTTGAAAAAAAAACACGAAAGCGGGCTAAAATAGTTTTGATGGCGGCCAGACACGGTAATAGGGATTTACATTGTCAAATTGTTTATCTTCTGCAAGTGCTGTTTTTGAAGCATATACAGTTAAAGATACATTTGTCAAACCACGTAAAAAGCCAATTTTAATTTACACGAAGTTATTATTTCCAAATGCACTCTTTCTTAAAGTCATTTGTAAATAGTTAGTGTGACCGTTTAGCGCAGTTGTGTGAGGTGAATGTCCGAAAACACTTTAGCATGTACGATGGCGGACATTTAAATGCAGAGAAAGTTCATTAAAATAAGTGCACCGACTTAATTGTGCGACTTCTGGCGCATTACAAGACGCCTAATTTACGAGTTGAGTTATAAAGATGTCTATATTTTATTACCTTAGAATAGTACTAAAGCTATGATGGGTCGTAGCATTGAGATAAATTGTAGATCAGTTAGATAGTATTGATATAATCCTAATATTAGTAGCGCCCCGCGGTCTCACCCGCGTAGTTCCCGTTCCCGCGGGAAGACAGGTATAAAATATAGCCTATGTTACTCGCTGATAAAGTAGCTTTCCATTGGTTAAGGAATTATTCGAATCGGTCATATTCAATTAAATATTTCCTCTTTATAATGCTAGTACTAGTATAAATTTACCCGTTAAGGTAAAAATAGAACAAAGGGTAAGAATATAACCCCAATGCACCTACTGTCGTGTCATGTCATGGCGTTTTGACAAGCTCGATGGCGCATTCGGTAGTGACCCTGCCCCATGCGCCAAGAGTTGTGGGTTCGATCCCCACCCAGAACAAACATTCGTGTGATGAATACTTGTGTTTGTTCTGTGTCTGGGTGTTAATATTGAATATTTAAGTGTAACATTGACGAAGATACAATGCATTCAAGTTGCGCGTGACGTCACGCTTTCGTACAATTTTGAATAGTGACGTCGCAAGCCCCCACTTCAAAACTTTGATGCTCTTTATCTTTGTGACTTTTTGTTAATTTGAAAAAGCGAAAAATATGTGTCTCCTATTTTTGTGTAAGTAATTTAACTGTCAGACTAAATAGACTTTTTTTTCACTTAATTTGGCACGAAACAGTCATTACTAGTAGTATTAATTATAGTTTATTAATTTAATAATGCAGTCATCATCCCTTTCTGCTCTCAAGTAGTAACCGAATTAGCATTTCGGTTAGCATTTATGAAGTTAGTAGTGATGTTATTTTTGTATAAGATACAATATGTCTAGGCTTTCCCTCCCAGCGCTACTCACACGTATTCCGACAGACTCATAAAAAGCAGAGCCAATGTAAATTGCACGTATAGACAGCAACGAAATAAGTTGAAGACTTTTAACCTTTATTATTATTACTTTTTTTTACATTCGTATGTAAGGATGTAAAAATAAATATAGCATCTTCAGCAGAACATGAGATATAGGATACTTGTGGGTCAAATACTGATATTTTTTCCATTTATATGCGTGTTTAATTAGGGTCAAGACTTGGGGCACACGCTAGATTTAGCGTGACTAATGATTATATTCATTTCATTTATTAGATTGAATTTTGCAGGCGTCAATACAACGCAAACAATTTGACAAGTTCAATGGCGCATTCGGTAGTGACCCTGGCCCATGCGCCAGGAGTTGTGGGTTCGATCCCCACCTACTATAAATACTTATTCGTATGATGAATACTTGTGTTTGTTCTGTGTCTGGTTGTTAATATCCAATATTTAAGTATATATTTGTAATACCACTATTGTTTCTGATATCCGTAACACAAGTGCTTAAGCTACTTACCTCGGAGTCAGATCAATGTATGTGATGTCGTCTGATATTTATTAAATAAATAATAAATAATAAATAATAAATTCTTCAGACTGACACACCAATTCCCTAGTCCCAAACTAAGCTTATGCTTGTGCTATGGATACTAGGTGAACGGATAGACATACTTAAATACGTTTATAAACATCCATGACTCGAGTACAAATGTCCATGTTCATCACACGAAACATTTGCGAATATTTATTATTTATTAAACAATATTTTAAATAATATGCTATGGCATGTTTTCCTTCCCTACTGTCGGGCGCCTGTGTGCGCCGCACACATAACACATAAGGGCTACGTAGCCTTGACCGAAGGCACATATTATATTACATAAATACATTTATACATTACATTTTACACGCATTACAAATTCAAATTCAAAATGTCTTTATATATGTAGGCTTCAAGAAAGCACTTATAAATCGTCAAATTTACATAGGTGATCCTTAAAGCTACATGAATCTACCACCGATTCGGAATGTTGATTCTACCGAGAAGAAACCGGCAAGATACTCGTTAATTACTCTTTTCGGCGTCAAAGTATTATTTTACAGCTTTCCTTGAGGTCTAGACCAACTCATACCATTAATGTCCGTTGGAGGTACGGATGATCACGATTAAATATACATAATCAGATTGGTATTGGTATTGTACCAAGCAATACATAGCAATTAATACATTACATATTTATTACCGAAGGTGCGAATACGTCGAGCTACTTCCGCTGCCGATCGTACAAACCGGTGGTCGTTCAGTGAAAGCTATTATACGTTAAATAACAGGTATCTGAGGACGCGAAAGTGCAGCTTTGTACCGACTGTTGCTTTTTATGAATGTGTTTACCACCTGAATGAGTTTCTATTTGAGGTGCAGTTAGTTATGCAATGCAGCGCAATGGTCCATTGTTGTAATGCGATTAAAACGTGCATAATAATAATTTTAAACGAGGACGTAAAATGTCGCTGCTGTAATAAATTACGTGCGTATTATCACGCTATAGTCGGAGATACTAGGCAGGGAGTTATGTTCTCTTTAAACATTGACTGCCTCGATGGCGCATTTTGATAGTGACCCTGCCCTATGCGCCAAGAGTGGGTTCGATCCCCACCCAAACATTCATGTGATGAATACTTGTGTTTATTCTGTGTCTGGGTGTTAATATCTAATATTAAGGTATACATTTGTAAGGGCTTAAGCTACTTTGCTCGGAGTCAGATCAATGAATGTGATGTTGTGAGATATTTATTTTATTTATTTATAATAGGGATTGAAGCAAAATTATGCATCCTAGATGATACCTAATTCGAAAAATTTATTAGGTCTGTTATATCGGATGGAAAGGAGGTACATGTGAAAATATTTGTGTAGGTAATTGGAAAGCAGCTAAGACACTTTTGTGGTTACTAAGCATGGTTCTTTTTTAATAAGTCATGAAAGTGAATGCGTATTTTAATTGATGAGACTTACTTTCGTAAAATCTGTCAACAGAAATATAAATGCCATCAGGTTCAGGTCTTTAATTTATATTAACAGATATTTAGATTACTATTATTAATATCCACCCAACCCTATGTGACTCTAACCAGAACAGTGTGTCGACCACTGTGATACGTACCTACACGTGTGTGAAGTGGTAGGCAGAGTCACACAGAGGGAAAACACATTCGGCTCAAAACAAAACTGGGCTGGGTTAGATGGAAAATTGTGAACAAAATAGTGACAAGTGGCTAGCTCGTCGCCTACACAATGACACACTCGATATACCATTAGTCGCGTTTTACGACATGCTAGGCAAGGAATACAGTTGGCACATTATTTTTAAGTCCCAGACCAACATGGGACAAACCACTGTGATAGATGAATATAACGCAATTAAAATCACTAAATGAGTATAGATTTATCTTTTAGTTACACACTTGTAGCCCGCTACACAGGTGCAAAGGAAATTAATAGCTTTGTCCGCTTCTAGCTTGTCGGCAACTACTGGACTTGCCTTTTACTAACTTTCAATGTAAAATAACTTATCTCTCACTTTCATAGAGTACTTAAGCACATTCTAAGTACATAAGGGCGGAAGTCGAGTGGCTTTCGTTACCGGCGACAAGATTTCTCCCAAGACGTTTTGTTGTTTCAATACGGCATTAATACACACTTGCTAATAGAAATATACATATAGTGATGGAATGTTGTTGAGAACAATGTTGCGAGAGGTGTGGTTCGAATCTTTGCGTAGGTAAATATTGTCATTAGTAAAAGTACCTACTTAAGTATGTGTACTCTCCCTAACAGTCTCGGACTCAAAAAAATGTACTGTGTTCCTCACCCAGCATATTATTGTGAAAGGCGTCTAATGGTGCTAGCAAGGTGGCGTAGCGACAAACTTTTGTTTGTGTACCCACCATAAGAGCGAAGCGATCACCACCATAGGAAAACGTAACCTATGTGTTTTTCTGTTTGACTGGCTCGATGGCGCATTCGGTAGTGACCCTCCCCCGTGCGCCAAGAGTTGTGGGTTCGATCCCAACCCAGGACAAACATTCGTATGATGAATACTTGTATTAGTTCTATGTCTGGGTGTTAATATCCAATATTTAAGTAAATATTTGTAATACCACTGTTGATTCTGATATCCGTAACACAAGTGCTTAAGCTACTTACCTCGGAGTCAGATCAATGTATGTGATGTAGTCTGATATATTATTATTTCCTATTTATTTGTTTATTCATTACAGATTCCAGAAACCATTTATTAATTACAAACGTACGAAGATACATCTTTCCTCTTTATAATATTAGTGTAGGTGAGCTAGCCGCTTATCACTTTATTACAATTTTCCATGTATATATCACTAGCTTCTGCCCGGGGCTTTGCTCGCGTGGTACGTCGTTAAACATTGCCTATATATTCGGATGTATAACATCAAAATAAAGCAAGCCCCAAAACCACTTTCAGCCAAAAATAAAACTGGTTGAATGGAAATGTGAAAAGTGGGTAGTTCGTCGCCAACACAATCACATTACTAATACTCAAATTACAAATTAAAATCTGTTTTATAGGCTTCAAAAAGCACTTATAAATAGTCAATATATATATACAGAAGAAAATAAAATATTACTCGATATACTTACTCATATTACATATTTACAATATTTACACACGGAATATGGTAACTAAGTTGTACGTTCCTCTTATGTTAACACCTACTATGTACACTTAGTGAGCAAATAAATGTGTGATTTGATTTGATTTTTTTTGATTTGACTTTTTAAAAACAAAAGGACTCCGCGCCACTAACTATATTGAAGCTCCTCAGGTTCTCCAACTTGACACGCAACTTACGTCACACACTGACATAATAAGCTCTCCAAATGACAGATATCCGATAACTGGTATCCATAAGTACAAGTATCTCACTCACACATGCATAAACGTGGCTTCATGCTGTAGTATGACAGCGTGGAGTCCTTCTTTTTTACTTGTCGGTGTATATGCAATAAAATGCATTACTTTTGTATCCCAGACCATCATGGGATATTATATGAATTAAAAATATACAAACTTTTTCTTTTTTACTATTAATGAACTCGCTCGCGTGCCCGGCGCCAGCGCAGCGTTTTAGATGTAATGAAGGAAACAATTATTTTTACTTTCCCCTGCTAAGTAGATTATCACTCATGTCTAGCCGCGCAATGATTCATGATACGTGTCTCGGGAGCTCATTAAACGGGTTCCCATGTTAAAGTGAAGAGTTATTAGTGGTAGTACGAGAGCTGACGATTAGGTATAGATCATAGATGATAGAGAGCGGTGGTAGCTCAATGGTAAGGACACGCGCCTCTTAACCGAGGAGTGCGGGTTCAAACCCGGGCATGTACCTCTGGATTTTTCAAATCTATGTACGTGTTTATACCACTACCACCTGCCTGCACTGCCACCTGCAAATTCAAACAATTTTAGATTTGTAACCATAATCCAAAAATTGTCTGGTTCCGCTATCTTATGGTTGCGAAGTTCAGATCGGCAGTCGCTTCAATGTAATTACCAGACTCGCTAAATACCGGATCATGGTCTAAGCCGGCCCCTTCTAAGCACGGGACTTAACGCTAGGAAGATGATGAGGTATAGATCATAGATAATCGAGACTATTGGATGTGCTCAATGGTTTCCCTTCAATATTAATAGGGCTGGAAGAAGACTGAGCTGGTGGTAGAGTGTTCGAAGCTACCCCGAAAATTCCAATAGAAATCATGGTTATAATAGCTTATAAATTTTTTGATGTAATCGACGACTATCGTTACATTTTGAGATATTTGGTAGCATAGGTTATATCCATCAAATCTGGGTCTATGGGGATTGCGGGCAAGTGTTAACCACTATTTTGGTTAAACATGAATAATATTTTGTATAACAAGAAAAAAAAATGTTAGGTTACAGAGCTCACAAGAATTTGAAAAATTAAAACGATAGTATCATATTTTTGTTATCATTAGTATGAAAGTGGCACCAGTGATAGATAAGATGATGAGAAGAAACCGTTTATCTAGGTATGGGCATGTGATGAGAAGAGAGGAAGGACATGTGACAAAGAGAGTGATGAGTATGAATATTAGTGGATGGAGAGGAAGAGGAAGGCCAAATAAGAGATGAATGGATTGTGTGAAAGATGATATGATTAAAATGGAAGTGGATAGCTTGATGACGGCTGACCGGGACGTATGGAAGAAGAGGACATGCTGCGCCGACCCCAGATGAACTGGGAGAAGGGCAAGAGGAAGATGGTATCATATTTTTGTTAATCATTGTCTTAAAACTGATTAGTCCGTCATTGATCTAAATTCCAACGGATGTAGGATATAAAAAATAAAGTCGGATTCTTACTACGTGCATGCTGTAAATGCATCATGCAATTTAAATAATGTAACGAGTATAATTACAATAAATAGGAGTGATAACGTTATGCTAATGGTTATAAATAATTTTTCGATTCATTTCGATCTACAAAATTAAAATTAAACTGGCACTAAAACTAATAAGCAATAAAACCAATTTTAATCTTTGTAGGTCGATATGGTTTTGTGAACAAACGAATTATATCTAAAATAAAGTCGAATTTTCAGTCAAGGCATCAGTATTTTAAAATAAGATCTGAAGAAACCTAACGTAAGAAAGCGTGCCATTGTTGTGCGAACTGGTGATCAGAATTTCTAATAAATAGACCTATCAAGTTGCCGAATAAACGTTGATGAGGCCATAAAATGATATCCCGCAACTTTTGTCGTTACCTCCTGTAGTACAGCGGAGTCCATAGCGAAAGTTGGTGAAAAGCGGTGCGCAGGTAATTCTGAAGTGCAATCAAGTGAGAGTTAGGGCGCCTGCGCCGGCTGGTCGGTTTCTAATTGAAACAGCTGATGTCTGTATTTGTTGCAGCGTTTCAATTGCCATGAAAGAGAATTGTAAGTTTTACAGAGAAGAAGGGAACAATAAAAGCACCAGTTTCTTTTTTTAATTAAATGGCTGCCTCTTACAGGTAAAAACTTTGAGAAGCTACTTTCGTACTCGAGCTGTTATACTTAAGCCACAAAATAAAAATTGCCTTTACGATTCCCGCTATAGACAAATACCTGTTTGTTATCTATGATGAAAATACTCATTTGTACTCGAATCATGGAAGTTTATAAAAATACAAGGTTTTTTGGTAGAATTTATTATAAATAAGCTCGTTAAATCAGAAATCATGATTAAAGAGGATTCTGACTAAAAACGGTGTACAAAGCTAAGAAGATGACGATGGCATCTACGCAGTAACTGTCAAAGTTGATTCTAATTCATCATCTCTGGTCTGGACTGGTCAAAGACCTACTCTTTAAACTAATGACATAATACAAAGCGCCGTCCAGGTCATTACGAAATACTTTAACAATCCAAAGTTTCCTAAAAGCTGAGTAATTTCAATAAGCCGGCTTTTGTAATCCGCATTACTATTAGAGAGGTCTTTGTCCGTCTGTCCGTACCTAATGATTCAACGCTGTTGCGTTTAAACTGTTGAGTTAAATGCGAAGATTGACAGTTTGTAATTAGTCGAAACAATTTCTGTGTGGAATGTTATTAGCATGCTATTGTTTAAAGACTCCGCGCCACTAAAAAGACGTTGAAGCTCCTCAGGTGCTCCAACTTACGTCACACATTGACATAATAAGCGCTCCAAATGACAGATATCCGATATCTGATAACAATAAGTATCTCACTCCCACATGCATAAACGTGGCTTCATGCTATAGTATGACAGCATGGAGTCCTTCTTTATTTACTAGTTCGTGGTGTAAACAATAAATATTGTTTATTTGCTTTTTGTGGCTTCGAAAGTAAGCTGATTGTAAATAAAATGTGTGTAATAGTTGACTAACAGTATGTTTGACACAGTTGCGATATATTAATTGAATATACTGTGCGGAAAATAGGAATGTCAAAATTTGTGTTATGAACATTAAGGCGTTCGGTTCTCTCTACCTACCTCGCTAGGGAAGTGGCGTGAAGTTTAGGTAATATTATTCATTGTAATCTATTGGGAATGATAGTGATGTTTGAAGTCCGTCCTGTGACGAAATCAAATGAAAAAATTTTTAGCAACCTTCCTCATTTAGTCTTCTCATTCATCGCATAAAACACAGCAGCCTAGCTTATGTACCCACGGGTACATGGTGACTACACGGCTCAACCACATTAAAACCAATAAATATAAATATCCCACAACATACATAAATTGATCTGACTCTGAGGTAAGTAGCTTAAGCACTTGTGTTACGGATATCAGAAACAACAGTGGTATTACAAATATATACTTAAATATTAGATATTAACATCCCGACACAGAAGAATCACAACTATTCATCACACGAATGTCCTGAGTGAGGATCGAACCCAACTCTTGGCGCATAGGGCAGGGTCACTACCAAATGCGCCATCGAGCCAGTCCAATACTTCCTTCCTTAATAAACAACATCTCTTACCCGCAGCCATAACAATTACTTCCTTATCTTCAAGCTAAATTGAGCTTTTCTGCTCCATAGTACAAACCCACACGTAACTAGGTAAATATTATGTAGGTGTAAGGAAAAAACGTGCGACTAATGCATTTCCTGCGAGTGTACCGGTTGTCACATAATTAGATAATATGTGTAATTCGCTTTCACTGAGCGCGAGATGATTAGGCTGGGATGCAGTGAGAGCTAGACGTGGTATCGATTTATAAGAGTTTGTTCGAAACCTATATAAATAAAGAGTATTTTGACTTTGACTTTGACTTTGACTTTGTATCTTAGCAACCATCTTTACATCGAGTTTTCTAGAGACTCGTGACTAATGTCGAATTGCCGTCTCACCGGACTATAGAGTGAAGGAATAAAGAGTGCACGTTTGCGCATACGCTTGTGCACTATAATATCTCCTGCGCAGATGGAGTGACCGATATCGGTTAGGAGGACATTATTATTCTAATGACGTTCCGATTTTGCTTCGAACACAATGGGTGTACAGCCTCTGTACAAGTTTCAAGTCTTTATCATCAAGGACGGATATTAACACAAACTTCAACCCTCCTTACACCCTTAAGGGAAACATTTTTCTAAACCTCCTTAATCTTTACTAACACCATGTGAATGATTTCTATGTAAAATTTTATATCCTAGGTTCAATAGTTTAGGTTTCAATTGAATGTTAGTGGATGGAGAGGAAGAGGAAGGCCAAATAAGAGATGGATGGATTGTGTGAAAGATGATATGAGTGAAATGGGAGTAGATAGCTCGATTGAGCTGACCGGGACGTATGGAAAAGGAAGATATGCTGCGCCGACCCCAGATGAACTGGGAGAAGGGCAAGAGAATGATGATTAGTTTGGGTTTAAGACTACTTTAAAAACTAACTAACTGGATAAATGTGGATTAAAGATCTTATTGGTTCTTGAATTCTACCTGCCTCTTTGGGGAATGTGGGCGTGATGGTTTACAAATATGTGCCATGACTGGCCCTTTGGTAAAGTGGTCAGAGACCCTGGCCACAAAACCAAGAGTCGCGGGTTCGAATCCTGCTAGGGGCTAATGTTTCGTGCGATGAACATAGACATTTGTACTCGAGTCATGGAGGTTTATAAAACGTATTTAAGTATGTCTATCCGTTCACCTAGTATCCATAGCACAAGTTTATAAGCTTAGTTTGGAACTAGGGAATTGGTGTGTCAGTCACACACCTTTCGCTTCTTCTACATTCATAAGTCTTGTCACCTCTAATGGTGTAATCATTTGGGCTGATATACAATACTCCGCTCTCGGTGTGGCCAGGAACGAAGGTAGCGTTAGTCGTCAGTTCCGTCGCCGGGTTGCGGTTGCGCAACGTGCGTGCGCGTGCGCAGATACACTCGCGTGACGGATCGCGCTCCACCGCACACAACGCGGGCGTCGACAGTAGGTGGGTGGTTCTACTTTTATAGTCCTCTATAAAATTTAGGTTGTCCCAAAATAACGAAGATTAAATTCTTTAAACCCAATAACGAAATTAGCATTTATTTTATTTAAATAAAGTTAATACAACTATCTTTATATAATATACTTAAATTGACTTTAAAATTAAATACATTTATGTTATAAAAATGACGTCAAACTTTTAAACAAAGCTAAAACGGGATGTCCCCGTTAGATGTTCCTTGAAAATATTATTATTATTACTCAAAATACGTATTGAAGCGACATAATTTATTTACAATAAGAGAGATAAATTGGTCAGTATAGTAAAAACAAAGTTAAATTTTATATATCTGTACAATTTTTTTTTTTTGGCGTAACGAAATATTGTCCCTGAAATTTGAGTATCCATCGTCACGATGACCAAATACTACCAATATTTTTTTTTTAAATACTTGAAAGGATCTTATTTTTTGGTGAAATGAAACACCAAAGACCATAGATCATAGAATGAATCCCAAATCACGTGATTGACATTGACAGCTTGTCATTTCTTTCACACCAAGCACGAAGACCGGCGGCGTGTGTTTTTTGAGGGTATCCTTAGTCACAGCGTTTTCAGGTATGTATTTCTCGAATTTTAAATAATTTCAGTGTAAATATTGTTTGTCCTTATGTAATCTTTACGATAAAATTAAGTTTTCGATATAAACGATTGCTATTGTCGATTAGTAACGGTCTTGTTGAAAAATTGTATACTTCGTCACACGTATCCTTCGGCACAGGTAGAATGTGACGATGGAGACATGAGAGTGACGAAGGTTACGTTTTAAGGTTTTATTTCATTTATTATTTCATCATACATATACGAGACTTACTATATTTAGAGGTACATATTTGTTTGCTTTATATTATTTGAATAATATATTAAAATTCAGCTCCCGATACAGGTAACCATTTTTATGATAATATAACCATATCTAACTTCGCTTTGCCGACGCTATTAACGAGTGGTAAGCTTGTGGCTCGTATGAAACGGTCACCCATCTAGTCACTGACCTGGCGTTACAATGCAATTTCTTTCAGAAATATAAAGTACGTAAATAAATGAACGATGCAGCTGAAAGACAACGTCGTTGCAGGTTGAAAAAAAAGAAGAAAAGGAAAAATATGAAGAGTATTTACAGAAGGCAAGAGATCGTTATGATAAAAATATAACGCTGATGAATGAAATAAATGATAGACAAAAACACAATTTTTATTTGACCACAACCAAGTTTTTTGATTTTAAAAATGTAACATGGTCATATTTTGAGTCTGGACACGGTAATGGTGCTGCTGATAGCATTGAAAGCCATAGCAAAAGAACGGCCGATAGGCTAGTTGCTCATAAGAATGATATAATAAATCTGACTCAGTTTTACGATTTCTTGAAAGATGCAACATCCGTGAAGATATTTGAAATCAGTCAAGATGAAATAGATCAAATATCTAGGGAAATGCCAGGGCCAGGCACTATGCGTTTACGTTATTTATTTTCTAATTCTCGAGGACAAATAATCTACAGTGACCAGAGCTGTTTCTGTAGCAATGGAGAGATAATCAGGTTTTGTTCTTGTGTCCCTAATAAATCGCACAAATTTCTTATTGACCGAGAAGCCTTAATAGAAAATGCTGTAAACAAGAAGGACAGTCCTTTAGATACTTTTGATGTTAATTTTGTAGAGGCTGGTCCTACTCTATCACACATATCCAGTGGAAGAAGAGGCCAAATGTTTAACAGAGTTTATGACTCCTGTGATAGTTCAGATGATAAACCATTGGCTGCTTTACGCGAAAAAAAAAACACAAAAAATGTAAATAGTAGAGGCACCAGCCTAGACAAAACTAACATTCATCCCAGAAACTTATCCATTGGGACTTATATTGTTAGAAAAAAATTGGGCGCAAAAAGAAAATAGTACAATTATGTAGGGTTGGTAGACAGTGAGTTTGATGATTTTGAGACCAAAGTTATATTTTTGAAATGACAAAAAATATGTATCTTTTGTGCATTTGGATTAGATTTTACGAATATTAGAAAAACCTCAGGTTGTTAAGAAAGGTACACGATTTTTGTATTCCTTTAGTGATTCAGTGGACGAAGTTTTTGAAATGTGATTATTTTACCTAAATACTCTTTGTTTATTTTGATGTATGACAATTTTTCTTATATTTTTAGTTCTTGATTTTATTAATAAGCAAGTTTTGATTATGATTGTAAAAAAAAAGGCTGAGATACTCATTAGTTTTTAAGTAAGATTGATTGTTAATTGTAAGATGTCTACTTCGTTACTTTTATGTCTCTTTCGTAACGATGGGTTTGATCTCGTCCCCTAATAATGATTGCTCATAAGTACCTTACTTAGTACTAAAATACGAGTATTAACTCTTTTCGTAACTCATTTTATATCGTGCAATACTTGAGTTTTAATATATAATACTGCCCTTTCAATTAATATTTATAAATGAGTAACATAATTGATTTATGCTTAGTTTCAAGGTGAAAATGTGACGAAAGAGACAAACTATCACATTTATTTAGAACTATTTCTTGATAATAAATACTAAATGTCTAACACTGATTAAAGTTGAGAGTTTGAGTTAATAAATTGCAAATATCTATTTAAATTGGTTTTAATTTATGCTAGATTTAACTAATTGAATTTCGTTACGAAGTATACATATTTTTCCATATGAATCTAATATTCGGCGAAAAATAATAAGGTTTATTAAAAAACTGAGCTGCCGGTCAACAAATACCGAATATATGGTAATTTTCCTACGGTTCAGTCACATAAAATATATAAAATAGCTTTTTTAATTTTTTTTCATGGTAAAGACCTTAAAAGTAGAACAACCCAGGTACGGCTGGGGCACCTTTTTGTTGTCTCCGACCTATGTATGTGGTGCTGGGTCAAGCCAGCGTGAAGTCGTAGCAAATGCTTATCAAAAGGATCTTGTGGGAAAAAATGCTTCTCCAAAGAATGACCGAAAGGAAAATGTTTATAAGTCCACAAAAAAACAAAACTCTTTAATTGCACAAAATTTTTCTCTACCCGATATATAATGTTTAATCAGCTACTGAATAATTATTTTGTTGCAAATAACTATCAGATATATTCATAAATATGTAACATCATTGCCTGGGAATTAAACTATCTACGGGTATATTTTTATACTTTTTAATTTTCCATTTTTGTTTCGTTGTTGGATTACAGTCATGATAAATGCATTAAATATTAAAATAAATACATACATCACGCCTGTAATTACCTAATTAGCTCATCGCCTGCATAATCACATCACACACCCATGACTCGATACACCATTAGTCGCTTTTTACGTCATGGAACAAAGATGGCACATTAGTTTTGAGTCCTAGATCAACATTGGATATAATATATGATAGATGTATTAACAATTAAAAAAACACTTAAAATTAATGTTATATTCCCATGCAATACAATATATATCGTTACACAATAACGCGTTATGTACAAGAGATGCTTCACTGCATTTGCTTTGACTGCAATAATAACGATATATCGAAGAATAGCGTGGTGTTAAGGCATTATGTCCCCTACGTTGTTATATTTCCTGTAACATATAGTGAAGATGTTGTAATAATTTAATGTTTCTGCAACGTTTGTTATCAAACAATATTGGTACAGTGTGAAATACAATAAAGTTGGTTATGAATACGATGCATACTTTGAAATATCTGTTAGATAATATACAAGAAACCTAATTAAAACGAAAAAGAGCTTTATTTTTAATCGACTTTGACAACAAGTGTTATATTTCTGACATAAAGGTTATTCATTGGTACCTACCATTGTATAGCATCACGCCTATAATCCCCGAAGGGGTAGGCAGAGACAAAGGGGCGGCATGCCCCTTCAACCACATTCAGCTAAAACTAAAGTCGAGCTGGGTTAGTTGGAAAATTGTGAAAAAGTAGTGACAAGTGGCTAGCTCGTCGCCTACACAATCATATACCCAAAACCCCATATACCATTAGTCGTCTTTTACGACATGCTAGGCAAGAGACACAGTTGGCACATTCTTTTTTATTCCCCGACCAACATGGGATTATAGACTACTATTATTAGATAATCTTAATTTTTATATTCATCTGCTAATAATTTGCTTATGTCAAGAATATTAAAATTATAATTTAATATGCAGAACCGATCATATTTTACAAATAAAAATGAGACACATTTATTGACGAATACATACGTAATATCACGCCAGTTATCTCTGAAGGGGTAGGCAGAGTCAAAGGGACAGTAAGCCACTTTAAGCACATTTAGCCAAAAATAAAACTGGGCTGGGTTAGATTGGAAAATTGTTATACCCCGGCCACTACCACCTTGGCCGGAGAGGGGATCTTCTGTTACAGAGGTCCCTGGGAGTCCCACATAACGAAGTGGTATGCGTAATGCATTTCTCCGGGTAAAAAAAAAGATGGAAAATTGTGAAAGTAGTGACAAGTGGATAGCTCGTCGCCTACACAATCACAATACGTATAGTATAATAGTTCATTCGTATTAATGTTTTCTCAAATGCAATCAAGTAATAAGAGGTATATGTGTTTTATCTATGGCGCAATCTATTATCTGAGTCGTACCGCGTTTAACTTTTGCGCAATTTTACTCATGTTACTGTGACCATTCTCACAAAAACTTTTCCCTCACAAAACGAAAACAATTCTGTTAAACACGCAGAAAAAACGTCTTGAATCGATCTATTATGGAGCATAGGAAACAGCAGTTTCCTCGAGTTCCTGGGAATCGAACCTCGAGCGCCGATCATTGTCTCACGCGCGTGTCAACACACTCGCGGGAGTGTTGCGCGGCTGACATATAAGTCGACCGGTTGTGTAAGGCGATCGACAAGAAATTGCACTGAGAATGTGTAACCGGTAGCTTATTGCTATGGTGGTAATATAGGAGAGATCACTGCCATGCAAAATTATTTTTAAAATTGTTTTTAAAACACGATGATGAGAAAGCGAAATCTCCAAGGTAGATTACGTACTTAATTAACAAACATTTATGGGTAATTACAGACTAAACTATTCGGATGCATTGATGAATAGATTTACCTTGATTAGAGAATGCAACTAATAGATTTTAAGTTTGTTTTGACATTTTAATGAGTTTCTGTCTAAGCTGTTCACTTTTCGCCTTGGAGGAATCGACCTTCTTAGCTGGTGGTCATTTTACTCTTTCATTTTTTTCATATAAAATTCATATTTTTTTCTTTTTTCACTTACCTATTATCTTCCTAGCGTTATGTCCCGTGCTTAGACGGGATCCGCATAGACCATGATCCAGGATTTAGCTAGTCTGGTAATTACATTGAAGCGACTGCCGATCTGAGTTTCGTAAACTTAAGATAGGGAAACCAGATAATTTTTGAATCAAAATCATTATTTGTTTGACGGGAATTGTATTTTTCTCGTATCGTATTGTATTATTTATTAAAAAACGAAATCTGCTACTTATATCTTAATTAAATACTTAATGTAATTACTTATAAAAAAACGTTAATTAAATACTTATAAAAAAACTGTCGTAAGAGGCGACTAATGGTTTACGGGCTTTTGGGTATGTGACTGAGTAGGCGACGAGCTAGCTACTTGTCACTCCTTTTTCACAGCTTTCTATCCAACCCAGCCCACTGTCCCATGTTGGTCTGGGACTTAAAAAGAATGTGCAAACTGTGATTCTTGCCTAGCATGTCGTAAAAGGCGACTAATGGTATATCGGGTTTTGGGTGTGTGATTGTGTAGACGACAGGTTAGCCGCTTGTCACTGCTTAGTCACAATTTTCCATCTAACCCAGCCCGGCTTTATTTTTGGCTGAATGTGGTTGAAGGGGCATGCTGCCCCTTTGACTCTGCCTACCCCTTCGGGGATTATGGACGTGATGTTATGTATGTATGTTAGTATGTATGTATAAAAAACCTGATAGGTATATAGTTAGGTAATAATTGTTTGGCTGAATGTGGATATGGGGCCAGCTGTCCTTGACTTTGCCTACCCTTTCGGGGATTACGGCCATCATGCTATGTATTATATGTATGTAAACTGATATAGAACATATTGGCTCAGTTACTAAGTCTACTGTGTGAGTTATCTACAAGTCCCCGGTTCGCGGCACCTGCGGGGGCGGCAAATTGGAAATAACTGTTCAACTTTTAAAGATTTATTCAGTAAATCGTTCCTGGGTTACAATGTTTCTGAGGCGGTGGAAATACCTATGTACCTACCCCCCTCCCTCGGGGCGGAAAACTTGAGACCCACCCCGGGCGACAGGAACCCATGCTACACCACTGCTTGATTCTTAACCGTTACGACCATTAAACTAAACTATGAATTACTAACGAATTTCCAGGTCATACGAAATGGGGAATTTCCGGAATTAAAAAAATAACACTTGCCGACAAAAGCTCAAGTTCATACTATAAGTGATAATGACTGTTTCCACGCATAACAATGCATCTTGTCAAACATTTCACTGCGAGAAATTATGCGATTATCACAGTGTCTAGAAACTAAAATTTCTAATCGCATTCTCGGCTGGATGTTTTTGCACCAGACCGTAATGGTGGGAACCGAAATTGTATCGCTGTAGAGATCCCTGCGAAATAAGCACTAGAAAGTCTCTATTATGAGATTTCTTTAGTTCTTTCTTTATGTTATGCCTAGTGGTTAGGGATATGAAACCAAAAGTTTCATGTTCGAATCCCGCCTTATTTGTAAACCTGACGATGATGTGTATACTACGCGGTACAAATTTTTAACAAGGTAAATTGAACCCAACTCAGTTTTATTTTTGGCTAAATGCGGCTTAATGAGCTTAATGCCTCTTGATTGAATTGGAAATGGGATATTTTACTCAAAAAATATTATAAAAAAAAAAAAATTATACGTATTCTAACTAACTAACTAACTAACTAAACTTCACGCCACTTCCCTAGCGGGGTAGGCAGAGAGAACCGAACGCCATATGGCACGATCCTTCTATATATATTCTAATACTCAAAAAATTACAAAAATACAGCTACAGGTCTAAAATGGGGCGCTTGGACAGTAAAATTTTACGCACCAAGTGACGTCACGCGGTACTTGAATGCGCTGTATCTTCATCATTTTTAGTTTGCTGAACAAAAGAAAAAATACGTAAGCAATATTTTTTTGTAATCTCCATTAGTGAACTATAAAATATTTTTGAGTAAAATAGCCAATTGGCGACGTTATAGTATGTCTGTCTTTATGTAACTATTATAAATATTAAATATTTTATAGTTTTGTTTGTCCAACTCCGAAACGGCTTAACTGATTTTAACGGGACTTTGGCACTGGCAGATTGCTGGTATTATGAAAAATTTATTATACTACTTTTATTAAAAAAAAAAAAAAATACCACGTGGACGACATAGCAGGCTACAGCTAGTTGATTATATTATGCTCGAAGGGGTACAAGTTTTAACAAACAACAAAAACATAACATCACGCCCATAATCTCCGAAGGGGTAGGCAGTGTCAAAGGGGCAGCAGGCCCCTTTAACTACATTCAGTCAAAAACAAAACTGGGCTGGGTTAGATGGAAAATTGTGAAAAGCAGTGACAAGTGGCTAGCTCGTCGCCTACACAATCACATACCCACAACCCCATATACACTTAATTCAAAAAATTTTTTTTTTATAATTTAAGTGTTTAATTTTTTCTCTTCGGAAACCAATTATTGTAAATCGATTTTTGTGGATGAATAATCGATTATTTTCTTTTTTCTCACTCTTGATATTTTACCTATAGCCTTTATTGCCTATAACTACTTAATTAGCTCTGTAATATTAGTAATAATTAACTATGATATGGTGATTATGAGTTGGCTTAAATTAGACACTTAAGATCTGCTTTTTGTAAACAGCTAGTTTCTCAATAAAGTTAACATCATGTTTTATCAACTTTATTGAGAAACTAGCTGTGTCAGCGGTGTCACCCGCGTTTATGGTTAATATTATAAAGACTATTTCCGTCATACATGATTTCTATGTAACTTTAACCATTAAGGCTGCACACGCGACGGAAGCTTAAAAAATGGAGTAACTTCTCCCGTTTTCCCAACATTTCCCTTTACTACTCTGCTCCTATTGATTATAGCGTGATGAAAAGTATACTATAACCTGCCCAGGAGTATGAAGAATAATTGTACCAAGTTTCGTTAAAATCCGTTGAGTAGTTTTTGTTTCTATAAGGAACATACAGACAGACAGACAGACAGACAAAAATTTTACTAATTGCATTTTTGGCATCAGTATCGATCACTTATCACCCCCTGATAGTTATTTTGAAAATATATTTAATGTACAGAATTGACCTCTCTACAGATTTATTATAAGTATAGATAAATTCTATTCTATATACCATTACAAGTTCGCTTTAATAATATCTTTTCATTTTCTCCGTGTAGTACTTGCGGGCCTGTTGTACCGTGTCGTCCGCTTATTGTATAAAATATAACGACAACGACACTACTTAATTTACTCTCCCCATTGTAGTAAGAACAATACAAGAAAGCAGCTTATTACTTGACTGCATTTGCTCCGAGTTATGGCTGTAATTGTGCTTTACTTTTGTTAGATATAGCTTGCGTTGTGTAACAATGGAGGTTTAAATTAAAAACGAACAATGTTTATTATGGTGCAATTAATAAACGGGAAGTCTTATGATAACGATCTTAAAGTTTAATTAAGATCATCATTTTATTAGAGGATACTTAGATGTATAAACATATGATTAATTTTGACATGTTAGTTAAGATCATCTTTTTTGGGAGACTGGCCTTGACCTACATTAAAATTATATCATCTTCCTAGCGTTATGTCCCGGTTTTAGACGGGGTCCGCTTAGACCATGATCCAGGATTTACCGAATCTGGTAATTACATTGAAGCGACTGCCGATCTGAACTTCGTAACCCTATGATGGGGGAACCAGAATTTTTTTGGATCATGGTTTCAAATCCGATGTTTTCCCTCACCACTGAGCTAGTATTTATTTATTTTAGGTATTACGTATAAATACGTAAATAGATTTGAAAAATCCAGGGGTACGTGCCGGGTTTGAACCCGCTCTCCTTGGTTAAAAGGCGCGTGTCCTTACCATTGAGCTACCACCGCTCAAACCTACATTAAAATTATATAAAGTATATAATTATAGCAGCGATATAATAGCAAACTTACATGACTACTTTTTTAGATTCAGCATAAAAGACTCCAACGAACATGAACTTGTTCTTTTTTTGAAGTGGGTTAAACATATACACTTACAGTTTAACGTCTAAAAAACTAACTAACTAAACTTCACGCCACTTCCCTAGCGGGGTAGGCAGAGAGAACCGAACGCGTACATTGGGTAAATCCAATAGATTAAATTTACGTTTATAAAATATTACCGCTTAAATTATCAATTAAAAATAATAAAGGATTATTTTATCTTTAAAGTCATAAATGTATAAATTATGTTTCTTATAAATAATTAGATGGCCAATTGACCATGCCTTTTAAAGTCGGTAATTAATTCAATAACCTGTTAGCATTTCAGTGAAGAGCAATCGACGCCAGCCTTGGGATAATTTATAGACATCATTCATGTGAACTCATCCTTAATATTTACATCATAAAACTGTTTTTGACCTAATAAAATTATACTTAAATAAAATATGTGTACATTTACACACTTGTCTTATACGGATCTTATATCCTGGATAGGTGACAAGTACCATTTGTAATAGCTGACTAACCTGAGTAGTCATGCTCACTAAAATGTCGCTGGGGTGGTGGCGCTATGTGGCGGGTCGTTACATTCCCTAAAATATGGTTGAGTGAAGCGATGGCTGACACATACGTCATGCTTGGGAACAGGTGCCGCCTTTGGGGACTGGTCTGCTCTGGTCGGGTCAAGTTTTTTTATGTTTTTATTTTTTTTCCTAGTAATTATAAAATTATATTTTCTTATTTCACACCAGGCCCACTTCGAAACATGGTAACTTTGTTAACTGTTGTTGAAAGGAGTAGCTACCGAGTTTCTTGCCGGATTCTTCTCGGTAGATGCAACATTCCGAACCGGTGGTAGAATCATATCTCTTTAACAGTTTTTGACGATTTATAAGTGTTTCTTTGAAACCTATATAAATAAAGAATATTTTGACGTTGACTTTGACTTTGAGCTATATTACTATGTAGGCGACGAGATAGGCACTTGTTACTACCTTTTCGCAATGTTCCAACTAGGGATTGTAATTCTGGATTCAGGAGTCCACCCAGGCCCAGTTAAATTTTAGCTGTCTTGGATCCAGCGACATGTTCTGGTTCAATAGGGCTGGATTTCGATCACTACTTGAGATTGTAATGCAGGATTAAGAAATCCAGCTGGGACCAGCCCAATTTTATCTCTGCTGAATCCAGCATTGATCCAGCACGCTGGTTTTCAATACCTAGCGTGTATATGTTTGTACATATTGGCTACATATAGTTTAGTCTAGTTATAGTTTTAGTTTGTAAGCAAATTTTGTAATGTGCGAAATAAACATTTATTCTATTCTATTCTATTTTACATACATATGTACATAATTAAGGGATAATTTAAATCAGCATACATAGATAAACATATAGAGAGCGGTGGTAGCTCAATGGTAAGGACACGCGCTTTTTAACCGAGAAATGCGGGTTCAAACCCGGGCACGTACCTCTGGATTTTTCAAATCTATGTACGTATTTATACCACTAGCTCGACGGTGAAGGAAAATATCGTGATGAAACCTGCAAATTCAAACAACTTTGGATTTGTAACTATGATCCAAAAATTGTCTGGTTCCCCTATTTTAGGGTTACGAAGGTCAGATCGGCAGTCGCTTCAATGTAATTACCAGACTCGCTAAATCCTGGATCGTGGTCTAAGCGGACCCTGTCTGAACACGGGACGTAACGCTAGGAAGATGACATAGAAAAACATATCATCACGCCCGTAATCTCCGGAGGGGTAGGCAGAGTCAAAGGGCCAGCCAGCTCTCTCAACCACTTTCGGCCAATTTTCGGTAAGATGGTAAGTTGTGAAAAAGTTAATAGTAAAATCAAAATGTGTACAAAGCCTAATGCATTTACAAACACCGCAATTAACAAGACCGCTAATTAGAAAGTGAATGAATAAAATCAGTTAAGTCGAGATGATGGATTGCATCATAAAGCCGGAGTAAATTGGTTTGGATACACAATGTTAAATAATTGGTTGTGCAAATACTAATTATGACTGGTCGGTTCGTTGCTCGCGCCTGCGCTCGCGCCTCGCGCTGCATTGCGTCCGAGAGGGTGCACAGTAGATAATTTTTTTTTATATATATAGATTAAGTTTGAAATCTAGAGATATGTTATGTACGATTATTCTATGCACGTATATGTAACTGAACTCCTTATAAAGACTGGGCCGATTTTTATAAAAAAAATTGTATTGTGAGCGTTTGAGTGTCACGGCGGCAGTAAGTTTGCGATAAAAGTTATCCTAGTGTTAAATGGCACCATTTTCTTTTAATGCCGGCAACATCAGCATTTTCTTTGATCTTACAGTTGTCTATGGTCGGGGGTGAATAGTTACAAGTAGATGACCAGCATGGCTGTTCGTGTAAAGAAATATGTGTACTAAATATTCCAAAAAGTTCTAGAACAATATTCAAGTATTTCTTGCTTCTTTAAGAAAATGTTATACTAATTTTGGACCAATATCAACTTTAGAGGCTATCTTCGCTTTGCTACCTATTTAAACCGTTTAGTATTTCATTGCAGTGCTCATTTCCTGGCGTGTACTGATCAGCATAGCGAGCATGCATCACCGCGGGTGCACGTGGCCGCTTTCGCTTTCAAGTGCAATGCCACTTTCACTGCGCGCGCGCACCTTTACCGACGGTTTATATTCGGCGATGTTGGTGCGCAGGTGTGAGTTTCATTTATTTAGGCATTATATTTAGGCTACTTTTAACGTGTCCATATCAGGTTTAATTTCCACTAATTTCTCGAAGTAATTTGGTCTACAATAAGTATAAGCTGTAATTTTTTTGACTGGTGGTAAACAACCTGTTAGATATGCGGAACGGGTGACACAAGTGAAACTCAGGCTAGCTAGCAACACACTCGTTTATTCGTCGAAAACGCCGCGCGTCGGCAGGCGCGGGGGCGCGGTCCGCGGGGAGGGCGCGGACACGGCCGCGTTCATATACAACACAACCCATTTACCGTAAATGTTGTCTTACATACATAACAGTACGCCCATAATCCCCGAAGGGGTAGGCAGAGTCAAAAGGGCAGCATGCCCCTTCAACCACATTCAGCCAAAAATAAAGCCGGGCTGGGTTAGATGGAAAATTGCGAAAAAGCAGTGACAAGCGGCTAAACTGTCGTCTATACAATCACACACCCAAAACCCGATATACCATTAGTCGCCTTTTACGACATGCTAGGCAAGAACCACAGTTAGCATATTATTTTTAAGTCCCAAACCAACATAGGACAGTGGGCTGGGTTGGATGTACCTAAAGCTGTGAAAAAGTAGTGACAAATGGCTAGCTCGTCGCCTACTCAGTCACATACCCAAAATCCCGTAAACCGTTAGTCGCCTTTTACGACATGCTAGGCAAGAACCACAGTTGGCACATTCTTTTTTTTGTCCCAGATCAACATGGGCCAAGTCCCAGACCAACATGGGACAAAAGTCTTAAGTAAGTCTTTGTTTAGAAACGAAGGTATGTTAGTGTTTCAGTAATTTGTATAAACATACTATACACCTGCAATGCCTGTATGGGTATGCAGCAGTCCATTTGGATAGCGATTTAGAAAAATCTGTATGTTGCGGTTTTACTTTAAAAGTTCTGTAAACTCTTATATAACGTTAACCATAAACCCGGGTAAAACCGCGAGCACAGCTAGTATTGTATCATCGTCTTCCTAGCGTTATGTTCCGTGCTTAGACGGGGTCCGCTTAGACCATGATCCAGGATTAAGCGAGTCTTGTAATTACATTGAAGCGACTGCCGATCTGACCTTCGTCACCCTTAGATAGGGGAACCAGACAATTTTTGGATCATGGTTACAAATCCAAAGTTGTTTGAATTTGCAGATTTCATCACGATGTTTCCTTAACCGTTGAGCTAGTGGTATAAATACGTACATAGATTTGAAAAATCCAAAGGTACGTTCCCGGGTTTGAACCCGCACTCCTCAGTTAAGAGGGGCTACCACCGCTCTCTAATATACATACAATACAGATAGTATTGTATGTATATTGTATATATTATGTTTGTCTGATATAAGTATAATATATATTATAAATTCTATATGGACAATCGAAATACGCAGTTGTGGCGTGTGAACCGTCCTTCGCACGCACGCCGGCAGCCATTCCCCAGTCAAGGAACTCAGCAAGCACGGAATCTGATAGGCGTGTAGCGGAATAAGTGTAATTTAGCACTCGGACTAACTGCAGGCTGGATTGCTAGATTGGTTCAAATTGCACCTGTGATACCTCGCTGATGGTGGGGCATGGTCGGAAGAGGTTGCATTTTTATTTAAATTGGTACTAGGGCTGTGCCGAATCTGTGGGAGGGGATCGTTATTGTGCGTAGCTTTCCCAGATGCCCTCCCTATGCGATGCGGCAGAACACCCCTAGATTTTAGTGGGTAGGCCCCCCTCTATCATGGGGGGAGAGTCACACATAACCACTTCACTTCCCCGGGTGGAGTGGTATGCGTAAGGCATTACCCAGGGCGAAAAAAAAAATGCTGTACCGAATCTGGATAGCACTTGTATGCGGAGGCTTTGAAACGCCAAAAATACATCATCATCCTCTTGCCCTTCTCCCAGTTCATCTGGGGTCGGCGCAGCATGTCTTCCTTTTCCATATCCCGTCCCGGTCAGCCGTCATCAAGCTATCCACTCCCATTTCTCTCATATCATCTTTCACACAATCCATCCATCTCTTATTTGGCCTTCCTCTTCCTCTCCATCCACTAACATTCATACTCATCACTCTCTTTGTCACATGTTCTTCCTCTCTTCTCATCATGAACGCCAAAAATACATACATATACTGAAAGGGT
The DNA here is from genome assembly GCA_951394215.1 of Glyphodes perspectalis. Lineage (NCBI taxonomy): Eukaryota > Metazoa > Arthropoda > Insecta > Lepidoptera > Crambidae > Glyphodes > Glyphodes perspectalis. Next base: position 15,980,159 of record OX596207.1, on the reverse strand, counting down.
ATCACGCCAGCAATCACTGAAAGGGTTGACAGGATCCAAGGCGCTACAAGCTTAAAATGGGTTTGGTTTAGATGCAAAACTAAAAAACTGACAATTTGCTAGCTCGCCGCCTACATAAATTCCCCCAGACTGACACACAAATTCTCTAGTCCCAAACTAAGCTTATGCTTGTACTATGGATACTTGGCGTTCACCTGAACTTATAAACATACTTAAATAGACTGGCTCGATGAATATATCATTATCTTCTTAGCATAGTCCCATGCTTAGTCGGGGTCCGCTTAGACCATGATCCAGGATCTAACGAGTCTGGTAATTACAGTGAAGCGACTGCCGACCTGACCTTTGTATCCCTAAGGTAGTTGAACCAGACAATTTTTGGATCATAGTTACAAATCCAAAGTTTTTTGAACTTGCAGGTTTCATCACGATATTTTAGACCTAGTGGTATACTAAATACATACATACATACATAAATAACATCACGCCCATAATCCTCGAAGGGGAAAGCAAAAATAAGTACATAGATTTGAAAAATCCAAAAGCACGTGCTCGGGTTTGAACCCGCACCCCGTTATGAGGCGTGTGGCCTTACTATTAAGCTACCAAATAGTATCCAAATTGATGTAACTCTCATTTTATACAGATTTAACTTTAAATCTGCCAGAGGTCTTCGTGAGCCGGTTTACCTCAATATACAATTCCAGCTGGCATAGAAGCATTAGAAAACATCCACGCAAGCAACATATAAGGCAATATGCTCGCGATGTCTCTTCCCCTGCGTTTGGTCGTAACAAGTGTTATAAAACTGGATGCAATTTCTTCACTATTTAAACCCTAACGAGTTTCGAGAAGCAGACTTCCGTTGCTGACATGATATTGGATGCTGTTTTCTTTGATTGTGTTTTACTTGGGAACGATTGCGAAAATGGAGGATAGAAGATTTTTGTGTTTCTATAAAAACACGAATGCACACTAGGGTTTCAATAACTGATTAGCGGACAGAGTCATGGTTAAAAAATATTAATAAATTAATGTAAAAGTGTGTGATGAGGAGCAAAAGTGACCATTTACCAGGCTTTCAAGTTTTTTTGCGAAAGTATTGTATTAGTTTGTAAAAAGTCTTGCTAACCTAACAAATAAAATATCGATGATGATTCTTTTCCTACACATAGAAGCACTCATAAGGGACAGAGGCTACCTTAATAGAGGCTTCTATGTATAGGCCAAAGTAAAACTATATCTATTGTATCTATTATATGTGATCCTATCTTAACTATGCTCAAAATACTTAAAAAAGCAACTCAGTACCGAATGCAACTTTAAGCACGAATCATAACGCTAACGCTAGGAACATGATAATGACAGTACCGAATGCTGAATGCAACAACCGTATCGCGAATACCACCGATAAACGGTGCTCAGATCTGGATATCTAACTACATATTACTGATACCTAGATACTAGATATATCTGTATATGGCAGCGCTGGTTTTTGCTGAGACCAGTTGTAATGTCTCCATTGCTTTCTAGAGAAGCGCGCGGCTTTCGATTCCGGGGCCATCATTTATTATTATATAAGGCGGGTATCCATATCTGTGGCATGCATTCCAAATGGCTTGTTGATATGTCGGTATGCTTATTAAAATGTTCTTTGACTTTATATTTTAGTTTCCGTTCCTGTAGGAATATGGGGATAAAATATAGCCTATGTTACTTCCGGATAATGTAGCTTTCCAATGGTGAAAGAATTTTTGAAATAAGTACAGTAGTTTTTGAGTTTATTCATTACAAACATACACACACACAAAAATACGAAAATACAAATCTTTCCTCTTTATAATATTAGTATAGATTGGCCGCTTGACTGTGTGGTTAAAGATCATGGCTACGAAACCAAAGGGACGCGGTTTCGATTCCCGCTTGTGGATATGTGTATATGGTTATTTGTATTATAACCACGATACTTAAAGCTGGCGGTTCGAATCTTGCTTGTGGCCCTGAAGATGATAGTTTGTACTCGAGTGATGAATGTCAATAAGTGTATTTAAGTTTATGAATTTGATAATAAATACATAAATAAATAAATAAATAAATAAATTCTCCAGACTGACACACCAATTCTCTAGTCCCAAACTAAGCTTATAAGCTTGTGCTATGGATGCTAGGCGAACGGATAGACATACTTAAATACGTTTATAAACATCAATGACTCGAGTACAAATATTCATGTTCATCACACGAAATATTTGCCCCCAGCGGAATTCGAACCCACGACTCTTGGTTTCGTGGCCAGGGTCTCTGACCACTCAACCAACGGGCCAGACATTGTTGCATAGCATCTATAGCACAATACTAAATGCTTAGTTTGGAACTAGAAAATAGGTTCGCTAGTTGGACTTACTTATAAATTTATTTAACTAGTTATTATGATAGGGGCTGTAAAATATCATTAATATTCGTAAAAAATGTTTTATGCCTTCGCTCACTTGCATGCATATAAGTAAGATGTACAAGTACCTATAAATCATCATCTTCCTAGCGTTATGTCCCGTGCTTGAAAGGAGTCCGCTTAGTTAGACCATGATCCAGCGAGCCTGGTATCATTGTAGCGACTTCCAATCTGACCTTCGTAATCCTAGGATAGGGGAACCAGACAATTTTTGGATCATGATTACAAATTCAAAGTTGTTTGAATTTTCAGGTTTCATCACCGCCGAGCTAGTAGTATAAATACGTACATAGATTTAAAAAAAATCAGAGATACGTGCCTGGGTTTGAACCCGCACCCCTCGGTTATGAAGCGCGTGTCCTTATCATTGAGCTACCCTGCTCTCATAATAATAGTAATGTACAAGCAGAAGGACTCCGCCCCACTAACTATAGATATTAAAGCTCCTCAGGTGCTCCAACTTGACACGTAACTGACGTCACACATTAGCATAATAAGCGCTCCAAATGACAGATATCCGATACCTGGTATCCATAATTATCTCATTCACACATGCATAAGCGTGGCTTCACGCTATAGTATGACAGCGGGGAGTCCTTCTTTTATTACTAGTCCGTGTGTACAAGTATCAATATAAGTATGAATATAGCATTACAGTAATTTTATAACAATTACAATCTTGAACTCTAAATCTACCCCTAAATGAAACAGAGTGACCTATAATTATAATTAATAACAAAGTTTGTGAACGAGATAACAACAAGCTCAATGGTGGGAAAGAGATGCGATCCTTGAATAATTGTGTTGAATATGCATATTGTTAATTGATGTAACTAAGCTTGGTTGCTTAACTAGGCGCTTGTAGCTTGGCCGGCGAAATATGGTGATGGTATAAAAGTTCATTACGGAGTGTAGCATAATGAGTTTGAAAAAAATATTCATCTTTCTTATGTCTACTTTCAATTCCAAAAATAATACGTCTCAATGTTAGTAAAAGCGTAATATGATAGTTATTATTTAAATTGAAATAATTTTTATAAATTCTCTTAAGTCCGTTGATTTTTATGAAAAACATTTTAGAAACGGCTTTGATAATAGTAAATGTTTCATTATATTTTATTGTGCTAAAATTTGTTTTAAATCTAAAATAATAACAAGACATTTCTTTATTTCCGATAACTGGTTCATGTGGGAGCAAAAATACATGAAGAATACTTGTATTTTTTACAACCTATTTAGGTTGGATCAGCATCACAATATTTTTATTAAATGACAATATCTAGATGCCTTTTTGCAATTTATACAAATTTTGTAATTCTCTTTAAGTATTTGAGAATCTATAACGAAATATCGAAGCCAACTTTTCAACCTGCTTAACTGTCGCAACACTTAACTCACCAATTGTCAGTCACCGCCATCTCCGTCATAACTCTCCACCCAGACTGTAATGAAGGCATTTGTCCAAATTCATTGCCAGGTTATGCAAGCTGACATTGGCGGTCAACGTGCGATGGGTCGCATTAAATGGCGTATTGTATGGTGCATGTTTAATATGTAACTTTGCATTCACGTGACGTCACTCGTTAACGTAAACCCGAACGTGTCGCGAAAAGGTTAGGACTTGGGCGGTGTGGTAATTATCGACTGGTTTTTGTTTGTAAACAAACAAAATGAACAAGTATCATCATCTTCCTAGCGTTATGTCCCGTGCTTAGACGGGGTCCGCTTAGACCATGATCCAGGATTTAGCGAGTCTGGTAATTACATTGAAGTAACTGCCGATCTGACCTTCGTAACCCTAAGATAGGGAGACCAGACAAATTTTGGATCATGGTTACAAATCCAAAGTTGTTTGAATTTGCAGGTTTCATCACGATGTTTTCCCTCACCGTCGAGCTGAATGAATGAATACGTAAATAGATTTGAAAAATCCAGAGGTACGTGCCCGGGTTTGAACCAGCACTCCTTGGTTAAAAGGCGCGTGTCCTTACCATTGAGCTACCACCGCGCTTAAACAAAAATATGTTAAAGTAATCTTAGGCAGTTATTTGTGATGTAGTAAGGTATAATAGATTTATCAAATCTATGTCTCGGCGATGAGGTTAAAAATAGTGAGGAAATTTTCATCATTATCACTCTCATTATCCTCGAAGGGGTGGGCAGATTAAGCCCTCTTAATCAATTGGAAATTTTCGACTGTAATACTGAATACCGAAATACGAGAGCCCAATTTATGCGCTAGATTGATGACATGTTCGGAGACTCAGGCATTTTACTGATAACGGGACGTGATACGAACGATTGGCAATGTCAGTATATAACACATACAAGTGTCGACTTTAATATAAACAATGGTTCTATGACGACATATGTATGTGCACACAAGTCGAGAATTGACACGATAATCATAGATCGTAGATCCAAGCCGAAACTGTGTTACTTTCAGCGTGAATCCAGGTTGACTTGATTCGAGGAGAGCCTTTATTGCGGCACGCGCCCACCTGGAGGAGCTGCTGTTAGTCCCGACAGTGGGGATACCGGCTCCTACAGTACCCAGAAGTAGGCCACGTTGGCGTTTTAGTCGGTTCGAGTCCGACCCACAGCTCTTTGTTTCCCCGAGAAGAGAACGACGACTAGTGGGATGTTCCCCAATAGAATGTTTTTTTTTTGTTTTGGATTTGGGGGGGAGTGGGGCATGCAGAATTATTGATAGGTTCTTATAGTAAATCGACTAGCGGGTACCATGGCGCATGAGGTTCAGGGGGGTTTGGCCCCCCTTGCGTACGCCCATGTCTACCGTGACTATTTACCGTTAAACCGTAAACAGCAATACTATCGATAGTATCGATAGTTTCGATCGCCAACCAATGGACTATATAGTATACTCTTGTTTGTTACCGTCATAGTATAAAAACATAAAGATACTTCTTCAGGCTTGTCTAGTAGGTAGAGGATACATTGTCCTAATGCCAACAATCATGCTTTATTAAGCATTATACTTTAGGTCTATCAGTTACAAATTTCAAATAAAAGGCAAATCATTGATCTCGACAGAAAAGGATTGTACGAAGGCTAAAACAGCCCTACATACAAACCAGCTAATTACCCAAGATGTCTCATACAAGTCTCCAGTTACGACACTGCACTGCAACTGCAGAACTATTAACGCGGCTAATCCGCTTACGTAGGCCAAGGCCGGCCGGCCCACGTGTCATCTGTCAGCTGTCAACTGTCATCTGTCAAACAAAATTATCTGTCAGGCTTAAGCTTTGTTTATTGTTCGGGTTTGGTTGACACTTGAGAGATGGAAGGGTTATTGACGAAATTTCGCTAAGGGCTACAGGTTAAAGATTGGGGTCGGCGGAAGGTTCACCAGAACGCGCAGTAAATATATTTTAATATGTTTTATGGACTTTCAGGGTAAAAAAATGTGTCATTATTTGTTTTGAAGTGCTGTGTATACTTATTATGTGTCAATCGTCTAGTTGCGAGGACATAGTGCGGTATATATATTAGTAATTTTGATGGACAACAAATATATAATCTTCTTTTTATCCCAGAAATATGATTGATCCCACAGGAATTATGCTAACCCTAACAGGCCGAGTGGATGCGGAACATAAACTCATATTTTTGCTTGCCCAAGCAGTAACTGTCTTATACTACACGTCCGTGTAATCGATTAAGCATGCAATTGCAAGTTATTTAATTGTTCACCGCTGACCGTAAATGTAGACATCACAGACAACTTAACTGTTACGGAGATGACGAAAATGCCGCGTTGCTAACGGTCCAGAGACACGGCGGTAATATCGTTGCCAAATATGCAACTAGGGCATTGTTTCGCTTCATAGTTCTCGATTTACAGGTAAACAGTTTGTTGTTTGCAATTACAGTGATAGAGGTAAGATGCATAAATAATTTCGTGATATTTTTATTTGTATTTTTTTATTATTAACTAGCTTATACCTCACGCGTCAATAAATCTGTAGGATTTAAAAATTTGCCCAATTCCATCACGTGGTTTACACTGAAAAATTTAGCTGACAGACGGAGTTCCGGTGTCCAGCGGTGCCCGCCATGCAGGGCGGGCCGGTCGCCGGAAGTGTTTGCGGCAGGAAAGGCTGTGCCGAGATCCCCGTAAACACCTTCACTCAGGCGATGAGGGGTACCGCGGAGTTTTAGTGGGTATACCCCGGCCACATAACATCTTTGGCCGGAGCAGGGACCCCATGCTCAAGGGTCCCCGGGAGTCCCACATACAATACTGCCCCCCTAGGTAGGGTGACGTTGAGTAAAGCATTTCTTCGCGTAACCAAAAAAAAAAATCACAGTTCCTGTTTGAAGCCATTTTGAGCAATGTCTAGTTTGTCAGCCTATAGAATAATTTGACGGACCGTTTGGTCAAGTGATTAGACGCCCTGGTCACGAAACTATATAAACCGAGGGCCGCGGGTTCGAATCCCCCCAGCGGCGAATGTTTATTTAAATATCAGACTACATCACATACATTGATCTGATTCCGAGGTAAGTAGCTTAAGCACTTGTGTTACGGATATCAGAAACAACAGTGGTATTTACAAACATATACTTAAATATTAGATATTAACACCCAGACACATAACAAACACAAGTATTCATCATACGAATATTTGTCCTGGGTGGGAATCGAACCCACAACTCTTGGCGCGTGGGGCAGGGTCATTACCGAATGCGCCATCTAGCTTGTCGAATGTTTATGTGATGAACACGGATATTTGTACTCAAGTTATGAATATTTATAACATTGTATTTTATTATATAGAATATCTATCCGCTGCCTAGTATTTATAGTACAAGCATATAGCTAAGTTTAGAACTAGGAAATGTTATCTGTTATTTATTTTCCCATTTAGGTGTTATTTGACTAGACAGGTGCCCGGAGGTCAACTTTCAATACTGTTACATGTTTATTACACACAATAACAACGTCATGTATCGCTGTCATTCATTAATCAACAATCGGATTGATTTTCGTCAATTTCTCAGTTTGTTAGTTTGCTATAGACAGCGTGACGGTTCACTGCACTTGAATTGCTGAACTGAATTGCTTAATGCAATCTTTCGGCCTCAGATGATCGGTTAATTGCCAGCATTGTCTGTTGCAATTAGATTAAATTATGTAATTTTGAGATCATATTTCTTCAACAACTTTTCGTGTTAGACAACTTGATGACCTGATGATTAGTAGTTCGGGGTGAGCCTGGTTATGACTAATAATATCGGTCACGGTGGCCAATCTCAACGAGGATTAGCTAGCTATGCAGGAGGTATTATAGTGCACAAGCGTCTGCGCAAACACAGATGCACTGTCTGGTCCTTTATTCTCATAGTCCGATGAGATAGCAATCCAACATGACCGGAGAGACATCAGGCACAGGACTTCAGGTGCTTTCCGAGACACACGGGGGTGATTAAACCAATAACTCCCTGTCTCCGGGCTGTTACTAAAAATTTTTGTTCCGACCCAGGATTTGAACCCGGAACCCGGTCCTTAAGTGACCAACGAATCGAGGCAGTCAGTTCGGTGATAAATATTACATTACTTGTAAACATAACATCACGCCCGCAATCTTGGGTTAAATGGTAACTTGTGGCCTACTTAATCATGTGATTACTGGGTTTGTACCTAGCATCCAGTACACATTTTTTTCTTTACGAGGGTAACGCTTGCGTACTGTCACGCCATTCAGGGCAACGGCGTGGTGTTTGGGACTCCTAAGGCCCTTCGTATAAAAGGACCCCACACCTCCGGCCAAGATGGAGTGGCCGGATATATGTAATAATGACGCAAAAATTTACTAGTTCCCCTATCTAAGGGCTACGAAGGTCAGATACGCAGTCGCTTCAATGTAATTACCAGACTCGCTTAATCCTGGATCATGGTCTGAGCGGACCCCGACTTAGCATCGGACATAAAGCTAGGATGATGACGTCACCAGAGACGAAAAGATGATTGATTGAAAAATCACAGAAGTATGAAAAAATCGATTGAGGATTAAGAAACGCCGCAGTACTGTAATAGCGTGATCTAATATCGGTTATCGGCGGGGGCGTGACAGTTGAATGTTGTTGCCTCACGCCAAAACGGTTTCGCACTTCATTTGTCCGATTGAGCTTTTGTAAGTCAAATTGGTGGTATTTCGGAATTTTGACGAAGAGTTGGCGTTTTTATAATACGGATTAAATTTAGGTACATACTTACTAGGCAGTAGCGGTGGTAGCTCAATGGAGGACACGCGCCTCTTAACCGAGGCATGCGGGTTCACGGATTTTTCAAACCTATGTACGTATTTATACCACTAGCTCGACAGTGTGAGAAAAATTCGTGATGAAACCTGCAAATTCAAACAATTTTGGATTTGTAAGCATGATCCAAAAATTATCTTAGGGTTACGAAGGTCAGATCGGCAGTCGCTTCAATGTAATTACCAGACTCGATACATCCTGGATCACGGTCTAAGCGGACCCCGTCTATGCACGGGACATAACGCTAGGAAGATGAACTTACTAGGTATTGCAATCCAGCTGGGTTCAGCACAATTTTAGCTGCGATGGGTCTAGCGACATGTGCTGGCATTCGCAATAATTTCAATACCTACTAAATATTGGAATGCTGGATTGAACTATCCAGTTGGGTTTAGCATAATTTTAGCTCTGGTAGATCTAGTGTCATGTGCTGTATCCCTGTAATCCTTGAAGGGGTAGTCGAAGTTCCCACGGGGGGGGGGGGGGGAGGAGTTCAAGTAGCAGTGAGCTTCCACCACATTTAGCATCGAATTGGGTTGGGTTAAATTGTGAAAGCAGTAAGAAGTGGCTAGGTCGTCGACTTTAAAATCACAAACCCACACAATTAGTACTTTTTCAAATGCCCGTCGCCTAAACAAAGTTACAATGACAGATATTTAGCCGCCATCAAGAGTCATTCATTAAAACTCACATTCGACAGAAATGCGAAAATAATTACAAAACAAACGCACCAACAGAACTCAACAGTTACAAATTACACAGGGCCGGCTTCAGCGGCGACAGATGTTAATATAAATATATATAAATAATATAATATAAATATCAGACGACATCACATACATTGATCTGACTCCGAGGTAAGTAGCATAAGCACTTGTGTTACGGATATCAGAATCAACAGTGGTATTACAAATAAATACTTAAATATTGGATATTTACACCCAGACACAGAACAAACACAAGTATTCATCACACGAATGTTTGTCCTGAGTGGGGATCGAACCCACAACTCTTGGCGCATGGGGCAGGGTCACTACCGAATGCGCCATCGAGCCAGTCGTGTTAAGGGGCGCTGAAGGGAGGCATCAAAAACCCAAAGGCGATCCTTTGACCTTATGTTTAGTCAAGCTTTATAAGTAGATATCACCCGGAATATGTTCACGTTTTACGCTTGCTAAAGCTAAGTGTTACTAGCGTGTTAAGTTTAAGAGAGCGGAGGGAGATTGCATAGGATTGTGAAAAATAGTGACAAGTGTCAAATTCGTTACCTACATAATTATAAACCCAACATTTATCGCAAACCCAATTCATTCAATTTTATTTTTGGCTGAATGTGGTTTAATAAAGGAGATCACCGTTCCCTTAACATTACCTACCTCTTGTAAATTGTGGATTTGATGGTATTAGGCTTAAGGAGCGCTAATTCGTATTTCGTTTTTGAACTAGTTCTAGAATCAACTGAGCAAGTCGATCGGTTGATATTTTTGAGCCAATACTTTTTATAAGACCAGTCAGTTGAACGAATGAAATGTTATCATTTACTTTATTTATGATTAGTATTCTCTCAAGTACATTATGTTTTTATTGAGAAATAAAGAATCTTTTTGACCTTAATTCTGTGACACCAAATTTTAGGTATAAACTGGTAAGCTAAATATCTCGTTCAAGGCGCCTCTAGCACTAAATGCGGCCCTGTCCAAGCTCACTCCATCCGTCGCCATAACGTTTAATTACATTGTAATAATTTGCCGTCCGCCAAGCTTAGGCCCGGACGCACCTCATCATAAGACCTGTTCTAGGTAACCTGGAGTTACTAAGGTTGAACACTAAATCTGTATGTTATATGCCTATCGTATATAATCGGTTCTGGGGTATTGACTTGAGAGAGTAAATAACGGTGAGTTAACTGTGTTTTAATCTTGCTAGTTGCCTTTGCGTAAATTTTGTGAATGTGTTTAGTTATGTATTTTTGTTTCATAATTATCCTTTTCATCTAATGTATTTTATTTTATATTTCCTTTCGCCAATATATTAGTCGCGCGGGCGCACAGCCGCCCCGTCAACGTGTCCGGTGAGTAGAGCGTGACTTGGTTTATATTGTTCTTGCATTGCTCCTGTGTTTCTGTTAAGTGGCGAGAAATGGAAAGTATCTAATGTTTTTTCTATAATATCTTCTTATCTTTGTGTCTTATTTTACTTTTTATTGTTTTTTTTTCTAATTTTTTTTTCCTCCGATTTTTCTTCATTTCATTAACCAATTATTTAACTTTGCGCTTAATATCACGAACTCTTTTCATGTTTAATTTAATCAGAGGTTTGTTTAATTTTTTTTGGTAAAATATCCAATATTATAATTTTCTCTCTAATTTTAAGCGACTCAAAAAGAGAGGATTTCTTAATTCGGATATACTTTTTTAAAAATCTTTTACTGGTGTTTAGTAGTTGTAAAAAAAATTGTTTGGTCAGCAATATACTTAGTGATTGCAAGAAATGGAAACTTTACTTCAGACATTTTTTTTGTCTACGTTCTATACTACTATCTGTCTCCTTGCTGGGACATTTAATAGTAGGTCAGTCGTGTACAAATTGGCGTACTCAGTATGTGACCTATGTCATTTAGATATTTTATTCACAGCCATGTCTAAAGAGCGGTGGTAGCTCAATGGTAAGGACACGCGCCTCTTAACCGAGGAGTGCGGGTTCAAACCCGGGCACGTACCTCTGGATTTTTCAAATCTATGTACTTATTTATACCACTAGCTCGACAGTGAAGGAAAACATCGTGGTGAAACCTGCAAATTCAAACAATTTTGGATTTGTAACCATGATCCAAAAATTGTCTGATTCCCCTATCTTAGGGTTACGAAGGTCAGACCGGCAGTCGCTTTAATGTAATAACCAGACTCGCTAAATCCTGGATCATAGTATAAGCGGACCCCGTCTCAACACGGGACATAACGCTAGGAAGATGATGATTCACTGCCATGTCTATTATATTGTGCATTCAATATCTACATTAGTGCGAGTACGTAATCCGGTGTGAGAGCAAGATGTGTGTAGCAAGGATATCCTGTGAGAAACTAACATTAGGGCCGAGTATTGAGTACATATGGAGATGTTGCCATCATTTTAAATTATTTTTAATCAACTAACTAAACTTCACGTCACTTCCCTAGCGGGGTAAGCATAGAGAATCGAATGCCGTATGGCACGGTCCTTACTCACCTCACTTGTTTCTTCAACATTCATGATCTTTTTCATACCGCAAATTTTTTTAGCGGTATCTAAAACACAGCCTACTTGTTCTGACCCAGGTCTATGCGAGTAAGCAACGAAACCGCGGAAAAGATATTGAATTCTATTATGTGAACTAAACCTTATTTTTCGTGCTAATCGAGTCATCATTTAGATATCGTTCCTATTCGATCCTAGCGCTGGATCGATATGCAGTCGTTTTCGGACATATTCATTCATACGGTGGTAGATTCACATTGCTCTAAAGATTTTGTAAAATTGACGATTTATAAGTGCTTTTTTAAGGCCTACATGAATAAAGAAATTTTGAATTTTGAATTTGAATACACAGTTATTTACTATTCTTTACCGCTGAACCTTCGCTATAGTCGATTATAAATAGTATCTGATTAAAACAAAAAGATATGGATTTCATTGCTAATTTAGATAGGACTTTTAATTTGAGTAATTCTTGATAAGTTACTCGTGACGTTATTTACCATGTTGCCGACTAAGGAGTGAGGCGAGCCGTTTGAAGTTACATACTTAACATCACGCCCGTAATCCCCGAAGGGGTACGCAGAGTCAAAGAGTCAAAAATTAATAATTGTGAAAAAGTAGAGACAAGTGGCTAACTCGTCGCCTACACGATCACTAGGCGAAGAACACAGATGTAACTAAATAATTAAATAATTCTCGTAACTAAGTCTGAAGTTGTATACAAATTAAAACAGCTTTGGAGTGATTTTCTTAATTATTCAGAAACCTCGGCTCGTCCAAGTTAGTTAGGCATTCTATATACGTTCGAGGAACGTATTAACTTATTTTGCAACTTTAATTAGAGACATGCGCGTAGCCTTGAGTTCATCTTTGCACCTCCCTCTCGAAACTTTAACTTGAAATGGTAATGATGCCGTAACTTGTAGCAAGCAGATTGATCTGACATTTCACTTTGAGATGATCTAATATTAATGTGTTGTGGCTTGCATCTTCATTATTCATGCTTAATTTTGAGCAAATTGCAGTTACATATTTAACGAATATGAAAGGTATTTAAATAGCAAGGCTGTGATTACCGGACTGTCAAATGGCTTGTACACAATAAGTACCTATAAGAATTGGACATACACGTATAATTTTGCATACAAATCAATTACTTAATATAATATGTTTGTGAGACATCAAAAAAGTGGTATTACTGGTATTACTTACTTTTACTTAGCTTTATTTGCAGTAAGCTTTATTCCATCCAATCCAGCCCACTGTCCCATGTTGGTCTGGGACTTAAAAATAATATGCCAACTGTGGTTCTTGCCTAGCATGTCGTAAAAGGCGACTAATGGTATATCGGGTTTTGGGTGTGTGATTGTGTAGGCGACAGGTTAGCCGCTTGTCACTGCTTTTTCACAATGGTCCATCTGACCCAGCCCGGCTTTATTTTTGGCTGAATGTGGTTGAAGGGGCTTGTTGCCCCTTCGACTCTGCCTACCCCTTCGGGGATCATGGGCGTGATGTTAAGTGTGTGTTATGTAGGTATTTGCAGTAAGAAGTTTTTAAACCGACTTAAAAAAAAGGAGGAGGTTCTCAATTTAACTGATTTTTTGTATGTACATATTTTACTCGATATCTCTGAGAATTGTAAACCGATTTTCAAAATTCTTTTTTTTTCAATAATTATTTTATCTTTATTAGTCCGGAATCTTGACTCTATAAATAAGAAATCGGTAAGAAATACAGTCAAATCATAAATATTTTATTAAACACTAAACAAACTATGTAATAAAATTTTTTCAAAGACATAAACGAATGCGATTGGAAATGTAAGGTTAACCAGAGAAGACCAGAGGCGAAACCCGTTCACAAACATGTTGTAGATGTCACTTGTCACTATACTAATAAGTATTAATGTGATAACTTACCACAGTACGCTTTTCAGTAGATATCATTAGATCGGACCATATAAATACTTCAAGCCGTTATAAATAAAAAAAAAATCTTCAGACTGACACACCAATTCCCTAGTCCCAAACTAAGCTTATAAGCTTGTGCTTTGGATACTAGGTGAACGGATAGACATACTTAAATACGTTTATAAACATCCATGACTCGAGTACAAATATCCATGTTCATCACACGAAACATTTGCCCCTAGTGGGATTCGAACCCGCGACCCTTGGTTTGACTACTTGACCAACGGGTCAGTCAAGTTATATACTCTTGGTACAAATTACAACGAACAGTTGGAAGTGCTGTGGAGTTCAAGACTTTATCGTCATCCATCACACTTCCATTCGGGCGATGAGTGGTACCACAACATTTTATGGTTACTTACAATTTTTGGTAGGCTAGGGGTCTCCATTTCATAGCCCCCGGAGTTGCACCCTGCGCCCCAACGGCTGGTCAAATAAAACCAAGTGCTCAAAAACAGCCTTGCTTAGAAAGGGTTCCAACAATCCGGTCCGAACATTTGTGTCCGAAACGTCAGCAAGCCCGTTTGTTTGCTACCCTAAGTAATATAAAAAAATAAATTTGTTGAATGCCGCATTGGCCGATCTTCGTTCATCTCGATATGCAATTATGTTCTAGACTTGGACAGGTTTAAAAGTGCATAAAATAGCCGGGATTGCGCTTGCGCCGCTGTAATTCGAGACGTTTCGATTGCGGCTTTCGGCACGAAAGAAGTATTTAAGATGGCCGCTCTGTTGCCTAAGAGGTAATCGCATCCGGTCTTGGCTTCATTGCGTGGCTATGTCAAATTTCAAAGGATATATAATGGGGAGTGATGTTAGTTATCGATTATCGACAAATGAACTAATCGATTATTCCAATAATCGACTGAGATCATCCTAATAAAAATAGGTTCTGGCGAACTGCGAACCTCCTTTTCTGAGGTTAGTTAAAATATTAATAAATAAATTATGGATTATGTATTTAAAATAAACAAAATAAATGTCAAAAAGTTAATTAATGTATTATTTGAAGAGAAATATTAGACATTTTGTTCAATATTTTTAGTACACAAAACAGATTACCTACAACTTTAATAGGTAATATTATAGGTATCATAAAATAATACATTTATTCTTACAGACAATATTGCAACCATAGAAAATTTATTACAATCGTAAAGGTGTGTCAGTCTGAAGAATTTATTATTATTATTATTAAAAGTTTATTAGTTAATTATCCAAGAGAACATTAAGATCATTTTCTAATCCAACATATTAATTAAACAATTGGCTATTTTATTAACATACATCCTTTATATAATCGACTTTTATATCGATTGTAATGTAACGTCACTAGTTATATGTTTCGGATGTATCTTATGGGGAAATATTTCCAGGCAAAAGGTTAGGCGATAATGACTCGCAGTTAGGTATTGACACATATATTTGTCGTTTCATATTACTTATCTAAAAGTTTCGTCAGTTGATCTTAGGTAAATGGTAAACCATTGAAAGGTAGGACCTTCACCGCCATTGGAGTTACAGGTCTTAAGTTGTTTAGGTTTTGATTGATTACCTGTTTGTATCTCAATCCGTACGTATTGCATTGTAACACGCCCCGAAGGGGTAGAGATGCAGTAAACTCCTTTTAGCCAAGAATAAAATTAAGTTGGGATACATGGAAGATGACGAAGTTCCGCTAAAAGTGGCTAAGCATATAAGATTAGCCTGATAGAAAGCTACCATAAGGATAGCCATCCGATGTTGAGGACCGCATTGGTATAAGTGTGTTGCCGACTGAGTTATGAGTTAAGTCATTCGAAACTCTTTAGTCCTGTTCATGGTCACCTTAATGACATTACCACTGACCTGGTAAGCTGCTTTAGCCTGGTAGCGGCCTGTAGGCTGGCGTAGCCGTAGCGGTAGAACCGGGCCGCGTCCTCGGTGGGCGCGTTGAAGGCGGCCACGTAGCGCGCCGGGTTGGTGTCGTCCAGCCACAGGCCTGGAGCAACGATTACACGTCAAACTAAAAACATGATGAAGGAACCAATTGAGGTTACTTCACGATGGAAACATATTGAGTTAACTTCATCACCTTCGTCACTAATGTTATCCGCCAGGGTGGAAATCTGTCTATTATGTTATATTGAGTCTCAGTTTTGGGTATTTTTTCCGAGATAAATAGTAACTTATATCCTTTCTCAGGATGCAAACTTAGGCTTATCAAATTTTACCACAATCAGTCAGGATGGATGCATTCATATCGTGGTCTGAATTAAAACACGACTAATTATTTCAAAATAATAGTTTGTTACCAAAACTGGTGAGCTGTTTTCTTTAAAATACGATATCTACCTTTAACTATGAATAGCAAAAGATTTTAATAATATAGGGGTAACTTACCCATAGAGTATAGCTTCGGTTCGAGTACACTGTACAACTCGTGCATTTTCTGCATCCCGTACTCAGCTGCCTCCAAAATATCCTTCTTCTCGCTCCTCGTCAAGTTTGCATCAGGCTTGTCATCATTATCATAATTTAAGTCGCCATCATCACGCTCAGAATCAACATTTGAGTAATAGTCATATTCATTGTCATCAACTTTCAAGTCTGTGTCTTTTACATTGTTAATTGATGATGAAACATTAGCTTTAGTAAGATTTTCTTTGTCACAATATGTCACAACTATAGTTGATACGTTCTTGGTAGCTGTGAACGAATGATTCTTGAGATGATCCCTTTCAATGATAGTGATGTTATGAAGTTCTTTTGTCAATGTGCTATTGAACATAGGCATCAACTGTTTTAAAACGTCAATAATGTTATGCGAAGTACTATTACTAGTATTTGTGTTATTTGGTTCTATCGTTAGGATCTCGACGTAATTAACTTTTTCTGTAGTCGACGAAGTTGTTGCATCTTCGAGCTTATTTATTTTTGTTGCATTAACTATCTCAGTTCTATCTATTTTCTCTTCTATACCGCTTTTAATTTGTATTACATTCCTTACACTATCGTGTGGTGAGTTCCTACTATCACTAGTACTCTTTTCGGTTTCTTTTGGACTATTCAGAATAATTGCTTCATTGAGATTTGTTTCAGCATTATTATTGATAGAAGTGATATTATTCTTTATTTTATTTATAGAAGCAATTATTTTGTTAACTAAATCTTCTTGAGAGGTTGTATTACCGAATTTGTCGTTAGACGTAAAATTTGCTATTGTATTCAGAAATATTTTCGTCCTCTCTCCGTCTTTGACGAAGACTCCAGACTTGGTTCTGTTCTGTATTTTGAAAATGTCTTCGATAATTTTGGAAAATGGGCAAGTGGCCATGTCGTGTTCTGGGGCTTTGGGGCTCTCTGCATTGAGCACTTGGCTGAATAAGAAGGTTATCACGGTGAAAATATATTTGTACCTGTAATGAGAGGAAATGTTTTATAGAACACGTATGTAATACGATAGTATGAAGAATGCCAGTATCAGTATGGAATTTTTCATGACTTATTGCTGGTCTAATCCTGATTAAACACATTCAATGAATATAAGCGTAATTCTTAAAAACATCGATTTCTATGTCATACCTATTCCGAGGAGAATATATTTTCTGTCACATGTTGGTCTGTCGGCATTCTTTGCCTAGCATATCGTAAAAGGCGACGAATAGTATTTGGGGTTTTGGGTGAGTGATTGTGTAGGCGACGAGCTAGCCACTCGTCACTACTTTTTCACAATTTTCATCCAATCCAACCCAGATATATTTTTGGCCGAAAGTGGTTATAGGGGATTAAAACCTCTTTTTCTTAATTAAATTAAAATTTTATTTTAAGTTTAATGATTTCTAGTGTCAATATATTATTTACTATCTCTGCCAGCGGTGTCACCCGCGTTTATGGTTAATATTATAAAGACTATTTCCGTCATACATGATTTCTATGTAACTTTAACCATTAAGGCTGCACACGCGACGAAAGCTTAAAAAATGGAGTAACTTCTACCGTTTTCCCAACATTTCCCTTTACTACTCTGCTCCTATTGATTGTAGCGTGATGAAAAGTATACTATAACCTGCCCAGGAGTATGAAGAATAATTGTACCAAGATTCGTTAAAATCCGACTAGTAGTTTTGGTTTCTATAAGGAACATAAAGACAGACAGACAGACAAAGATTGGATTGCATTTTTGGCATCAGTATCGATCAATAATCACCCCCTGATAGTTATTTTGAAAATATATTTAATGTACAGAATTGACCTCTCTACAGATTTATTATAAGTATAGATAAACGTATTTACTTATTTACAGATTTTTTTTAATATCATTCTGTGATTTATTGTGTATCGTAACTGTCGTAATAAAATAGTTCCCGTAACAAAAAATCTGTAATAAAAGTTATCCACACCCATAAACTGGTTTACTCAATAAAATTTAGCAATAATCGTTCGTAACACTAGAAATGGCGTGCAGAAATTAGCAAACACAAAAAAATTGTAATGAGTTACACTTACACTGACCGAATGAGTGATTGGAACTGATTGATTGAAGAGTGATGCACAAAGCGTTAAGTGCATCACCAAATACTTCTTCTATAATTTGAACGGGTACCAAATACATGCTACGTTCGCAATTTCCTAAGGGGTAGGCAGGGTCTATAGGTAACTGGGTGGAAGAAGAAGAAGGTACGCCCATCTTCTTCCTCCGTCCTAGGTGGGACTAGGGGGTGTGGGACGTGGTCCTACACTCGCATTTAATAGTTCGGAGCGGCCGGGAGACGACTAGATGTACTGAGTCGTCTCACCCTAGGCGCGAGAGATAGAATTGAGACTAGGCCAATGCTGGGGCGTCCAAGGTGGAAAAGTAGAAACGATCCCTTGGATGCCCTATTGAAAGCCGAAAACTGTACTTTCCTGGGTTTTTAGTGGGTACGCCCTCGATGGAACCCCCACATAACCACCCTGATCATGGTGCGTACCCGTGACGAGATTTCCCAGGGCAAAAAAAAAAAGGGTTGAATGAGCAGAATTTTAAATTTTAGGCAAATTAAAGTTGATTTAGATCTTTTTTTAGGTATTAATAAAAATAGGCTGGCTCGTGGTCAACGCAATTACACACATTTTACGACATGGTAGACAATAATAATAAATAATATTTATTACTCTTCACAAAAAAGGTATGAGGTACATTATTATGATGCTATATAGTTGCAGGTAGTCTATAAACCTATCGATGTGATAGTCTGGTGCCTGAGATAGGTATAGTATCAGCCTATCATCTTGGTGATTTGTGCTTGGAAAATTGAGGTACTTATAGCTAATACATAATATTTTTACGAATGTTTCGTGAAAACAGAAATATTAATTTATAAAAGAAATGAGATCTAAATTGCGTATTTTACGTGACTTAGAAATATTATTTAGCTGTGTATGTATGTGTGACTGTGTGTGTGTGGGTGATTGTGTGTAGTAATGTGAGTGTAGGTATGTTTATGTGTAAGTGTTGGGTAAGAGTGCGCAGTGTTTAATAAGACAAGGAACACATTTGGCACATTATTTCCAAGTCCCATATCAACTTGGGACTAGGGTCACGCAAAAAAAGTTTCATAACCAAATTGTTTATTTCAAAGCATGATACTAGTTGAGTTGCAATTGCAATGTTTGTAAAACACTTTCCCTATACGTTGCTCTGCACTGCTCATCAGTTTGAAAGTATACTTTCTCCAGATTGTATGTGGTTACCTTCACTGCATACGATCATTTCTGGTCATATTTGTGCATCATTATGTTTCTCCAATTATCTTAAATACCTACTTGTCAATTTTGTATTCGAAAGCTTCAAATTGTCATCAAGTATTGTTATTATAGCATGCGTCATTAAGTTAGGTTTGACAAACAGTTTAGTTTAGAAACTAGCTTCTGCCCGCGGCTTTGCTGGCGTGGTATATCGATGAAACATAGCTTATGTGTTATTCTAATGTATAAGCTATACTATTGTTAAGTTTCATTAAAATCCATGCAGGACTTATTGAGTGAAAGAGTAACAAACATCCACACATCCATCCGTCTATACAATCTTTCGCGTTTATAATATTAGTAGAATTAGGAGAATTCAAAAACAGATATATAACTATATAATTCTGAAGAACCTTGTACTTATCTCCTGTCTGTTTTCATAGTGTCTGCACGTTTAACAAGGTTCAGCATAAGTTTATTAGCTATACAATATTTAATGTTTTATTTAATAACGTAGAAACGTAAAAAAACGCGACAATCAATTCACTAATAGTCTAACTGTATGTTTCTCACTCGATCCCGCTTTGAGGAATTGTTTACGCATATATATTTTAATATAAGTTAATTTCTTAGAAACCTTTTTGCAAGAAAAGCTAAAACTTAATTAGGGCTTATATCTTGCATGAGAAAAAGAAGGTGTAGGACCAATAGGCAACATCTGTTCTGAAAGAAAATATGACTTTTTATGTCTCTTATTATAATTTCTAAGATAGTAAGTGATATAAAGAAAATTTTCCAATTTTCCATCTAACCCAGCCCATTGTCCCGTGTAAGTCTGGGACTTAAAAATAATGTGCCAACTGTGTTTCTTGCCTTGCATGTCGTAAAAGGCGACTAATGGTATATCGGGTTTTGGGTATATGATTGTGTAGGCGACAAGCTAGCCACTTGTCACTACTTTTTCACAAATTTCTATCTAACCCAGCCCAGTTTTATTTTTGGCTGAATGTGGTTTAAGGGGCCTGCTGCTCCTTTGACTCTGCCTACCCCTTCGGGGATTATGGGCGTGATGTTGTGGTATGTTATGTATAAAAAAAATATTTGCATGACATGATTATGCAATTTACGAAAGGCTGTATAAATATCTGCATACATTCTTAAAAGGAATTGTATTATTCGGCGTGTCATAGAGATTTCCAATGCCAATATTCTAAAGTCCTTTCAGCTTTAATTGAGTATTTGGGCGGTGAGTTTTTGCGATGATTTCTATTCGCAAAAAGGTGAACCGAGTTTAGAAATAAATTTAAGTAAGTAAGTAATTAGTTTTTTTGCGATACAGCCGTATTTCAATTAACCATAAAATTGTCGTTGAGCAAATTTTTCTTGCGACAAATGGCGGCATGAGTAAGCGACTAGCTAGTTTATCGTTTGCGATGATCGTTTTTATGGAGTCCTGTGTTGGTCAGGGATTGAAAAAGAATATGCGAATTGTGTTCCTTGTCTAACAGTTTTAAAAGGCAGCTTATAGCATGTATATTTTTGTCAGGTTTTTGATTTATTTAAGCGAAAAGTTAGTTATTACTACTTTTTCAATATTTTCCGTCTAACTCAACTTGACTTTATTTTTTGCTAAATGTAGTTTAAGGCGATTGGCGCTTCTTAAATAAATGAACAATAATAATAATAATAATAAATGTCAGCCTACATCACATACATTGATCTGACTCCGAGGTAAGTAGCTTATGCACTTGTGTTACGGATATCACTACAACAGTGGTATTACAAATACCTAATTATTGGATATTAACATCCAGACATAGAACAAACACGAGTACTCATCATACGAATGTTTGTCCTGGGTTGGGATCGAACCCACAACTCTTGGCGCATGGGGCTGGGTCATTACAGAATACGCCATCAAGCCAGTCAAGGCTGGATGGCTCAGTCAGTCTTATATATTATATGTTTCTATAGTAGACCCGTTAAATTGTTAAGTGATGTAGCTCTTCAATGTGAGGGTTGATTCAAGCCACCAGAAATCCAAGTACCTACCTATGTAATAAAGTTAGCTCGATTCACAGGGGCGTACCTCCGTATCAGCTGTGACACGATGAGGCAAAACTGTACAAGTGTGATTATGTATGTTCTTTATTACTTTAATTGTTACCGAAACAAAATACACATAATAAAGAAGAAGAAGAAAACGGCATTATCTTTCCAAACTCCGTATTTGATGCCATCACCTTCTCATCATCTTCCTAGCGTTATGTCCCGTGCTTAGACGGGGTCCGCTTAGACCATGATCCAGGATTTAGCGAGTCTGGTAATTACATTGAAGCGACTGCCGATCTGACCTTCGTAACCCTAAGATAGGGGAACCAGAAAATTTTTGGATCATGGTTACAAATTCAAAGTTGTTTGAATTTGCAGGTTTCATCACGATGTTTTCCCTCACCGTCGAGCTAGTGGTATAAATATGTACATAGATTATTTTTAAAATCTAGAGGTACATGCCCGGGTTTGAACCCGCACTCCTCGGTTAAGAGGCGCGTGTCCTTACCATTGAGCTACCACCGCTCGATGCCATCACCTTCTATCAAGAGTTTATCGACAGACAATTACGGCACAATACACAGGAAACGAGGGAAAGTATGCGAGATCCTTATCGCTGACACGCGAATGCCCTCTGACGAACTTGGTTACCATATTTTACATAACATCGGTTGTCGCTCGAGTCGGTCGGTCGAGTGTTTGATATCAAATATGGTGCGAGCTCCGATGGTTTGCGCAAGTTGACATAAGTAGGGTTGGCGACGACCAAATGACATCAGAGTTTCCTATTGTGATCAACATGGATAGCTGCGGTCATGATAAATAATCCTTACATACATACCATCATGCCCTCAATCCCTGAGGGGAGGCAGAGTCCAAGGAGCGACAAGCTCCTTAAATCACATATATCGAAAAATGAAATTTATTTTGGTGCGCCAAAAGATTGCTAAAAAGGACTTTCTCAAAAAAAAAGGGTACACGATCTGTATAGACGGAATGACGCTTTTATTATTTAAGACTCTTTTATCTTTTATAGACCACTGGCTGGGAAACTATAAACTAAACCGTTAAACTTTACCTCAAAGAATCGTCCATCAATCCTCTCATGTAGAATGAAAACATACTTAGATAAAAATAGATCGGTTTTTATCCTTTACCATTAAACAGACTTTAAATGACAGTAATGAGGTGGAAATTGCGTCGTAAAATGTCTCAAGAGATGAAGATGTAAAATTAAAATGTGTCGTCTTTTACTAGTTGCTTGACTTATTTCTTTAACTTAATTGCAACTTAACCATATAAGTATCATGGTGTCTAGTTACTAGTCGCATGACTTATTTCTTTAAATTAATTGGAACTTAACCAGTTCTTCTGGTTAAGTAGCCGCTGTGTAACCAATCATATGTTTAACTCAAGTGTTTATTGTATATAGCTGTGCCAGCGGTGTCACGCGCGTTTATGGTTAATATTATAAAGACTATTTCCGTCATATATGATTTCTATGTAACTTTAACCATTAAGGCGGCACACGCGACGGAAGCTTAAAAAATGGAGTAACTTCTCCCGTTTTCCCAACATTTCCCTTCACTACTCTGCTCCTATTAATTGTAGCGTGATGAAAAGTATACTATAACCTGCCCAGGAGTATGAAGAATAATTGTACCAAGTTTCGTTAAAATCCGTCGAGTAGTTTTTGTTTCTATAAGGAGCATACAGACAGACAGACAAAAATTTTACTGATTGCATTTTTGGCATCAGTATCGATCACTAATCACCCCCTGATAGTTATTTTGAAAATATATTTCATGTACAGAATTGACCTCTCTACAGATAAGTATATAGATATATAGATTAACTATATCAACTTATATTACATTTACTATCCCTCTTCTTCAGCTATACGTGACGTAATATATATATTTTTTTATTACCTGAGGTTTTCCTATTTCAACTGCTTATATATGATTAAAGAGGAATATTTTAAGCATACAAATAGGAGAAAAGTGACATACATACATAATATCACGCCCATAATCCCCGAAGGGGTAGGCAGAGTCAAAGGTGCAGCAGGCCCCTTTAACCACATTCAGCCAAAAACAAAACTGGGCTGGGTTAGATAGAACATTGTGAAAAAGTACTGACAAGTGGCTAGCTTGTCGCCTACACAATCACATAACAGTCAGTATGTTCCAGAATTTCAGCAAGTTCCATTTATCAGTGAATGATCGATCAGATAATTTTTTATTAAAAAAACATGCAAATTTTTATGCTAATAATATTAGTTGGATTTATAAAGGGAATGATTAAAGTTTGTCGTAAAATATAAGGTGGAAATTATCAAAGTTTTTAATCCAAAGGGTTAACCCTATTGCTGAGTCTACACAGGCCATCGTTCCCGTAAAGAGCCATACATTTTGAACCGTTAGAGTACCTAGTAGAATGTTTATAGGATGTCTCAAATAGGCTACAGGTATGGGACAGGAATGTTATAATTATAATGAAGTATTGAGTATTAGAAACGTGATTGTGTAGGCGAGCCACTTGTCACTGTTTCATACAGTGGCAGATTTACCCTAAGGCCCAGTAGGCCCGGGCCTAGGGCGGCCAGATACGAGAGGCGGCCAATCGTGATAAAAATTAAGTGATGACGCTTTAGTACTGAGAATTATGGCCTCGGGCCTAGGGCGCCAAGACTGTAAATCCACCACTGGTTTCATAATTTACCTTCTAACCCAACCCAGTTTTGTTTTTGATTGAAAGTTGTTAAAAGCGCCTGCTGCCCCTTCTACTGCCTACCCCTTCGGGAATTGTGGACGTGAAGGTATGTATGTATGTTCAAGGACTGTGTTAACAATTTAAAAAGCAAAAGAGTGTTAAGGTTTAGTCTTTTTGACCCACAGGAATGCAAACATTTCTTCAATCGCTTTTAATATAATTTTGTCCAAATATTTAGTGTGTGCGGTTGCTTTTTAAGTAGTTAGTAACCGCTTTATATAATGGTTTTTTTTATTTTAAATGTAGGTAAACAGTTTTCTTCTGAGAAGTTAGCAAAAGAGGAGCTTTGTTATTTATACCGGTAAATATGAGATCTTAGTGGCATTAAATACATTGAATGTCCCATTGCGATAGCAAAGTCTTTTTCCATGTTTCTCTTGTCTAACGTGTCAAAAAAGTAATTTAAATAAAAAAAGAACACCAGCTTAGCTATTTTAACGTTCAACCCTAAAATATCAAAATATCCGATTGTCTGTTAGTTTACTCGGATAACTTGATTCTGAAGTAGGCGATCAGGAAGTTTGATTCGATCTCATTTGTTATGTAAAAGAAAAAGTCGATATTTGCCATAAACGTTTTAGTAATTCTCGTATCGTTAATGCGGTCACTGGTCGGACCTACGCTGTATAAGGGCTAGTTACGCAAATTAAATGCATATCTATATAGATCAGAGGTTTCCAACCTTTTTGTGACTGTGAAACACTTTCATTTGAAAGAAAGAAAGAAAGAAAGATCGTAAGATCTTTCGCAGACTATACGTTAAGCCTTGCGAATCATTGCTTGGGTGCCCCTGATAAGGTAAACCTTTGAAAATAATGACGTGATTTCTTTACAAAGATTGTTTTATTTACTTATTTCAATTACAATGTTAATACTTTAACCAAATATGGTATTGAGTGATAAAGGCACGCTGAAACCACAATGGTTTTAGAAAAACTGGGCCGGTTCGACCGAGTAGGTCCCTTTTAGAAATAAGTCGAGCCATGGGATAAATAGTAGCTACTTACTTTCTAGTCCTTCAACTATAGAAAAAACGTCGTCCGAGTTGTTCCGTTATGGCGTGTAGAAAGACAGACAAACACATAATAATAATATTTACTGTTGTTAAAGCCGTCCCGTTATACCTTGCAGTAACGGTAATACAATGTAAGTCTGTACGTCTATGCTTTCACACCTAAACTGCATCATAGACTTTGATGAAATTTGGTAAACCAAAATTTTAATCTTGAGGAAGGCTAATAGGCTACTTTTATACTGAAATAAAAATTACAGATGACGTGGACATTAACAGACTTTCTGTAAAAAACTGAATTTCACGCGTGTGGAGCCACGGGCTCAAGCTAGTTAATTAATTACTATATAGATGTCGTAATCTTGCTTGATCCGCAAGAAGTACGCCTTGACTCAAGAATTAAATGACTAGCTTTCGCCTGCGGTTCTGCTCGCGTGTAATACTCCAGAGTATCTAACGAGCGTTCCTCGGGATTAAGGATTGCAATCTAGCAGCACTTGCTCCCGACCGTGAATCCAGCAGAGCTAATATTGTGCTGGACCCAGCTGGATAACTTGATCCAGCATTCCGATTCCTCCCCCCCGCCGGGGTCCTCGGTTTGTCGTACCGGGGGGGCTTAGTAGGCCCTGACATGACAGGGCCGAAGCGAAGAAGGACCCCGAGGTGAGCCGCAACTGCACGACTTGCTACCGGGTAGTTGCGGCGGTCCGGCTGTGGCCCACTGCGGCCGGACCAGGGTTGCCGAGGAAGAGGAGGAGCTGAGTGTTGTCGTTGCTCGCCTCCCTATCCTCGGCAACCCGACAGGGGCGCGCTGGGTCGTGCTGTGGTGGGTCGCAGAGGGATTGAGCGTCTCGATGCTCTCCCTCTGCGACGACAGCCAAGCAACAAGCCCTCAATCTGGGTCGCCGGGAGGAAGGCGGCCCCTTCGACGAGGCGCTCTCCGCGTGCCCCTCTGGCTTAGCAGAGGGCACAGTGCGAGAGTGGGCCCACGACGCTGGTCACGGGGATGATCGGCGTCTGAATCCTGGGCGGAGTGGTTGAGACATGCTGGGTGGCCTGGCATGTCTCGACGCGCGCGCGTGCTCGGTGCTGTGCATCCGACGACTGTTGTCGTGGGCTGCACAGCATCGACCACCGCCGCGCGAGGTGGGCCGCGTAGCGCGGCACGCGCATCACCGGAGGAGCTGTCGTATAGTCCCGACGGTGGGGATACAGGCTCCTCCGGGACTGCGCCGCTGGAGGCCACGTTGGGGTTTTAGTCGGTTCGAGTCCGACACACCGCCCTCTGCTTCCCCGAGTAGAGGGTGACGGCTCGTGGGAGTTTCCCCAACTAAAAAAAAAAAAAAGAAAAAAAAAAAAAAAAGCATTCCGATTCCTAGTAGGGATTGAAATCCAGCTGCATTGAACCAGCATATCGCTGGATCTAGGACAGCTACAAGTGCTGGCCCAAACCACTCGGAATAATATATTTTTCGGGATGAAAACTAGTCTATGTTCATTCCTAGGGTTCAAACGTTTAGTGTATCGAATATGAAGACGTAACAGACAGGCAGGGTTACTCTCGCAATTATAATATTTATTTAATATTAGTAGTGATGATGTAACATTTAGCATCTGCGAGCTGACCAGGGCGGTGCACCGCCGGACCTGATTTGCATAGCGAAGTGCCTTCAACTACTTGCTGCATACTTTATACATAATGTCACGCCTTTTTACATGGGGAAAACTTGCTGCATCCTAGATAAAATTTAGCGGCATTCGTAATTTCAATATTTAGCCGGATAGACCTTATTCGGAAACGTTTTGTGAATGGTACTGGTATCTACAGATACATCACTCATTATCAATGACCTAATACATTCGGCGCCCTAGGTGAAGAGCTTCGTTAGCGCCCTAGATGAAAAGCTTTGCTCGCGCTTTAGACGAAAGCTTCCATAGCGCCTTAGGTGAAAAGCTTCGCTAGTGCCCTAGGAAAAAAGCTTTTCTGGCGCTTTAGACGAAAGCTTCGATAGCGCCTTAGGCGAAGAGCTTCGTAAGCGCCCTAGACGAAGAGCTTCGCTAGTGTCCTAGCCAAAAAGTTTGACTCGCGCTTTAGACGAAAGCTTCCATAGCGCCCTAGGCGAAGAGTTTCGTTAGCGCCCTAGGTGAAAAGCTTTGCTAGCGCTTCAGGCGAAAAACTTAGAAAGCACCCTGGGCGAACATCTTCGCTGCCTTCGGCAAAATGTTACTCTGTTCTGTTCGACAAATTTTTCAAAACAGGAGAATAATATAAGAATTCAAGTGAGTTATAAAATTTTATCTAAGCAGGTCGTAGGTACTTTTAAATATTGAAAAAGTCATAAAAGTCTAGTGATTTTGTAAATAAATAGTCCCACAAAGCGCCACCCAACGAATATCAATCGTTCTCTACGTAGAATGCTGAATGGATCTCTGATCGTTGGCAATCTCGTCAATCTCGCGAGATCCCCCCCAATTTATGCTACGGGATTGATCTTCTCGTAATATATGGGTGCCGCACACCCATTGTCTGTATGGACTGAATTCGGGAGTGAGTTGCATATCACATGATAGATACACTAATAACATACATAACTTACCCTTACTAACACGTACATACATAACATCACGCACATAATCCCCGAAGGGGTTGGCAGAGTCTATAGGCAGTAAGCCCCTTTAACCACATTCAGCCAAAAATAAAACTGGGCTTGGTTAGATGGAAATTTGTGAAAAAGTATTGACAAGTGGCTAGCTTGTCGCCTACACAATCACATACTCAAACCCTGAGGAACACAGTTGGCACATTCTTTTGAAGTCCCAGACCAATATGATACTTGTAAATACCTATTAAATTGAAATACATATATATCAGCATGCCCGCAATCCCTGAAGATATAGGCAGAGTCCAATGAGCGATAAACTATTTCAACCATATTTATCCAGAAATTAAATATTGATGGATCAGATGAAAAAATGTAATTAGTTAATAAATTTAAAATAATATTAACCTGAAAACATCTGAAAAAAAATGCTTGCTTTTCAGAAGTTTTCAAGTTAATATCCAAATAACTGATCATTGATCATAATGACCAAACATTTCCACTAAAATAATCAAATTTAAATTTAAGTCGTCGTGACGGCTTCGACTAACGTGTGATTTCTAAGCCGCTTTACAATAATTTGCACTATAAGTAGCAACCCTTAATTAATTGATAAGAAATCAGCCATTGGTAGTATATTAATCACTTAATATACCCATGCGGTTCAATATTGAGACTTTTTATAATGCTAAAAAAAGGTATATCCGGACTATAAATAAAGACATCGATTAAAGAGAGCCAGAAACAAGTTAATAAATTATACACTTTAGATAGATTAGATAAGTAGTAAGAACTCTGGTGTCACTTTCTACATATATTGCTTTCTACACTTACTTATTGCGTAGTCATGAAAATATATTTTATAACCATCGTAAATAGAGGTATTATAGAAATATATCAAATAATAATAAAATTATTGCCTTCGTTGCAACATAATTTATAAGTATGAGGCTCCGCACTTATTGAAAACCTATCTACAGACTGATTACGAGCATCCATTAAATTTTATAATCTTTTGAGGATTCTAAAATAACTAACTAACCTGAGAGCTTCCATCTTGTCAAAAATCAATTCATAACAATCACAACACTACGACTTAAAATCCGCAAAAGAAAACAAACGTCACTGTCAATCTAATTTGAATTCGGAATTGCGCGCGCTTTTCATTTCCTCGTCTCCCGGCCACAGAGCATGTTAGTCCCGCCTGCCCGGGCTACCGCGAAGGACTAGTTGTTACATAATGCCGGGAGGCTGGCTTGATCCGAGTACTGTTATAAGACCTCGCTTCGAACGATGATCTCTCGTTCGCGTGATCATTTTGCGGCGAAATGAGCTTTTTTGGCGCCGTCACACGGTAGCGTAACCTTTTTTTACGGTGCGCCTTTTCATCTGTCAGTTGTTGAATACTTTTTCGGCGCGCACGTATCATGAGATCAGAAACAACCAGTGCTTTAGTTCTACCTGTAAAGAGGTTGTGTTTTATTTTGGTTTAACCAGATCGTGTCTGAGCAATTGTAGTAATGTTAACCGTTGCGAATCTTAAATTTAGCGGTGAAGCTGTTGTTATAATCGTAATACTTATACCTTTTTAAAACACCGTTACATGTTTCAAAAAGTGTTATGTCTATTTTAGATATTTTGAATAAATGAGAACAAATACATATTGCAAACGGTTACTAGCCAGTAAATATTTTTTTGTTACATATGTACCTAATCAGCATAACTTATAAGTACACTTAAAAGAAAGTACTAAAGGAAGGATATTTTTTTGAAATAAGTAAAAAATATTTGCTTATGTATTTTAAATAATAAAAATAAATAAAATAAATGTTTATTAATTTCAGGTACATAAGTGAGCATTTACAAACAGTTGTTGATTCCCTCTTAGGTACAGAATAGGTACCTGTGTCAGAGGGAGCCACTCTTCCTTAACTATACAATCATATTTAAATACCTATAATTATGAACACTACCTTAACTTATACTTATTGCTATTTAAATTTAATTAAATATTGCCACGAAAAATTCATATTACGGTTCGGTGTAAATGAAGCCAGCAGTACCGTCGGAAATCGTCGATTTGAGACTTGGGAAAGAGAGAATAGACAAAAAATATCAACAAAATGTTGAGTGGGCGACCACAGATGATTGTTAGAAAACTAAATACCAGGGTAGTTATATAATGGGTACACATTCGACTGTGATTACGGAGGTTTGCGGTTTGTGTTGTAAAATGGTTATTGTTCGTTTCTGTGTAATTGAGGTCTTTATCAATATTATTTTCTAATACAAAATGGAAAATTGGTTTTAGGCAGGAGCAACGCAATTGAAATCTATTGGTCGGATTCTTAAATTGAATTTAATTTTATTTAGTTATTAGTCATATTAAAGCGACTACAAAAATCGGAGGCCTTATTTATTTGAGCCAGGGAAATCAAACTTGTTATCTTTGTTACACACCGATAGCTGTAAAAATAAAGAGTTTTTTGTCTATTACGATTTGCTAATTGCAAAGATTGCAATAAAATAGTCGAACCATATCATTTTATGCGCACATCTATCCTCAAAAACTTACCATCGCTACTTCATCTAAGCCTCTAAGTCAAACTCAAAAAAATACGTTGCAAAGTCAGTCACCTGTCGCATTGTCCGTCCCCTGTCACCGCGGCAATCGACTTAGAATTTTCTATTTACGAACGTTCAGATCTGTGTGAATGCAGTCTTAGCGCCTAAGGCGAAAATGATTAGTCGCCGGCGCAACGGACGTGGGCGATCTGGCGACGGTTAAAGACCCCACAAAAACGTCAACAAACGCCATTGTTGTGTCACCGCGGCGTTTTTTGGCGAAAAGTGTTTCGGGGTCGGTGACCTCGCTTCATTTATCGAAAAGCTTTTGTCGTACTCTATGCAGTGGATGCGAGATTAGAAAATGTCAGATTTGAGATGTAAGTATTGTTCAATTTGCAATATCTTATATTGCAAATTGAACAATACTTACTACGTTTAAAATGTCTGTATCATAACCGTTATAACAGGATATATTTGTAGAAATCCAATTTTTAATCTCATAAATTTTGACAGGTAAACGGTTTTTTAACTACAGACAGTTATCAAAATACTTATAATTAAATGATCTTAGGTGTTGTTGTACACACAAAAAGAATTTCCAATAAAAAATATTAATCACTATGTAAAGCTTATTTTTTTTTTTTGGCTGAATGTGGTTAAAGGGTCCTGCTGCCTCTTTGACTCTGCCTACTCCTTCGGGGATTATGGGCGTGATGTTATGTATGTATGTATGTATTATTTGAAGCAATTTACGGCTACCTACTGTACGTATCACCCAAAAAAGAAATCTCTGAGCAATCACTGCTTTCTTGAGCTCCTTAATTTAAGATTTTAAGGCGATCATGAGTTGCAGCCAAAGGGCTTTAAAGAGCTGGCCTGACATTTGTCTATCTCTTATGGACTTCCGCATCTGTAGGCATTTATGAGTCACACAATGGATCCTGATTTAGAGAGTCACCAGGACTTTTCTTTTTGTATCCATTGGTGTGCAGGACCATGGCACCACCATATTGGAACACGCATCATAATAACCACGCAACACAAGCGATTTAGGCTACGGTCGCACTTGCGACATCTCTCTATTACTCCGGTCACGTCGCCTGCGCACGCGTGTGGACCTATCGTAACCTGCCTTGACATCTATAGGGAATTACGCATGCGCCTAGTGACTAAGTACACACGTCAAAACTGTCTAGTGTCTAGGGATGATGTCTATTCCGATTTAGACGCTCCCAGGAATCCCATACACCTAATGCTGGATCCTGGATCTAAGCAGCTCGGAGCCCGTAGCAAATGCTTACCAAAAGGCAATTGCATCAATTAGCCTTTGTTTGGATTTTTCCAATGGGGTCCCCGTTTACAACAGTAACGCGGGTGCTACCTGCTACTATGTGGCTAATCTCGTTATATAATACCCCATTGTCTTCCGGGGGTAGAGTTATAGTGTATCACGTATTTCCCACTTAAAAAAAGGGATGATGTCTGTGGGAACAGTTGTGACGACTTCAACAGCATTGACTATGGAGTGGAGTGGCGTAACTACTATGAATGAAGGCGTAAAATGCCATGAGCCCCACTTGTGGAAGGGCCTGGAGGTCCATATGTACGGGAGACCTTCCAATGCTTCTATATTATCTTACTAAGGTTATATCATAGTTTAGTTCCAGGTCTGCTTAGAGCTCTTATGCTCTAGCATTGAAATGAGGGTTTTCAAAAATACAAAAACCGCCAGATGGCACGAGGGAGTCTCGTCGTCGTCTCGTGCAATAAAAGTTTGAATTTCAATTTGAATTTGATTTTGGGGTCTTATCGCTGTCACTATTGGCTCCTTGTTGACAGCATGTCAGTTTGGTCTGACAACTAACCAATGAGGAGGGTGACAAGACCGCAAGTCACAGTTACGCCATCTTTTGGAAGTGTTAATTCAGAAAACCCGCATTGTATACTGTCTAATTAAGTATACTGTGTCATCAAGCGAGGACCCGAACCGAATGTAATGGTCACTGGCTTCAAACTGTATAGTTACACCACTCACGAAGTGCAGAAGAGAAGATCTGAATCTCTCATGGGCTTGATGTATGGCACCACTAGGTTATGGCAGCTGGGTAAAAAAAAAACGGTGCCGTATTTTATAAAACCTTTTTTCTGAGTAGCCATTAAGATTCCAAAGCTTCTTTTTGTTTCTAAGGTACTCTTTCTTGTCTGCTTTGTGCCACCTCACTCTAGCTACCTTTCCACCCACTAGATTCCCTACTGGGACCCTATGGGTACCCATCCATAGGTTCCCAGAAGGTAACTGAGTTTTGAAGTGCAGTAGGTACTTAAAGTGTTTCTAATTCTGGCGGAAAGCTTACATACAATATGTTACGCTTCATCACTCTTTGGCGAATTTTTAATTATGACTTCGGATCTTTAGTTAGAGTCAAGTTAACATCTCTGTGAATAACTGAACTAGCTTAAAACGTGAAAACAATTTAGAGACGAAAGTAACATAACATATGTAATTATGAAGTGTGGCTGTAATTTGATACGGAGAGATGTGCTCAGAACCGTGGGAATGACGAAACTGGCTTCCTGGAACTGGTCAATGCTCTGACACCGCGTGGGCCGTCACGAATGGAGAAATAAGTTATCTTCCTTAAGGAACGTTATCTTCATTTCTTAGTCGAGGCCGGCATCAGGCGTTACGTCCCTTTGTCAGGATAGGGTTCTTTTATTCCGGGAATTTATAATTCCCAACACAGGAATTTATAGTCCCATTTCGGGAATTT
Organism: Glyphodes perspectalis; assembly: GCA_951394215.1. Taxonomy (NCBI): domain Eukaryota; kingdom Metazoa; phylum Arthropoda; class Insecta; order Lepidoptera; family Crambidae; genus Glyphodes; species Glyphodes perspectalis. The sequence goes on along the minus strand of OX596207.1, from coordinate 15,946,728 downwards.
ATAGACTCATGTTGGCCTGGGACTTAAAAAGGGATACCAAACTGTGTTATGTGTTAAGCGTGTCGTAAAAGGCGACTAATAATATTATTGTGTTTTAGGTATGCGATTGTGTAGCCGACGAGCTAGCCACTTATCACTACTTTTTCACAATTTTCCATCTACCCCAGCCCAATTTTTTTTTTTGACTGAATGTGGTTAAGGGGGTTAGCTGCCCCATTGACTCTGCCTACCCCTTCGGGGATTAGCGGGCGTGATAGTATGTATAAATCCCGCAGGACTGCCATACCAGTGACTAAATTTGCCACTTGCATGGAACTTTGTACCTCGATCACACATTATATAGCTTGCAGGAAAACTTTCTTTGTGAAAAAAGTAAGTAAGTAATATGTTTGAATATAATATCTTAAATTGGCTGAGGAACATTTAATTTTGCCACGAATTCAGGGTATATTAAAACACTTTAATTTTCATAAACAGTTTAATAAAAAATATAAAATTAAGGTACGATTCTTCTTAAACACTGGCTCTAAATATATTCACAAAAAGTTTCCAAAAATGCTTACCCAAGTCGCTTAAAGTACAAAAATACTTTATATCTACTATGTATCAATTGCATTTTTTCTAGTATCTGCACAATTTATTTTCAATTTAATTTGTGCATTTCATTTTTTTTATTATTTCATGTATTGTGCTCGAAGAGCACAATAAATGATTTTGATTATTTTCGTAGTGTTTTATAGTATTTATATAAACTTAATATAGTACCTAAATCTCTACGTATAGTCTATGCTAATTTATTAAAAAGGTATACATAACAGTCATTTTCGTTAATTTCCTTAGTTTATTAGAATTCGTAGTTTGTTTAATTACCTACATAAATTTTGTGTAAAATATTAGTAGGTTATCTGACAGAAAGTGTGTTCTGACAGAGTAGAGTAGTAATCAATGCAAATAAATAAGTAGATAATTTGTTTCTTTTGTTACAAATCCAAGCCAATACTATAACGGTGAATAGATTAAGCGCTCTTATCAGATAAACGTTATTAGGTTTTAACACAGTCTAAATGAATAACTAAGCAATTTTAAATGCCACTCATATTCCAAATAAAACAATAGTAGTGACATTAACTCGATGGCGCATTCGGTATTGACTATGCTCCAAAAGTTAAGGGTTCGATTCCCACCCGGGACAAACGTTCGCAAGATGAATACTGGTGTTTGTTCTGTGTCTGGATGTTAATATACACTATTTAAGTATATATTTGTAAAACCACTGTTGATTCTGATATCCGTAACCTCGGAATCAGCTCAATGTATCTGATGTTGTGGAATATTTATTTAAAATACAACAATAATAGCCACATATTGGACATAGGTTTTAAAACTGTAGTTTTCTTCTTTAGACTGGGTTAAAGCTTGTCTGAAATATGTAATAAGGCTATTGATTTATTTACAATACCAAAAATGTTTTAGAAAACAATATATTATACATATAATAACAGTACATATACGTCCTGTATTATATATAACAATATTTACCTTTTTACTAAATTACATATTCGGCTACATTTCATAAACCTCTATGTAAACAACAACAAATCACAGTCGTGTGTTGCATTAGATATATAAATCGCACTTAAATTAATTAATTTTGTTAATTTGATCATCTTGCTTTGTTTGTGAAATGCTTGTATGACCAGGCAGCATCATAGTCGTATTAGTAATTTGAATGATGATTAAAATCATAGTACACCTGTCCCATGTTGGTCTGGGACTTTAAAAGAATTCGCCAACTGTGTTCCTTGCCTAGCATGTCGTAAAAGGCGACTAATGGTATATCGGCTTTTGGGTATGTGATTGTGTAGGCGACGAGCTAGCCACTTGTCACTACTTTTTCACAATTTTCCTTCTAATCTAGCCCAGTTTTATTTTTTTGGCTGAATGTAATTAAATTGTCAAAATCCTATTATTTTTATATCTGTGTTACAAATTGTAAATTGAACTATATTTTCTGACTATAGATATGTAGAGACGTAAAATATAGGTACGCATTATAATAAAATAAATAGAAGAATTTTATGCGGATGTCAATTGAGTATTCCATTAAAATCTAACTATTTTAAATATGAAATAGCTTGTATGAAAAGGATTATGAATGTTGAAGAGGCGAGTGAGGTGTGTAAGGATCGTGCCATTTGGCGTTCGGTTCTCTCTGCCTACCCCGCTAGGGAAGTGGCGTGAAGTTTAGTTAGTTAGTTAGTTAAAATATTTCTTTTTTTCCAAATATGCGAATATTTATTTGTTTTTATGTATGTACCGTGCATTTTTGCTTACATCATTGAATGCACATATATAAGGAGAAAGTGGCACCTCCATTTTCGGTATGCTATCCCTATTTGAACGGGTTCTCATTATTAATCATTATATCGTATCAAAACTTAGCTCAAAACATGTATACTATACATATAACATTACAATATTTATTTATTTATAATAAAATTACTCTGTCTTCCGAGATCACTCCTTAGCTTCCATAATATTTCGTATCACAAGTACTGGTCCAGCATCTGTGAATTGAAAAAGAAACTGTTAATTAATGCATTGTACCTTCAATGTAGTTTATATTCTAATACACAGTCATAAAAACAAAAAAAGTACTTATCTAAGTAGGTATCTACCAGTCCTACCACTTGATTAATAAAAACATATCTACTTAGTATGTATTAGAAAGAAAGGGTTTAAAATTAAACATTAAGAGTCATCTATAAAAACTTTAATTAACATTAGGTTATTTAACGGGCAGGCAAAAATAACACAATATTACAATAAAAAAAAATAATTACAAATTTAGGACAAACGGTTAATGTATCTCTTGATTTGTAAGAAAAACCAAATTGCTTTATAAAAATAAGTGATATTTTACTTCATCGTCGTGAAATATTGTATCTAAATATTAAAGTATGCATAAATTTATTTATTACTAGCTGTGCCATCGGTGTCACCCGCGTTTATGGTTAATATTATAAAGACTATTTCCGTCATACATGATTTCTATGTAACTTTAACCATTAAGGCTGCACACGCGACGGAAGCTTAAAAAATGGAGTAACTTCTCCCGTTTTCCCAACGTTTCCCTTCACTACTCTGCTTCTATTGATTGTAGCCTGATGAAAAGTATACTATAACATGCCCAGGAGTATGAAGAATATTTGTACCAAGTTTCGTTAAAATCCGTCGAGTAGCTTTTGTTTCTATAAGGAACATACAGACAGAAAGACAGACAGACAGACAGACAGACAGACAGACAGACAGACAGACAGACAGACAGACAGACAGACAGACAGACAGACAGACAGACAGACAGACAGACAGACAGACAGACAGACAGACAGACAGACAGACAGACAGACAGACAGACAGACAGACTAAAATTTTACTGATTGCATTTTTGGCATCAGTATCGATCACTAATCACCTCCTGATAGTTATTTTGAAAATATATTTCATGTACAGAATTGACCTCTCTACAGATTTATTATAAGTAAAAATTAGCGCTGAAATTTGTTTATTTTTTAACATTTAGTACAACATCAAATCAGCGCCATCTCCCGGAATCATATTGTACTAGCACACTACACCATGCAAGCACGCTCCACCCAACAACTTACCGCGCTAACTGCCCGCTAGATGTCGCTAGTGCGTCCGCCGCACCTCGCGCTCGGCCTTCTCCTGCCGCTTGAGGTCATTGATCGCCGTCACGCTGCCAAAGAGTACTTTCGCCGTCACTTGCTGCAACAAGGCGGTCGATCGCATCAGATTGCTGTTGATGTATCGGGTATGTCAGTATTGGGCCAATTTTGCTAATGCACGAACAAATGTAGGGCTGTGATTACCAACGCAACTGTATATTATGCACGCTTTTATTGCGTTGACATAAGGTTCATTGTTGGATGGGATAAAATCATGGGTTAGACTGACTGTGCTACCGGATAAGCCGTTCTTACATATTTTGCTGCTGTATATAGTATCTGCCTTAGAGTACCTACGTCTTAAATTGTATTCTGATGTTTGGTTTCAATTGTCAAGTTGACAATAAGAAACTGAATGGTTCTTGGACTTCGTAGATTCAGTCACAGTATTTATGATAGTATGTTATGGTATCAATATGGATTTAAACGATAAACTACCCTTCAAAGATTGCTCTAAATATGTATAGTCTTGTAGGAGCGATGATTCAGACCTTATGTCTAAAGCAAAGGGTGTGGGTTCGATCCCTACACCGGGTGGTAATGAAACATGTTTCAGGTCTGAAAATTTTCAATCCATTTGCATAAGCTTTGGAATCAGATCAGTTTATGTGATGTTGTCTAACATTTTGGTAGAACAATGTATTTGAATACAATTTATTAAATGAGGACCTGGATTTAGCAAGTCCAGTCATTATACTGCAGCGACTGCTCATCCGGAATTCATATTATAACCCTTATTAAAGATAACTACACAAATTGGATCATCTTCATTCTCTTCGTCTTCGTCATCCTCAGAGTTGAACATGCAGGCTCACGAAGTTTTCCTTCACCTTCGAGCAAGTGTTAAATTCTTCAATCGATTTGAACATTCCAGAGATACGTACTCCTGTTTGAACCAGCACCTCATGTATCTGTCCCTACCATTGAGCTATCACCCTGATCATTAATCATGAAACTTGATCCGTTAAAATGATAAAAGAATTTTGACCTTTTACCTTGAATAGGTATAAAAGTGTCTGTTGAAGAATTTGTTTGTGTATCATTTTGATTGAGCGAGCAATTGGAAATGACAATTTCCTTTTATTCAGGGAGTTTATCTAAATATTTTCATGTCATCTCACAATGATTCGTTCACAGGTATTCAAACATCGGAAAGAAAAAATAAGACGGTTTAATATTTTGTTGTAAAAAAATAGATCTCAAAGGTCGCCTACATTTTATCACGCCTACACGAGTCCAAGGAGCAATGATCTCCTTTACCAGATTTAGCCAAAAATCTAAACTAACTAACTACTGTTAACAAAATCACAAATCCAATACCCAATACACCGTTGCTTGCTGCCTTTTACGACATGCAAGGCAAGGAGAATAGTTGGCACTTTCTTGAGTTCCAGGCTAATATGGGAGTATCAATGTTTTTGTTTAAGAACATCCCTAATTTGGGAGCCGTACACTGAGCGATTGCAGAAATGGAAAATTACAGGTGTTTTTACTTTAAGATTATATTTGTATCCCTAATTTGGGAGTATGCACTGAACGATCGCAGGAATGGAATTTCAGTTTTTTTTTTTTGAGGGGTGTGGGTTCAAACCTGAGCACGTATCTCTGGATTTTTCAAATACTTGCTCAGCGGCCATGAAAATAACTTGATGAAACATTTTGGCTGTGTAACCACGTTCCAATTTGTCTGGTTTCCCTATTTAAGGGTTACTCCATAGTAAACCTCCAATCCCTCAGATGGGGAGTCTCTTCAATGTAATGAGTAGACTAGCTAAGTGCAGGAAGTCTAAGCGGACCTTGAATCAGTGGACTGAGTTAGCGCTTGCAGCGTAACGCAGAAACAATTGTCTGCTACACGGCCTAGTAAAAAAAGATTCCGCGCTGTCATACTACAGCAGGAAGCCATGTCAATGAATGTGTGAGAGAGATTATTATAGACTAGATGTGCCAGCGGTGTCACCCGCGTTTATGGTTAATATTATGAAGACTATTTCCGTCATACATGATTTCTATGTAACTTTAACCATTAAGGCACACGCGACAGAAGCTTAAAAAATGGAGTAACTTCTCCCGTTTTCCCAACATTTCCCTTCACTATTCTGCTCGTATTGATTGTAGCGTGATGAAAAGTATACTATAACCTGCCCAGGAGTATGAAGAATAATTGTGCCAAGTTTCGTTAAAATCCGTCGAGTAGTTTTTGTTTCTATAAGGAACATACAGACAGACAGACATACAGACAGACAGACAGACAGACAAAAATTTAACTGATTGCATTTTTGGCATCAGTATCGATCACTAATCACCCCCTGATAGTTATTTTGAAAATATATTTCATGTACAGAATTGACCTCTCTACAGATTTATTATTATAAGTATAGATAATAGATAATAATAAATAATAAATTCTTCAGACTGACACACCAATTCCCTAGTCCCAAACTAAGCTTATGCTCGTTCTATGGATACTAGGTGAACGAATAGACATACTTAAATACGTTTATAAACATCCATGTCTCACAAAATGTCCATGTTCATTACACGAAACATTTGCCCCTAGCGGGATTCGAGCTCGCGACCTTTGGTTTCGTGGCCAGAGTCTCTGACCACTCGACCAACGGGCCAGTCAAGCCAGATATCGGAAATCTGTCATTTGGAGCGCTTATGTCATTGTGTGACGTAAGTTGCTTGTCAAGTTGAACCGCCTGCAGAGCTTCAACGTCTAGTTAGTGGCGTGGAGTCCTTCTTTTGTACTAACCCGAGTCTGTTACGGTGGCTTTGTTTTAGTAGACATTCAATTGTTTAGTAAATAAATAAAGTATGTGTACAGTATGTGGTCAGTGGTAGCCCTAAACTGGAATTAGTATTGGTTTTGATTGACACAGTTATTGCGGGCGGAATGCGGGCGATGTTGATTGGCCGATGGTGGCAGATGAATGTTGATTATAATGTAATGTTTCATTTATGTGTTGGCTTATATTATGGCTGAGGCGGTCTGAAGTAAGGATCTGTCTGATATGCGAAGGGTAATGATTCAAATCCGAGCAAGAACTTTAAGATCTAAGTATGTATTTATATCACTATAATAGCTCGGCGGTGAAACAAAACTATTATGAATAAACCAGGAAAGGACAACTATTGTTAATGAAATACAGCGCACTGATATATAGATAGACATATCAATTAATAAATAATATATGTGTTCAAACTTATGATAAGGAAAACTTGTATGCATAAGTATTTTTTATTTGTTTAGTGAAAATGTGTTTTAAGAATTAAGTATCGACACAATTTTGCGGCATTTCAATACATAATTCGACTGGCCCGTTGGTCGAGTGGTCTGTGAGCCTGGCCATGAAACCGAGGGTAGCGGGCTCGAATCCCGCTAGGGGCAAATGTTTCGTGTGATGAACATGGGCATTTGTACTCGAGTCATGGATGTTTATAAACGTATTTAAGTAAGTCTATCCGTTCACCTAGTATCCATAGCACAAGCATAAGCTTAGTTTTAGTTAGTTAATTTATTATTTATTTGTTATAACATAAAAATTTTGGTTTAAAAACGTCCATCAAAAAACAACATACCATCCGCTTAGCCCGAATATACGCACAATAATTGTATCAGAAATCGAAAACAAAATTTAACTGCGCTATTGAAATAACCACCTTTGTGTCGCAACGTCATCGAAGCGAGTTCGAATATTTTCAACAAAAACTTTTCACCGTAATACCGGGTCATATAGTTTTAATTGACCCAAAAATGCTACATACAATCGTGTGCTAACAACGAGAACGAAACAGCTATATTTCCTCTCCCTACATATTCGCGTCCGAACGTGTCATAAAACGGAGTATATAAAACATAGTAAAGTAAATAACAGTGAAGACACTTGATGAAATTCTAAAGTAGATATATTAAATAAATTTACAATATCAGCATACGAATTTCCTACCTAGAAACTGAATGCATATATAACTAACTAAACTTCACATCACTTCCGTAGCGTGGTAAGCAGAGAGAACCGGAGTAAGCATATGTGAGGACACCATTCACGTATGGTGGCAACTGTGTTTCTTGCCTAGCATGTCGTAAAAGGCGACTATATCGGTTTTGGGTGTGTGATTGTGTAGGCGACAAACTAGCCACTTGTCACTACTTTTTCACAATGTTCCATCTAACCCAGCCCAGTTTTGTTTGTGGCTGAATGTGGTTGAAGGGGCGTACTGTCTTTTTGACTCTGCCTACCCCTTCGGGATTTATGGGCGTGATGTTATATACATAACAAGTTCATTATAATTACATAAATGGTACATACTTACGTATGTATATAATTCATGTAATTATAATGACTATCTTTGTAATTAAAACGTTTGCTCCTCCAATTAACAGCCTCATTGCTGCATAATTCAGTCTGTGGTTCCAAGGCAACGGGTAAGGATTCAACACCTACTACGACAAATAGTTGTCGATGAATCAGAGGTTGCAGTTGAAGCGTTGGTTAAAGCTTTTTTGAGATCTAGCAATTGAGTTTTAAAATATTTTCACTGGCTCGATGGCGCATTCGGTAGTGACCCTTCCCCATGCGCTGAGAGTTGTGGGCTCGATCCCCACCCAGGATATGCATTTGTGTGATGAATACTTGTGTTTCTTCTGTGTCTGGGTGTTAATATCCAATATTTAAGTATGTATTTGTAATAATTCTTTGTTGATTCTGATATGTGTAACACAAGTGCTTAAGCTACTTACCTCGGAGTCAGATCAATGTATGTAATGTAGTCGGATATTTATCTATTTATTTATTTTCAGCAGAACCGTGCGTATCGCTTTTTGGTCCCTGTGAGGGGCCATCCATAAAGTACTTCACACGTAAAGGGGAAGGGGGGGAGTCATCCTAAGTTTCGTGACATCACATTCCAAAATCAAATATAACCTTAATACTTTATAATTGTAAAATGTGCACGCAAGTGATGTCACACTATCACACTAGGGGGGAGTCTCACTAATGTGATCAGCTGTGACAAGGATAATCATGGAAATCATGTGACGTACCTTATAGATGGCCCCTGAGATATGCCCTTAAGTAATAACATAACTGCCTTAGTCTATACATAATTATCAGCCCGCCCGCAATCCGAAGGTTTTAATATACGCAATATCCAGCACATCATTCGTTGCTTGTAACTACATATATACGTTTACACTAGATACAAACTTTGCCTATGCTACATACAAGGCAAGGATCACATCATCTTCCTAGCGTTATGTCCCGTGCTTAGACGGGTTCCGCTTAGACCATGATCCAGGATTTAGCGAGTCTGGTAATTACATTGAAGCGACTGCCGATCTGACCTTTGTAATCCTAAGATATGGGAACCAGATTTTTTTGGGATCATGGGTACAAATTCGAAGTTGTTTGAAATTGCAGGTTTCATCACGATGTTTTCCCTCACCGTCGAGCCAGTGGTATAAATATGTACATAGTTTTGTTTTAAATCTAGAGGTACATGCCCGGGTTGGAACCCGCACTCCTCGGTTAAGAGTCGTCCTTACCATTGAGCTACCACCGCTCCTAGGCAAGGATCACACAGTTGGCACATAAATTTCAAATCCCAGACCAACATGATACAATTACGTCCTTACTTCACTGTCATTCTCTACACTGTGCAAAAAGGCATCAAATGAAGCCCGCAAAACGTGAAATACATTTTTCACTATACATTCGAGTAGAACCCTATTTTTACGAGCCACCGCTGGGGCGAAAATGAAATTGAACGCCAAATGCAAAACATCACTAGCAGTAAATGCTACTAGTACTCCTGTAATGTATTGAATGTTTTTACCCTTACTAACAGTATAAACTATTAAGAGCCTATTGCCCGTGTTTGTCTGGGACTTACAAATAATGTGCTAACTGTGTTTCTTTCCTAGCATGTCGTAACAGGGGACTGATGGTATATCGGGTTTTGGGTATATGATTGTGTAGGCGACAAGCTAGCCACTTGTCACTACTTTATCTCAATTTTCCATCTAACCCAGCCCAGTTTTATTTTTGGCTGAATGTGGTTAAAGGAAACTGCTGTTCCTTTGACCCTGCCTACCCCTTCGAGGATTACGAGCGTGATGTTATGTTTGTTTTTGTCGCTAATTATTTTTAGTTGTGTTTATTATCAGGTGAAGTTTCTTATGAAAAAAAAAATTAAAAAGTTACGCAGATAATAAAAAAAACAATTGGTATTGAAAATCCGCGCCGAGTCAGCTAGTAGGTAGGTACTATATAGAAGTCAACGTATTATTACAGATTAATTAATATGTATGGTACAAACAATGATGATAAGATTAATGATGATCATTATAATCAATCTCAGGAAATTTTAAATTACTAATTGTTGATAATTTGTGAAAATATTACATAATCTAACTTAAATAAATCGTCAAATAGTGTATTTACGAAGGGGTAGCTTCGGGGATGTACGCGTGGAAGTGAATATTTATATATGAAAAATTCCATAATATTCGTTACCTATGTTATAATAAAAATAAGCTGCGTTTCTTACCTGAAGATTTATTTATTAAACTTTAGGTTTAGTTATTAAAGGTACATTTACTTACAATCGGGGATAAATTCTAGGCATATACAGCATAAGTTATAGCAGACTTAAACAAATATATTCCATGCATATTGATTGGTTAAACTCCGATCAGGGGCAGCCATCCCAAGTACCCTTAATTACGAGTCTCGAAAAGGAGGTGAAATGCGCTCACAACAAAACGCGACTCTGACAGCGTCATGTAGAGCGATATCGTAAGATTATAATTACGAATGTGGAGCGGCCTGTGTATCTTAAGGTGCAGTTTTTGGGACGAAAATTAAATTCGAAAAATTTTATTGGTATAAGAGAGGTTGGTTTATTGCAATGAAGGTGTTTTAGAAAACATCTAAAGATGTCGTAATTGTGATTTGCGGTCTTGTCACCCTCATTAGTGAGTTGTCAGACCAAACTGACATGCTGTCAAAAAGAAATCAATATTGACAGTATTAAGACCACGAGACTCCCTCGCGCCATATGGCGGTTTTTGTTTTTTGAAAACCCTCATTGAAATTAACTAGTTAGATAATTGTTTGATTTGTGTTGTAATTAAAGAGATGGAAACAGTATTTTGAATGAGCGAGTTAGCATTGATAAACTACCTTTACTATTAGTATAAATGCGAAAGTCACTCTGTCTGTCTGTTTAAAACCCAATTCACTAGCGAAGAAATATGGTACGCCTAAAGTTTGAGTTCTATTTGAGGACGTAAGTAATTTTTTATCACGGAATATTTAGAGGATTACGAATGACAATACAATGAATTGTTCTCCGAAATCAAAACCTAGTCAAAATACAAACTCAAAAATATCTTGATTTAAGTAGGCCTTAAAACCACTTATAAATCGTCAAGTAATACAAAACAGTACAATTTTAATCCACTTCCGGTTCGGAATGTTGCTTCTACCGAGAATGATATACAACTCATATACGACACTTAGTTTTGGCAAACAGATGGCGCAGACTTTTTGCGAGTGGGAACGTGCTGGTTTCATGTTGTCTCATATTAAGCTGTACATCTTTATCTGATAAATAAATGGAGTAAGAAAGACTAAATAAATCTTGAAGATGGTCACGCACGAAATGTGGTCGTGTGAGCAGTTTCTGACAACGTGGCCATCTAGTTGTTTGGTAGCGGTTATTCTCTTATGTGACTCAATAGTAAATAGTCGAATAATTTGAAACGTTATTACTGTTAATTGAAATAAATTTGGGACTACGTTTTAAACATTTTGCAATTTTTAATAGTTTACCGTGCTTGGTGCTTAAATTTTAACACGTTCTAAAATTATTTATTAGACGTTCGAGTTGAGTCCGCATTCAACCAAAAACTTAGCCCGAAACAAAGATCAAAAATTTGGTGCAAAAAATCAGTTTGTCGAGAGGCTACGCCTTAAGGCCCTTTCTCCAGCGCCATAAACGATAATAGCGGCCTAATTGAGCCAGCTCGTTACTGGCCGATTCGGCGAACGTTGCGCAGTGCCAAGGATCTCGCACAGCACTAACGGGTTCGAAAAAATTGGGACTAATAAGGTGTAGGTAAAAATGGGTAATTATTACATAACAATGCATTACTCAGACTTAGGTTACTATACTAACTAGACTAATGTGGGGTGACCCTTATACTCGTATGGCCTCCTCTATCTATACTAATATTATAAAGAGGAAAGCTTTGTATTTTTGTGTGTGTATGTTTGTATGAATAAACTCAAAAACTACTGTGCCGATTTCAAAAATTCTTTCACCATCGGAAAGCTTCATTATCCGGAAGTAACATAAGCTATATTTTATCCCCTTATTCCTACAGGAACGGGAACTATGCGGGTGAAACCGCGGGGCGCTGCTAGTCATTAATAAGGACAGTACACAAATTTCCTAGATACAAACTTCATGCTTACTGTGGATACGAAGTAGCGGGTAGATACTTAAAATCGTTGTAATAAACATTAATCACTGGAGTGCTAATGTTCCCAAGCGCAATTAGGATTTGAACACCAGCCTTTGATTTCATGGTCACTGCACCTATATCCCTACTAATCCCTACTAATATTATCAATTAATTAATTGATAATTGTATACTAACACTAGTTATAAGATCTCTGTTACTAACACTATGGACTGTTAGTTGTCTCAATGAATAAATAAATAAATAAAAAAAAATGCGAAAGTAACTCTGTCTGTCTGTCTTTTACGCTTTCCCGCTTAAACCTCTCAACCGATTTTGATGAAATTTGGCACAGACAATCTTTCGACCCTGAGAAAGAACATAGGCTACTTTTTATTGCGAAAAAAAGCGCGATATAACCGATTTCCACGCGGGCGAAGCCGCGGGCGAAAGCTAGTCTGATATACAGGGCAGCTCTGGGCTGTTTTGGGCCGCTGTGAGCCGCTTTGCGCTGGTGGGTTGAGACCTCTGACCTCTGAGGCTATCATCATCTTCCTAGCGTTATGTCCCGTGTTTAGACGGGGTCTGCTTAGAGTATGATCCAGGATTTAGCGAGTCTGCTTACAAGGCAAGAAGCTGAAACACTTGTGTTGCCGGCAATCAGAATCAACGAAGATATCACAACCACTTGACCTCATACCTATTTCATCAACAAGCATTTGGGGGTCGTGTCCCTTGCATTTGACGCCAAATCCGCTCAACCGCGTTGTCAAAAAGTCAGGAAATATTCCGTACTACGTCAATGCTACGAAACAGTTTGAGCACCTTAGCTGTAGATAAATAATGTATATATGTATAGTATATATACATGCACATATAGGTATAGATTAATTGCTATTGTTCTCGGGCACAGTAGGAACGTCTCGAGGCGCAATCGCCGATAGGTACTCGAGTATAACATATGCTCATCGGAGCGAGTATCCTCAGTATAATACCAGGGCTGTGCAAGAACTAAGAAGTTTATTTGACTGGCCCGTTAGTCGAGTGGTCACCCTGGCCACGAAACCCCAGGTCGTAGGTTAGAATCCCGCTAGAGGCAAATGTTTTGTGTGATGAACATGGACATTTGTACTCGAGTCAGGGATGTTGATTAACGTATTTAAGTATGTATATCCGTTCACCTAGTATCCGTCGCACAAGCATAAGCTTAGTTTGGGACTAGGGAATTGGTGTGTCAGTCTGAAGAATTTATTTATTTATTATTTAATTTATTTACTTTAATCGTGTATCTTGTTTTACCAGCATATTTCTTAGATTAGTCGTCTGAACTTAGAAATGATGTGCCTACTTAATATCACTTGCTAAGACACACACATACGTAGCATCACGCCTATAATCCCCGAAGGGGTAGGCAGAGTCAAAGGTGCAGCAGGCCCCTTTAACGGCATTCAGTCAAAAACAAAACTGGGCTGGGTTAGATGGAAAATTGTAAAAAAAGTAGTGACAAGTTATTGCTTATCAAGTCGTAAGGCGACTAATGGTGTATTGGGTATTCGTATTCGTCTAAGCGGCGAACATGCTAGCTCGCCTCTACTGACGAGCTGTCATTTAAAATTTTCTGTCTAACTCAAGCGATTTTGTTTACGGCTGAAGGTACTTAAGCCTTACAGCTCTTTTCGTCACCCTAACCCCTCACCCTCGTAACAGGATGTATGTTTTTTTGGGGGAAAACGACAATAATCTGGATTTCATTTATATTTCCATTTATCATCCGAAATCCGAAAATTGTCTGGTTCCCCTATCTTAGGGTCACAAAGGTCAAATCGGCGGTTGCTTCAATTACCAGACTCGCTAAATCCTGGATCACGGTCTAAGCGGACCCGTCTAAGCACGGGACATGACGATAGGAAGATGAAATTGACAGAATGCGCAATTTTGCTTTTTCTAACGCAGTCTATAGCACTACAAACTGGCTAAGTATACGTAAGAATACTTAGTAAGTAAGGCTACAGCAGTTTCATGTTTAAATTTCTAGTATTTTGATGACTCTAACAAAAAAAAAACAAAGAAATGTTCTTCTAACTTCGTCTGTAGCTACACCGAGCGAGGCAGCCCTGTCTCGGCAGACAGGTGTGTCGCAACGCGGCCTGCAGGCGGTGATTGATTGGCCACGGCTCCGGTCCATCATCGATTGGTTAACAAACATCTCGGTGCACTTGTGCACAGCGAGTCTGTTTTGTATTTGACTTCACGAAATAGATGCGATGTAGATGTACAAAATAGACTCGTAGACCATCGAGAGGAACGTTGGTCGAGTGGTCAGAGACCGTGGCCATTAAATTTGTTTGACTAAACAAATCTTTTTCCTCTTAAAGGCTCTGAAACTACTGGACCGATTTGAAAAATTCCTTCACTAATGGAAAGCTACTTTATCAGAGTGTAACACATGCCACATTTTAATCCCGTATTCCAATAGAAAACGGAACTACGTGGGTGAAACCGCGGGGCACTGCTAGTACATATTACATTTATAAACAGTGGGAGTCGCTAATTAATGCTATATATGTATAATTATACGCAACATGTGGATAAATGTATATATTATAATAAATGATGCGATATGATTATGTTTCAACATTTGGATTATGAGTTGACAATATTATCAAATCGGTTATTTATTAGAATGTCCGGATTTGTCTTCAGTGTGAGATAAGGGAGCACGGGACATAACTCTAGGAGGACAATGACTCTCTCAATAATAAACCAACATTTAGCTTGTGTCACCTTTCTTGTCTTATGTTGGTCTGGGTCTTAAGAAAATGTGCCAACTGTGTTCCTTGCCGAGCATGTCTTAAAAGACGACTAAAAGTATATTGGGTGTATTGAACTATTATTACTAGCGTATGGAACCGACGCAGCGAACAAGTTTTTTGCGCCGTGCGTTGTTGCCGATCGGCAACAACTCGTTTGGTCACTCGCCTACGTTCACGCGTAAGCGCCATGAAATTCACGGCGTTTACGACCTTTTGGTCGCAAGAAAAATGTACTCTATAAGCGATCTAGCGCTGCGTGTTTTAATAGCTTAATTAGACGACAATTGTTAGTTTTAGCGCTGCAAATTCTGAAACACTCAGTCCATGCTTCGTGATAATATTTTTGTTTGTCATAGCTTCTCTATACGTAGTAATAATAGCTCAATGATTGGGTGTGTGATTGTGTAGGCGACGAGCTAGCTACTTGTCACTAATTTTACATCTAGCCCAGCCCAGTTTTATTTTTTTGGCTAAATGTAGTCCCTTTTTCCTGCCTACCCTTTCGGGGGTCACGTGATAATATGTATGTATGTATGCCAGCTGCCTCGAGGAGTGTGTCTCCACAAACCTGGTAGTTAGGCGACGGTGTGACCTTGGGCGGCGAGTAGGTGCGCCCCCCGCGCCCCTGCGCCGACCCGCTGTGGTACAGGGTGTTGTTGTTCGCGTCCCGCGTCGGCGCGGCGGCGTACCGACTCTTGCAGTTGTGTGACATGCTGGTGCCTGGAAGGGTTGAGAGTTTCTGTTAAAAAAGCGGAATTTCATTTAGCTGATAAGTTTTAAATCGCATCAAAACTTAAGCACCAAATTAAGTTTAATTATTACATAAATAATAAATTCTCCAGACTGACACACCATTTCCCTAATTCTAAACTAAGCCTATAAGCTTGTCGTATGGATACTAGGTGAACAGATAGACATACTGGAATTCCTTTTATAATCATCCATGACTTGAGAACAAATGTCCATGTTCATCACACGAAACATTTGCCCCTAGCGTAGTTCGAACCCGCAACCCTTGGTTATAGCCAGGGTCTCTGACCACTCGTCTGACGGCTCTTGCTCTTTCTTGAGTCCTATAAGCTTTAAGGAACAGACGATTTGCTGGTTGCCTATCTTAATTAATTTGTCTATCTTAATCATATCCGCTTCGGCAAACGATTATGATGGGTTTTGACTCTTAATTCCCTCTAGGACCAAACATGTCAATGTTGATGAACACATTTATTTGTACTTTAGTAATGGATTAGTTATACGCATTTACTGTAACCATGTTTATCCGTTACTGGTAACTACAACCATACACATTTAAACGCAAAATAATACAGTCCTTCTGGGCTGCGACTGTTTAAAATCAAATTTTATTAAAAAAAATAAATCATCTTCCTCCTAGCGTTATGTCCCGTGCTAGACGGGGTCCGCTTAGACCATGATCCAGGATTTAGCGAGTCTGGTAATCACATTGAAGCGACTGCCGATCTGACCTTCGTAACCCTAAGATAGGGGAACCAGACAATTTTTCGATCATGGTTAAAAATCCAAAGTTGTTTGAATTTGCAGGTTTCATCACGATGTTTTCCCTCACCGCCGAGCTAGTGGTATAAATACGTACATAGATTTGAAAACGCTTGCATGCCGTGTGCAACCTTTAATTAAGACGGCACTAGACGGCTTTAGGGCCAAATTGTGTTTTTACTATAAGTGATCTGTATCTGTATTTGTCTGTTAGTTGTCCTAATAAAATAAACTAACTAACTAAACTTCACGCCACTTCCCTAGCGGGGTAGGCAGAGAGAACCGAACGCCATATGGCACGATCCTTACACACCTCACTCGCCTCTTCAACATAAAATAAAATAAACTTTTAAACGCTTTCAAATCAATAGTTTACGATTTTACGATGCTTATTCCCTTATGTTGCGCTAGTACATTGCGGGATACAAAATATCTTTATAGTATTTAATATTTCTGACATTATGTGAAACGCCTAATGTTCCATCAACTGCCTGCAGCATGAGATTACGCGATTAAACAAATGTCACACAATCCCGACCTTTCGCGAAGGTGACGATGTTGTTATGAAAAGATTGTAAATCTATCGCGATATAATTTAAGTCTAGATTTGGCTAGATCTAATATTAGATAGACTAAATACTAATCCACTAATCATATGTATTTATCTATACTGGTACCTACTTATCTATTCTATTCTAATATTATAAAGATTTAATTGTTCGTTTGCATTGAATAGGCTCCTTATCTGCTGGATCGTATTGGAAAATTCCTTCACCAATGGAAAGCTACTTTATAAGCAAGTGACAGAAGCTGTATTTTATCCCTATATTCCAACGGGAACGGAAACTACGTGAGTGAAACCGCGGGGCGTTGCTAGTGTAACATATTTTGTGGTTGGTTTCTTGTTCACCTTAATGGTGTGTTGATTGAGGTAGGCTCTATAAAAGGGCTATTCATCATCATAATTCTTGCCGATTTCGGCTACGGCGATTAGGCTACGACACTCGGATGTTTGGCCCTCAAATGGCTGATGTACTGACTCTGACTGTGTCTGATCCGTAACACAAGTGCTTAAGCTACTTAACTCGGTGTCAGATCAATGTATGTGATGAAGTCTGATATTTGTTTATATATTTATCCGGTAGGGTTCCTGGGTCCGCAAATAGCGGTGATCATGAGCTACCATGGGGGCTTAAGCCCGAATAGGTCCGTGCAAGTGTAACTCCTTAGGAGTAAGGAGGACTCCTTAGGAGTCCTCCCAAGGTGCAGAAATTTGGAAGGGTTTCCTCAAGTAAAAGCTCTGATTGAGGGTTAACTCCTCCTGAGAGAAAGGAACTAAAGGAAGAAGGCAGGTGGTTCCCGTGGCGTTTAAGATAGTTAAGGTTGGTCCATATTCCCCTTAAGCGATGCAGGAGTGCTGATACGTTTTGTGCTTTACTTTAGCTGAAGAGAGGTCTTTGAATAGATTGGAGTGAGTTCTATAAACCACTCTATTACCTAAACTGAGATATCAATATCTTATCATATGTTGTCCTACGCTCTCTCTCACATCTATTACAAAGGTTCCTACAAATAGTAATTATTTTGGACTATAGAAAAGTTGCTCTGTAATTGCATAATATTATGTTCTTCCACATAAACCTCATTCCACTTTTAGCAACAACAACGAACACACAACTAAAAGCAACAGAACTCGCGGCTCATCAATCACTCCCATTGATCCGTTTTTTGTGGACGAAACCGCGACGTCGCGACTCCGAATGCCGGCAGTAATTAAAATAACCGGTCCGAAACTGTAGCACAACAGTTAGTAACAGTAAATATAACACGAGATGGACAATTAAAGATGCGGCTACCACGCGGGGTAAGTTGGGAGATGAAGCGGGCTCGACTTTGACCAAGTGCAAGGATTGATGTTGCGTCTTTTGTTTATTGGTAGTTCGGCTTTTGTTTATTCGTGTGTTTATTGACGTCGTATTCTGTTTCTGTTAGCGCTTTGTGTTGGATACCGTTTTACGTACGCATGTATATTTTATCGCCCCCTTACGGGGATGCGTAATGTTATGTATATTTTTTATTCTACTTCAAATATTTTGATGGATTGCGAAACTACATGAAGCCTGGATTAAACATATACTAGCAACCCGCCCTGGTTTTGCATGGTAGACACACAATAATATCATGAGACGATTTAGAAACCTTCCTATTGAATCACTATCTATTGTTAAAAACCGCATCTAAATCTCTTGCGTAGGCTTTTTAGCGTACGGATCTAAGGTAACAGACAGAAGCGGCGACTTTGTTTTACACTATATAAGTTTCCCTTACAATCGCTTCCTGTCCCAAATTGAGGCGGGTGCCCCGCATTTTTGGCTCTTTGTCGGTGGTGCTCGCATTTTTTGCCAATTATACCTGTTCTGCATAGAGAAATGGGTTTTTATATGAGTTTTTCGGTAAATTAATCCGTTTTTTCCAGTTGGAAATGTCACTTTGCGTTTTTCGCGTACCAGGAAAATCTAGTTATAGCAAGAGAATGTCATAATAGGATGTTGACTGGCAAAGCAATGAGATACTTTTTAAAACCTGTCAAAACGTGATCACTTCATAGTATTTGTGTGGGGTTGTCGGTTTATGACGTCACTAGTTCGTATAATTAACTGACAAAATATTAAGCAGTTTTTGTATGTAAAATTGTTGACTCAATATAATTCAAAATCAATAAGGTTTTACAACATACTACGATACTTTCTTTTACGGAATTGATATTAAAAAAATAATTATAAATGGTGTCAACATCCCTATTCATCAAGAATACTTTAGTGCGCG